>JAQFVV010000043.1:861482-1296482 GCA_028023455.1 Epiperipatus broadwayi
GTTATGCTATATAAATAAACAATGTTAAGGCTTTGATAACGTCTGTATGTCTTTTTGAATGTAACATATAGATAATAAATAAGTAGAATAAAAAGGGTTAGATGTTTTTGAATGGTGTTAAGAAAGATTTGAAAAACATGAAACTGCAGCAAAAAAAAAGATTCCTTTATCACATTAGATCCAAACTTTTACTTGAATCATAAATGACTAGAATGAAACAGTCGTACTTTGGTCATATTGCAAAGATATGAATTAATGAGAAGAAAGGTTGGTTAAAACAAGACAACTAGTTAAAAAAAAAAGAGTCACGGAGAAACCAAATAAATGACAGATTAATCTGACGATATCCATCACTAGTTATTGTCAAACAATTTTCTATTTATAGAGATCTCTGTTTTTCAAATAATGCGATAATTAACACATCATTCTAAAATTTAAATTGCAGAATAAATTAAATAAAAAAGATCATAAGCAATGGCTAAATGCCTCCAATGGTGGTCAAATGTTATTGACTGGAATGTTATTCCTCAAGAACTTGAATTGTAAGACAAAAAACTTAACATATACAGAATAAAATTTTTATTACTGTGCCAAAGCTGTTGGGTTTGGTTGAATTTCAGGTTTCTGACCCAAACCAACAGTAATGTCAAAAAATATGAATACTCACAAAGTTAATATGTATAGTTTGTTAGAATAAATATAAGATATAAGAAAAATACTTCTAACAAATATACATACATGTTATAAAAACAGGCAAAACTCTCTACATGTGTTGCCACTCAATGCAAGCCAGAGTAATTAATGCATGCCAGAAGGCTTGTGCATAAAATTCCCATCTAATGCCTGCTCATCCAATATCCCCAGACTATTTTCTGGCTTGTGGCCTTCATCAGTGAGAAGGCAGAAACTAATGCACTGAGTGGCAATACATATAGGTTTGCCTGCTTTAATAACAGTTAAGAGCAAGCATAAAAAAGGGTGATTATGTGATGTTTATTGGCATATATGTTATACCATTAATAAATACAATTTTACATATAACTTAGTCAATAATAAGTGGCCATGTCTGAATGACTGAACTCACTTTCA
Source organism: Epiperipatus broadwayi (assembly GCA_028023455.1). Taxonomy (NCBI): domain Eukaryota; kingdom Metazoa; phylum Onychophora; class Udeonychophora; order Euonychophora; family Peripatidae; genus Epiperipatus; species Epiperipatus broadwayi. The sequence continues at coordinate 862,572 of JAQFVV010000043.1, forward strand.
GCTGTATATATTAGCTTTTCTCATGAGGTTTAGTCAATATTCTTCCAGCTGTACTGGGCAGTTTGCCTCGAGTTGGCCATAGTTGTAGCAGTTTCCATCCTATTGTGGACCTGCTCACTGCATAGACATATCGGTAATGACTATAGTAAAAACACCTTTGCAGTTGAAAGTGATTTCAATTGAGAGCATGTTCAGTCATTCAGGTTAGACAAAGGTTTTCTCCCTCTCTGGCTTGCCTCCAAAAAGACTGACTATTTCTTGCCAGGTCCCCTACAATACTGGCAGAAATCACACTCAAAGAGCATCATTGCCTATTGGCCCATATGTTTACACATTGACCATACTTACGTTTTACCCTTTGGCTATGTTTATACATTGGTTAGCAGCAATGAGTGTTCAATCCAATTACATAAGGGAGGAATCTGGATTAGTCCACTTCTGAAGGCAAGATCAGATAGAGAGATAGATAGATAGAGAGATAGAGAGAGAGAGAGAGAGAGAGAGAGAGAGAGAGAGAGAGATAGATAGATAGATAGATAGATAGATAGATAGATAGATAGATAGATAGATAGATAGATAGATAGATAGATAGATAGATAGATGGATAGATAGATAGATAGATAGATAGATAGATAGATAGATAGATAGATAGATAGATAGATAGATAGGTAGACAGACAGACAGATAGACAGACAGAGTGACAGATAGACTGACAGACAGACAGACAGATAGATAGATAGATAGATAGATAGATAGATAGATAGATAGATAGACAGACATACAGATAGACAGATAGATAGATATATAGATAGACAGACAGACAGACGGATGGATGGACGGTTGGACGGATGGACAGACAGACAGACACTAGACAGACAAACAGACAGACAGTCAGACATACAGATAGATTGATAGATAGATAGATAGATAGATAGATAGATAGATAGATAGATAGATAGATAGATAGATAGATAGATAGATAGATAGATAGATAGATAGATAGATATTAAGCACATGATTTTAAAATAAATATTTCTTTATTATCAAATATTATCCAGTACCTGTCTTCTTTTTTCTTTTCCAATAACTTTTTGGCAGCTTCTTCTTTGAATCTAAATAACATAGTGGAGAAATATCATAATTATCACAAATTTTACCTAAATTCGCTGAAAATGAGAAATTGAAAAATAAAAATCGTAGCATAATTTTAACCGTTAATAATGAAAAATGGAAGCACATTAATTTAATTAAATCGCAAATAATCAATAAAGCAAATCATATATCATGTGACTTTGCTTTTTAAGCGTGTATTACAAATAGGTAACATAGAGCATAGCAATATATTTAACAAGCTATTATTGATAAGTGCCAAAGAGAAAGCATTTAAAATCTCTATCGAGAATATTCCCATCCCCAGACTGATTGGTTTCAAGGTTACGGCTCAGCTCAGTGAGGACTAGAACATTCAGACACTACCTCACCGAGGTGAGGCATAAGCTTGAAACCAAATGGTCTGGGGATGGGAATATTCTAGATTAAATGCTTTCTCTTTGGCACATATTGATAAAAGCTTGTTAGAGCGATTGGTATGCCCCCTATACTACATAAATCACAAATATACAGAAGCATTCCCCAAATTATTGAGATAATTGACATAAAACTTTAACTTCTAAATAAATGTATTAAATTTTATAGTAGTACAGTAATAAACATTATTAATCAAAAATCAAAGGACTAAGTTTTCTCAATATTATCTTCACCATTTGGAAAGAACAATCCGTCCTTATAATCCAAGTTTTAAATGATTCTCAGAGGTATATCTTAGTTGATAAAGTAAGCATATGATAAATATTTAATAAATCATTTTCTGTGATAATGAAAAAATAATATGTTCAATGTTAACTGAAAAGATGATAATGCTAAAATTATGATAAAATATTTAAAAACCAAAAATATATGCTTGGATATATTATAATAGATGATATACATTTCTGCTTAAGTATATGCAAAAACATAAGAATCTTATTTCTAAAATATCCATGGTATAATTATTAGAACATCCATCTGTTATGTCTATAATGTGCAATTTGAATCTGGACTAAGTAATTCAGGTCACAAATAGATTTAAAATTTCTCTTTTAGACAGTCTTCCCCATATCTAATTCACTTATATATATATATATATTGAACCGTGTTTGAATATGTGGATTTGAAACACCGGTCTCTTAGGCAGAGAAGAACATACTCGGAGAGTATGTATGCCCAAACGATAGCTATAAAGTATATAACTAACGTTACATTTCCAGGACATAGCTTCTTCTCGGCTGTTGAGTTGAACACCACGTCCAAAGCACTTTTTTGTTTGTGTATAACCACGGGCGCCAGCTGCTTATTCTAAAAGAATACTAAAAGAATAGACAACGCACTTTGAACAGTGGCCACTAACTCAACGCCTAAATCCACGACTAGCTCAGTTGTTTGTAATCACTAATAGATTATACTTAATTAGTGGTTAAAAGACTTGATAAAAGAATTGTAAAAGGAGTTGATAAAAGAATTTGATAAAAGGAATTGATAAAAAGAATTGACCGACAAATAAAGTTTAATTTTAAAGATAATTTATTACCTAACATTTATTTACTAAATTTAAACATTTTATACTTCTAATAAAACACACGCATATTTTAAATTAACATTCTAAATAGTTTAAATATTCTTGAATATTTTCATAACAGAACACTGGGAATTTATCTACTTTGACTAATAATATTGATATAAGGATCATGCACACATTAACTCATGCACACACACAATAATGATAATAAAGGACTACATAGCATTTGAAATTTAATCACACACATCAATAGTTCATTTATGTATGATATAGAGTTCATATGATTAGACTCTTGAAATATTCGTACGAATCAATGCAATGCAATGGCTATTACAGTATAAATGATATAAGCAAATGTTTTACCTAGGATTTTGAATGTTGACGTAGAATTTTGTTCTTTGGAGGCTGCTTTCAGTGAAAATGTTTCCATTATGAATGCTTACCAGCCGGCTGGGACATTTCCTTGCTGAGTTTCCTGATTTTCACGATTATTACTATCGGAGACAATTAGATACTGACGGAGATTTTCTAAGATGTTAAGCTGACATTATTTCACGGGCAGATCTGCTGTTTTCTAGGACATCTGGGCTGGAGATAAACGTGCATTCCTAAGATCTTCTCACACTGCATTTTGTTTGTTAACTGCTCAATTAATTTCTGAACTGCACTCACTCAATAAATTTGTGAACTGTCTCACTCAACTAATTTGTGAACTGACTACTGTCCGATAAAAAAAGTCTATTTATATCTGCAACGTGTTGTTGAAATATTCCCGGCAAAGATCTGTTGTCGAATTCCAGTGATAATCATTTGATAAACGTGTTTTGAAAGATTGCTTAATTAGCAATAGCCATGCACAAACGTTTTATATCAATTAATAACCATTGTCGTGTTTTTTAATGATAATCTTCTTTAACTTTCATTTATTTATAATAACATTTATTCTATTGTTGACACTCGCACATATGTACGCACATATATTAGTTTTAACATTATTTTTTCTTGAATGAAAAGAGATTGGTATGTTTTTCTTTAACGAAAAATTATTTTAATAATAGAATTTTAGATAAAATTATATGTGCCTATATCAATATAGGTACATTACACTGCCCTTCCTTTTGAGAGTAAAATGCATCATTTTTGACCATTTTATCTCTGACCACATTAAATCTTAATTTATTATTCTTTCTAAGTTTGCTTTTTGGTATCTTTTCCTTTCCATGCTAAGGGCAATCTCCAATTATGTTTTTCTTCTTTCTATGCTGGTAACATTGCTTACAATGTTCATCCTGGATAATGACCATGAGGACAAACTAAATTTGTGGCACAGGGATCTTTTATAAATGAAGCTTTGGCTGCCGATTCTCTTGATCGAACTTTGACTAAGAAAAGGTGGCTGCAAATGGCAGGAATTTCAACTGTCCATTTCCGACTTACGCCCTGGAAAATGATTGCCGATTCTCTTGATCGGACTTTGACTAAGCAGCTGCGAATGGCAGGAATTTTCAACTGTCCATTTCCGACTTACACTTTGGAAAACGAGGTATGAGATATGGGGATTCTCCCCTGAAAAGTGACTTACGACTTACTCTGGTTGTTGCCAGTGCGCTTTTTAAAAGAGGAATGATCCCGGCCAATCCGTTGCGGGTACTAGAATTTATCCAGTCGAGAGCATTAAACTTAATCCTTATCTAACTTATTTCAACACTACCCTCATCCCTTTAAATTCGAACCCTTATACACTCCTAATACAACTTAGATTGACTTTCATTTATATTATTTTTAAATTCATTACGAACATTATTTAAATATTTAGTTTTACGATACTTATTTTAAACCCATACGAACATTATCCATATTTATTTATGCTACAATATTATTTTGAAATTATCATGGACACATATTTATTTATATTACAATATTACTTTAACCCATTACTTTAACTTATATATTATCGTGCATATATTCAAAAACTATTTTATTTTACTGCTCTTTATTATTATACAAAGATTTTATTGGACTTGATTACTTTAAACCATTTATTTACTTCAGAATAATCAAATTCGTGCTCATTGTCCATTTCCGGTCCTTTTTGTTTATTTCCTTCGTTTACTAACTCTTAAACTATGTCTGGCGGCTCTTTTTTTCTTTCTACAAATTCTATAATATAAACTAACTTTCCTCTCTTATCGGTTCCGCTTTTATATTTTATTGCTTTATCTCTTTCTCTTTCCATTCTGAGTTCATTAATTTCTCCTTTAACCTGGCTAATTTCTTCCTTCAATTCTGCTTTGAGTTCTCACTGACTTTGCTCAAATTTCTGACACAATTCTTGTTGACTTTGTTTAATTTCTTGACACATTTCTTTTATCAATTCTGCTTTGAAGTCAGCTTTAAGCTCCTGTTGGCTTTGTTCAAATTTCTGACATAATTCTTCTTTAAACTTTTGCATCATATTCATCATAATTTTCATCATCATTCACATCTCAGATACTTCTTTCTCTTTTTCCACTAACTGGGGATTTTTAAAATATATTGGGCTTTCTTTCGGATCCATTTTCGAAAATTTCAATTTCAAAGTACTACTAAATTTAAATACAACTTATTTATTTATTTTTCTTACTAAGACGGAAACTCATGCTAACTCCACCCTTTTAGTCCTTTTCTCTACCCGATCTTAATGCTTTAACTCCGCCCATAACATCTAATTGACTCTGATTTGATAGCATATATGTCAAAATCTCTTTTCATTTTGAAAAAAAAAAGTTTTCGGTCAATTCTTTTTTTTTTATTAAAACACTTTTACATACGTAATTTAACTTTTTATAAGAAATTTTTAAACATGAAACAAAGTATTTCATTACTATTGTTTCTTAGGTTCAGCCCCACAATTCGGTATAGCCATTTGAACTGAGTTCGAATATGTGGATTCGAAACACCGGTCTCTTAGGCAGAGAAGAACATACTCGAAGAGTATGTATGCCCAAACGATAGCTATAAAGTATATAACTAACGTTACATTTCCAGGACATAGCTTCTTCTCGGCTGTTGAGTTGAACACCACGTCCAAGCACTTTTTTGTTTGTGTATAACCACAGGTGCCAGCTGCTTATTCTAAAAGAATACTAAAAGAATAGACAACGCACTTTGAACAGTGGCCACTAACTCAACACCTAAATCCACGACTAGCTCAGTTGTTTGTAATCACTAATACATTATACTTAATTAGTGGTTAAAAGACTTGATAAAAGAATTGTAAAAGGAGTTCATAAAAGAATTTGATAAAAGGAATTGATAAAAAGAATTGACCAACAAATAAAGTTTAATTTTAAAGATAATTTATTAACTAACATTTATTTACTAAATTTAAACATTTTATACTTCTAATAAAACACACGCATATTTTAAATTAACATTCTAAATAGTTTAAATATTAAACCATTAAGCATCACATGGAGAGTTTTGCTCTGTTTAGTTTAAATATTCTTGAATATTTTCATAACAGAACACTGGGAATTTATCTACTTTGACTAATAATATTTATATAAGGATCACGCACATATTAACTCATGCACACACATAATAATGATAATAAAGGACTACATAGCATTTGAAATTTAATCACACACATCAATAGTTCATTTATGTATGATATAGAGTTCATATGATTAGACTCTTGAAAGATTCGTACGAATTAATGCAATGCAATGGCTATTATAGTATAAATGAAATAAGCAAATGTTTTACCTAGGCTTTTGAATGTTGACATAGAATTTTGTTCTTTGGAGGCTGCTTTCGGTGAAAATATTTCCATTATGAATGCTTACCAGCCGGCTGGGACGTTTCCTTGCTGTGTTTCCTGATTTTCACGATTATTACTATCGCAGACAATTAGATACTGATGGAGATTTTCTAAGATGTTAAGCTGACATTATTTCACGGGCAGATCTGCTGTTTTCTAGGACATCTGGGCTGGAGATAAACGTGCATTCCTAAGATCTTCTCAACACTGCATTTTGTTTGTTAACTGCTCAATTAATTTCTGAACTGCACTCACTCACTAAATTTGTGAACTGTCTCACTCAACTAATTTGTGAACTGACTACTGTCCGATAAAAAAAGTCTATGTCTGCAACGTGTTGTCGAAGTATTCCCGGCAAAGATCTGTTGTCAAATTCCAATGATAATCATTTGATAAACGTGTTTTGAAAGATTGCTTAATTAGCAATAGCCATGCACAAATGTTGTTTTGTCAATTAATAACCATTGCCGTGTTTTTTAATGATAATCTTCTTTAACTTTCATTTATTTATAATAACATTTATTCTATTGTTGACACTCACACATATATATACACATATATTAGTTTTAACATTATTTTTTCTTGAATGAAAAGAGATTGGTATGTTTTTTCTTTAACGAAAGATTATTTTAATATAATTTTAGATAAAATTATATGTGCCTATATCAATATAGGTACATATATATATATATATATATATATATATATATATATATATATATATATATATATATATATATATATATATATTATAATGCTAATGTAAAGGTTGAATACATGAGAATATGTGGTTATAATGTCCGACAATTGAGTATTCATTTGTAATAGTATAGAAATAGAGGTCCCACAAGTTGAGTGACATTTGTAATGCCACCACCATTTTTGGGGTTGAATCTGGGGTGATCGCGAATTACTATCAACCCCAGTTCAAAATAAATATAAAGTTCAACCATCAATATTTATTTTAAAATATAAAATAATGAGCATGAGAGAACACTCTAAGAGATCAGAATTTAATTACCCTAAGTATGAGCGTAATAAACTATAAGTTAACCAACATTAAAAATAAGTATAACTCATTCATGATCATGAATGATCAATGATAAAATAAATCAACAGTCAATCTAGTGACTGACTTTGAAGTGGGTTTACTGTAGACCAGGCTAACTATTTAGTCCTTGTCAGCTTGAGGCAATTAAACATAAATTTTAATGCACAAACTAAGTGCTTATCCAATAAAATACATAACAATCAAAATAAAAATGCTTGGATATTAAAACATGCTGGTTATCATCAATGCTCTGGGCATTTAGTATCATTGATGTACTTGTCAACTATAAATTTAATGTCTAATAAAAACTAAACTAAAATAAAATGAAGTGCATGGACTTTAAAGAATATACTATTTGCACCAATACAGGATAATCATGAACTGGATGCCCATAAACACTAATATACACCACCTTTCTATATAGCTGTTATGCATGAATCTAGTTCAGGAAGCAAGAACTTTACAATTTATTACTGTGGGCAAAATAAATAAATAAATAAAGTAGGTTATTATAAATAACCTTGAGTAAATCATAGGCTTCCCATATTTATACGTAATTTTATTGGAACCATCAAAAATATCCTATAACCTGTCATGATATAAGATCACACACTACAATTCATGAAACAGGAAATGGATAGAATAAAGAAACTAAGACTAAAAATATATTTTTAGTTTAAAAAATAATTAAATTTCTAATTAATTAAAAACAAAAAATTGGCATGGTAGTAGGTAATTTCAAACATCCACTTTACCAAAAAACAATATACAGTTTATTAGAATTATATTAAACAACCAGTAGATTTTAGTCATAAATTAATTCTAAATTCATTAAATTATTTCTTTAAAATAGTTAAGATTCTTCTTCCTATTTTTATAATATTTCCAAAATCAAAAATAACAATCATATTTAAGAATTAATTAACATGTTCAGAATCAAAGATAACAAATAACAATCTTTGAGATTTTTAAAAAAAAAAAAAGTATTTCACCATTTCTAATAAAAATTTGATTGGGTTTTGAGAAAAAAACATCTAACAATTTGAAATATTTTAACTTAGTAAAGTAATTACTATTATCAATTCTTACACAACACAAAAAGCAAATTATTATTACTTTTACAAAACAAATACAAGTTTTTTATTAGCAAAAAAATAGGGCATTCACACATAAAAAATAATGCATCTAGGTAGAGCTTTCTTGTTTATGGAGGCCTTTCCAATTATGATATCCAGTTTTTCAGTTGTTTTTTTTTGCCCTGAAGGTTACTAAACATGGACCTGGTTAAATTTGTCCTTTTCTGGGTCTGTAGCAATTCTAAGTAAATGTAAAATGTTTATGGAGGCCTTTCCAATTATGATATCCAGGTTTTCAATTGTGTTTCTTTGCCCTGAAGGTTACTAAACATGGACCTGGTTAAATTTGTCCTTTTCTGGGTCTGTAGAAATTCCAAGTAAATATAAAATAGCAAATTCTGTCCATTTAGTTCTCCTCTTGAATTTCCAGATGAGACAGATATAGACAGTCTCATGCTCTTGATTAAAGGCTAGGTTGCAAATTACTTTAAGGAGGTTTTATCTTATGTACACTTTCTTCCAGCAAAGATAGGTCACATGGAGAAAGGGGATACCTAGCTTTTATCTAAATTTAGCACATGCCTTTCATTGTACAAACCATTTTTAGAGCTAAATTCAGATTATGCTAAAAGTTGATTCTGCTATTTCAGTCAATAGTTTGGTGAGAACTGGTACTTCTTTTTTCTTTATCAACTGGATTAAACTTGGACTGTGGCTAAATTAAGAATCTCTACTTCTTACCAGACACTAGGATCTTCTCATTTTTTGACCCCTCCCCTTATGTATTTTCTAGTACAATCTTGCCCACAAGCTTATTACAATATATCTCTCACATGATAATTTCCACAACAACCAATTAAATAAATTTTGCTAAATACAATTGTTCAGTTATCTCTTTCTTTAATCAAAGACATTGAAAAATAACTGATTAAAAATAAATTTACAAAGGTATTATAATCTTACTGTTTTTTTTTTAAAAATACTCTTAACATAAAATTTAATCTTTTTTAAAAAATATTAAAATTAACATTAATTAAATAAGATACAAAAACAAAGAAAAAAAAATTGTTTCTTTTCTTGGTACATTTTCATAGTTTAAATTAAAACTACTAATTAATTATAACTACTACAAAGGGGGAGAGTAAAAAAAACTTGTTTACATTCTTTCACAATTCTCTATCTCCCTTTATAATCATTTATAATATATTAAAATAATTCCTATATTAAATTTATATTACTATTAATAAATTAAAAGTTTATTAAATTCTCACACTATCATATGGGGACATAAAATATTGAGTTAAATAATGACCCTTTAAAAAATTGGTCTAAGAAAATTAAATATTACTCATTCCATTAATAAAATAATCCTTTAATTAAACTTGAGAAATATACTGCCAACTATCTAATTCTTATTTTTTATTTTTAGTCCAGCCATGTAGCCAACTGGTTATATTACTCTGATCTTAGATGGGAAATAAAATTGAACTGAACCTCTTTCTTAATATTTTAATTTGTTTCAGACAATTTCAATTAAGAATGTTTTTCAGAAGGTTTGTAATGATGGTGTGACTATTTCCATCATCTGAGTATTAAATATCTTTAACAAAAATTTAACTTTATTTAAATATTCCAAATACATTCAACTGTTAGTAATAGCACATCAAACAGGTTAGTATATTGCTAAAGTTATTAATACATGCTGTATCTGCAGTTGTTTCAGTCCCATATGGCTATTTAAGTTAGATAGCTGGATTGGAAGACATATGGATATCTGAAAATTTCATATTTTCTACTTAACAGATATCCATTAGATAATGTGCTGGCTTGTTCGGGTATTTTTAATCTAATGCTTAAATATCCTAGCACCTCACTGAGGAAGCTGGTAGCAAAAACCGGTCTGGAGTTGGGGATATTCTGAAAAGCTTGTTAAGAGCTTATTTGTGAGCTCTATTTATAGATTAACATGTACCCAACATTTTGAGAGGGTATTATTCTCCTCTGTTCTTCAGATGTTGATGGCCTGATCAGTGCCAGTACTAGCATGGGAATTGAACCTGGACCCTTAGATTCTTGAGTAGTGAATTTTAGAGTAACACTCTAACCAGATGAGCCATCCTACGAAAGGCAACAGTCAGTAGAAATTTCATATAGTTATCTACAAGGTTCCTCCTGATTTCTCCATTTTTTCTTTTTAAGAGCAAAGTTGATTAGTCATTTCCATACATTAGGTATAGTTACACTAAGTTGATTTATGGGATTGTTTGCCATTGTCATGTGAGCAGTTTCTTTAAATTTTCTCCTTTGTACCTTTTCTTCTCTATCCAATATATTTGTGTTTTCTCAATTGAACATATGTTCATTGGTACATACAAGGTCTGCTACTGGAGACATATCTCTTCTAATCAGAATGTTTTTCATTCTTATATAACTTCCAATTTTAATGACAATGATATTCTCAAGCTAATAAATACATATAATTAAATTCTTGTAGGTTTGTTCGTAAGACAATTTTCTCACACAATCTATTTTATTTTAATTTAAATAAAAATATTTACTATCAAATTATTTTGGTTTAAAGTCTAATCTATATATTCTGATGAGATATTTGATCATAATTCTAAGTTTTAACATATACCAAATCACAGCTTGATAGGTAGTGCCTTGACCAAAAGCAATTTTTTGAACAATAATCTTCAAATACATCTTTAATAAAGCATGGAAAGGGGAATAAATAATAAGATATACTGCTGAATTAATATTAGAAGATGTGCAGAACAAGTAAAATGTGATTACTAATTTCTCTAAAACAGTTTGATCTAGTAATACGATGAGATAAATGTAAAACTTAAAATTCCTAAATTGAATCACAGCTAAAAAAAGTAAGGCAAAAATCTTAGTTTGGCTAACTGATTGGAATCGGCAAGGTTCTTCCATTGTTGCTCAACTGTTTCATAATCCCTCAAAAATGACCATATCACAAATGATTAAATCTATAATACTAATCTATAACTAAGGAGAAAATGATATTAAAGCTACAGGAGATTTGAAAGAAGAATTGAAATCTACAATTACTAACTTAATTCTTAAGCCAAGAATTCACTAACTCAATAAACAAACAACTTTCATTTTAGTATTAATCTTTTATGTTCTTTATTACTTTATATAATGCATTTTTATAATCCACTATTGAATTTAATTACCCCAGCAATCTTTTTCAGAACTTCTACTTGTATTTACAACCCACTATTGACAGTTTTGATTGCCCTAGCAATCTTCTTCAGAACTTTTACTTATGTTTCCAAATCTTATTTTAAGTTAAATTAAGATTTGGAAATATAAGTAGAAGTTCTGAAGAAGATTGCTAGGTAAATCAAAACTGTCAATAGTGGGTTGTAAAAAAGCATCGTATAAAGTAATAAAGAATATAGATGATTTAATATTAAACCACTAAACATCACACAATCACTATTTGTTTTGCTAGCATGTAACTGTTATTAAAACAGGCAAAACTCTCCATACAGTAGTGCAATTCAGTGCCAACCAGAGTAATCAATGGATGCCAGAAGGCTTGTGCATAAAATGCCTATCTAGTGCCTACTCATCCAATAACCCCAGACTAGTTTCTGGCTTGTGGCCTTCATCAGTGAGAAGCTTTGGATCTGAGAGCACTGCAACTAGATCTTAGGATCTAATGCAACCCTAAAACAGCCACCTTTTATCTCAACTACAAAACTATAAGAATAAAATTGCAAACACAATAATATTTTCAATCTAAGGTCAATAGCTTACATAGTCATATGGGTCTGAACCCAGTTCAGTACCCATACATTTTGGTGTCTTTGGATCTTTAACAACCATAACCACCACTATCCTATTAGGCAGGATTGGTGTTAAATCACTAAACATCACATGATAACTATTTCTTATACTAGCACTTAACTGATATTAAAACAGATAAAACTCTCCATACATTAGTGCCACTCAGTGCCAACAAGAGTAACTGGGTTCAGACCCATATGACTATATAAGCTATTGAGCTTAGATTGAAAATATATTGTGTTTTCTCATTTTATTTTCATAGTTTTGTAGTTTAGAGATAAAAGGTGGCTGATGGAGGGTTGATTAGATCCTAAGTTCTAGTTGCAGTGCTCTCAGATCCAAAGCTCCTCAATGATGAAGACCACAATCCAGAAACTAGTCTGGGGATATTGGATGAGTAGGCACTAGATATGGATTTTATGCACAAGCCTTCTGGCATCCATTGATTACTCTGGTTGGTATTGAGTGGCACTACTGTATGGAGAGTTTTGCCTGTTTTAATAACAGTTATGTGATAGCATAAGAAATAGTGATTATGTGATGTTTAGTGATTTAACACCAATCCTGCCTAATAGGATAATGGTGGCTATGGTTGTTAAAGAGCAAAAGACACCAAAATGTATGGGTACTGAACTAGGTTCGGACCCATATAACTATATAAGCTATTGAGCTTAGATTGAAAATATTATGATGTTTTCAATTTTATTATCATAGTTTTGTACCTAAGTAGAGATAACAGGTGGCTACTGGAGGGTTGCATTAGATCCTAAGATCTAGGTGCAGTGCTCTCAGATACAAAGCTCCTCACTGACGATGGCCACAAGCCTGAAACTAGTCTGGGGATATTGGATGAGTAGGCACTAGATAGGAATTTTATGCACAAGCCTTCTGGCATCCATTGATTACTCTGGTTGGGACTGAGAGACACTACTGTATGGAGAGTTTTGTCTGTTTTAACAACAGTTATGTGCTAGTATAAGAAATAGTGATCACGTGATGTTTAGTAGTTTAACACCAATCATGCCTAATAGGATAGTGGTGGCTATGGTTGTTAAAGAGCCAAAAGACACCAAAATGTATGAGTTCTTAGCTGGGTTCAGACCTATATGACTATATTAGCTATTGAACTTAGATTGAGAATATTATGGTGTTTTCAATTTTATTCTCATAAATTTTGTAGCTAAGTAGAGATAAAATTAGCTGCTGGAGGGTTGCACTAGATCCTAAGATCTAGGTGCAGTGCTCTCAGATCCAAAGCTCCTCACTCTATGAAGGCCACATGCCAGAAACTAGTCTGTGTCTCAGATATTGGATGAGTAGGCACTAAATAGGGATTTTATGCACAAGCCTTCTGGCATCCATTGATTACTCTGGTTGGCACTGAGTGGCACTACTGTATGGAGAGTTTTGCCTGATGCAATAAGAAACAAAAAATTTATTTTCTTGATGAATATAAATATCCCCCAATTTGAAATATCAAGGTATTCCATAGCACTAATTACAATATAGTGCAGTGAGATTTAAATGTTAAAATCTTAATATCCATGTAATTCTGTCATTTTGAATAGATAAAACCTGCTAGTGAGATCCTTATTAGCATTATAAATCAGAGCATACTCAGATTTGATTAAACAGGACTTGCACTGTGCATTTTCATGCACTTTAATCTGACATTGATAATCTAGAGAATGATCTCTATAATCACATGTACTTATTAAATAAATCAAATGTTGAATCATGAGAGCAAGTAATGTTATGAGTTATAATACCATTATAAACACATCTCTCAAAAGTATTTGAAAAACATGGAGATTAAACTCTCCACATAAGAGTGCCCAAGCCAGAGCAATATCAATGGATGTAGGAAGGTTTGTGCATAAAATCCCTATCTAGTGTCTACTCATTCAATATTTCCAGAATAGTTTCAGGTTGTGGCTTTCATCAATGAGGAAGCCTTGGAGTTGAGAGCACTGCACCTAGATCTTGGGATCTAATACAACCATCTAGCAGCTACCTTTTACTTTATTAGGTAACTATAAAGCTTTAAATGTGAAATGAAAACACAATGATGTTTTCACCTTCAAGCTCATTAGCTTATTTAGTTGTACAGATCTGAACTCAGTTTAGCATTCCTATTTTTTGGTGTCTTTGCTTCTTTAATAACCACAATCATCATAATCCATTTGGGCAGGATTGATTTTAAACAGCTTGTGTAAGCATAAGAAATGGTGATCATGTCATATTTGAAAAAAAAAAAACAATGATAAGATTGATCAATAATTAGAAATGTTTAAAGAGAAGCATTTTATATAAAAGTATTTTTTTTATATAATTTTTTAAATATTGATAGAAAAATTCGAATTTAAATTGAAAGACTGAAAATAAATTCTAATAAGCATGAAAGTATTTCCACACAATCTTTTATTAAAAATGAAGAAAAATCACTAATACAAGGATTCAACTTGTTATTGCTTATATTACAGTTGTTTTAATATCATTTTGGGCTATATTTTTTAATTTCACAAGCAATATCATTAGAGTTTTTTTCATATGTCAAATGCATTGACTGGGAAACAAACTCGGGCCAGCTGCTTGGAAGACAGCTATGCTAATCATTAGGCCACCAACGCTTGACAATATCATTAGAGTTCTTATTTATATTATTGTACTTTTAGTAAGTGCTGAAAACCAAGTATAATATTTAATATTGAAAATAAATATGCGCAAAAACATATATGAGATATGCTTAAAATCTGAATAAAGTTTGCAATTTTTGTCTAGTGTACTTTCACCTAAGTTATATTAGTCATAGGTATGGTATACGACATAGGGAAGAAGATTTTTGTTTTTATTAGATAAATGTGAATGTGTGATTAGCATAATTGAATAGCTAACCCTAACCAGTAAAAGGTGGCCACTGGAGGGTTGCATTAATCCTATGATCTAGGTGCAGTGATTTCATATCCAAGCCTCCTCCTTGATGAAAGCTACAAGCTAGAAACTAGTCTGGGGATGTTGGATGAGTAGGCACTAGATAAGAATTTTATGCACAAACCTACCTGCATCCATTGATTACTCTGGCTTGGACTGGTGGCACTACTGTATGGAGAGTTTAGCCTCTATTTATATATGTTTATATGTATATACGAAAACATACAAAGGATTGTTAAGCAGCAGATAATTATCATGAATCTAAAACAGAGGCAGTCTTTTTAGATGACTGAAAAGTTTCTTTACATCAAATCAATGTTTTTTCAGATATTCCAATTTAGCTAGCTATCAAATTCCAATCTACTAAATGGATATGTAGCCATTGTTAACTGGAAATTAACATACAAATAATAATTACAATTGACAGTGGATTAGCCTAGTGGATTAATGCCCACTTCTTCAATATATTTTAACTCTTGGGTTTGCTATAAAGCAAATGATTTAAGGCTGTTACAAATAAATAAATAATCAGATTAAATATAGATACATGTATATATGGTTTCTTGATCCACTATTTCAGTATATATATTTTTTTACATTTTTGACCCAAAATCAGTATCATAAAATGTATGTTTTTTTTGTTCTTTCATGGATCTAACACTTGATTTCACACTATTTTTTTTTTGTATCTATCATTGACAAGTTATAATCCTAGACAAGATTTTTATTTTTATTTTCAAATAACATTTCTATTATTTTATTTGAAAAATATTTTCACTTCTTTTTGGTCTATAATATTGTATGACATCTTATGATCCCCAATCATTACGCTCCTCTATCCATCCACAAATCTTTCTAAAAATTTCAGTCTAATATTGTCTATTTCCTCTTTCCAACTACTTTTTAGATACCCTCATTTATCTTTTTATTTGTAATTATAAATTTTATTAAACGCACCTTATTATATTAAGTAATATTTACCAAAGTTGTAACCTTATGAATAAGCATCTGAAAAATTCGAAAGTAGGGACCTCTACAGGTCTTAGCCACAAGCTTATGCTCAGAAGAAAAGAGGGAAACCTTCTTTACTTCAACCTGCTTTTATATATGAATAGATGAAGCTGAAGTGGTTAGATCTAAGAGTGTGAAGCTATTCAATACTTCACTAATTAAGTCCACAATTCTTATTATACATTAATACTCGTGAAATCTTATGATTTACAACAAGTCAATGGAAAGATCTTATAGTAAGAAATCTATTACGATAATTTAAAGTTGTAATTATAAATTTTATTAAACGCACATTATTATATTAAGTAATATTTACCAAGGCTATAACCTTATGAATAAGCGTCTGAAACCTTCGAATTTTTCAGACGCTTATTCATAAGCCTTGGTAAATATCTCTTTAAATTTTTAAATTAAAACATAATTGTTTTGTTTTGCTTTTGTTTTTTTTACTTTGTAAAAACGATTAAAAATAATTAATTGCACTTTTACACTTTCCTTATTTTATTCTTTTAAAAGAAAGCTTTTTTTTATTGTTTAAATGGTCAAAATTTCTGAGTTTCTGAAAAGTCTTAACAAATAAATCCTACATTTTTAGAAATCAAATGAAGTTGGAAATTTATCCAAATAAATATCAATTATTATTTTTTTATTTATAAAATCAAAGAAATAAAATAAATTATTCTTTCTGTAATCTTTATTTTTTAAACATATAATTATTATAATATGAAAAATTATATATATTATCCATGTATTCATATATTAAACTATCTATACCCCATCCACACACAAACACATTTGCAAATATAATAGATGAAGGTTTTAAGTTCTACCTGATTTATATAAAAAAACTAATGGTTTAATTATGCCTTTTATGGACAATATTTCAGTGAATAATCATTAAATTGTTCATGCTTATTTGTATAGAATTCCATTCTATAATTTTTTAAAAATTATCATTTAGGGAGGGAAATGGATCAAGAAATCACTTGTATGTATACCCACACACACATTTCCCTACATAAACAAAGAGATATGTTGTATATTTCAACTATATTTACATGAAAATATTTATTCTCAAACATATAAACATACTTTTTAAATTTTTCCTTTTTAATTTCCAACAGTTTGGCGTCAACTTTTATTTTTTCTTCAATTGACAAATTTTCATAAACATCTTCTTCCATTTCCATAACTTTTTGCCTTTCTTCTTTTTCTTTTTGGATAGCCTTTTGCTCTAAACAGAAAAAAAAACTAATTAGAATTTAAAGTGAAATTGCTGTAGACACACGCGCGCGCACATATATATATATATAAATTTCCTAAGAGTAATACCCATACAATTACATACATATCGATCCACAAGATGAAAGATTCTCCAAGTTTAATTCAGTTTCCAAGTTTAATCCAGTTTTTTATCTATAGCTTCTCTTCACTTTTACATTTATTTCACCAACCCATCTCATATCTGGGCTCTGTCTAGGTCTTTTACAATCTTTTGGAATCCGATTTAAAACATCAACTGTCTATCTATTATTATTTCTTCTAAACAGGCAAAACTCTCCATATAGTATTGCCACTTACTGCAAGCCAGAGTAATCAATGGATGCCAGAAGGCTTGTGCATAAAATCCCCATCTAGCGCCTATTAGTCAAATATCCCCAAACTAGTATCTGGCTTGTGGCCTTTATGCACAAGCCTTCTGGCATCCATTGATTATTCTGGCTTGTACTGAATGGCAATACTGTATGGAGAGTTTTGCCTGTTTTAATAACAATTATGATCAAGCATAAGAAATGGTGATCATGTGATTATTTCTTCTAGTAATATAACCAGTCCAGTTCCACTTCAGTCTCTTAATTCTTTTACTGATATCAATAATATTATTTATTCTTTTATTTAATTATTTCATTTTGTATTCTTTCTTGATATTTCCAATATACAACTATCCATATTTAATTGAATGATCTCTTTGGTATCCTTCTATTAAAGATCGTCTCAGATCCATAAGTTAGAAGTATCTCTATCAAAAGCATTCTATACAAGCTTAATTCTATGATTAATTTTATCCTTTATGTTTCCATTTGTATTAATAATTTGTTCAAGCTGGTTGTACTTATTTTCTAATTCATGTTTATCAATCTTTATTTTCTTAATTTGGGAAAAACCAATGAACATTACTTTAGACTTTTTACTATTTACTTTTAGTCCTCATTTTTTATTTCAATCTGATTATTTTTGCAACATTTTCTAAAGCTCTGAAGCATTATTTGCAACAACTAGAATAGATGATGTAAATAATCATCTTTATGAAGTATTATAACTTTATCTTTCTTATTGCACTGCCAAATCCATATAATATTAATATATTATCTATGATCTTTATTACTTTTTACAATGCTTTTTACAACCCACTATTGGTGGTTTCGATTGCCCTAGTAATCTTCTTTAGAACTTCCTGCAATCTTTTTCAGAATCCACTATTTACAGTTTCGATTGCCCCAGCAATCTTCTTCAGAACTTCTATAACTCACTATTGATGGTTTTGATTGTCCCAGAAATCTTCTTTAGAACAAATAGCTAAGCAATCGAAACCATCAATAGTGAGTTGTAGAAAGTTCTGAAGAAGATTTCTGGGGCAATCAAAACTGTCAATAGTGGGTTGTAAAAAAATATTATAAAAAGTAATAAAGAACGTAGATGGTGTAAATAATCTTCATGTAATTTTATGCCCCTAACTTCTCATTTTATTTCACAAAATAACTACTGTAAAAACTAAAAATCCTGATATACAATTGCACTTAATATATGTATTAAAAATAACTTTTTTACATACAAAAGACGTAAGTTCATTACAAAAGAATGTTAATAAATGCAACTATATCCAGCTAGAATATTGTTTTAGAATAAAAATAAAAAGCCAAACTAAAATGGTTGCAAATTAATGAAAACATATAATCTTGTGTGTTCATTGAAGAGTGATTGTATGCAGACTTATTATAATAGGGTAGATATGTCTAATGTTAGCAATACAAGCCACACTAAACATTTGAATGTTGTTGAAATAAAATTAATGTCCAAATGCTCCAAAAATAAATATTTAACAAGTATTCCAGACATGATTATGCAAGTGAACATAATATTTTTTATGTCAACATAAAGCCTTATTCATTAACACATAATTTAATAAATTGCATAACTTTTTCAACCCTGATCTTACTACACAAAATGTATTCAGATTATGGGTGTGTTACGGTCTTTTGTAAAACTTGCCCTCGATAATAGACTTGTCCACAGCACTCAGTTCTATATACTGGATTCAGAATATAGCTTACTAATAATACAATAATAGTGTAAAAAGCCATGATATAAAAAGGCCAATCACAGAACTAAATTAGTAAATCTGATTATTCATAGTAAAAAAGGGCAGTTAGCTATAAAACTGAGTTCTATTTAAGAGAGAAGTGTGTTATAAGAAAAGTTTGAAACAAGCATTTATGGTCTGGATTTATTCTGGCACTAATACATATTGTTTACTATTTTCCAAAAAGAGTCAGGCTTGCTCAAGTTCAGATGGAAAATGGTATTGTGCATATCATAAGGCAAGTCAATAGTGTTTTATAGAATAAGCCATGGCATTTTTCCAACTTCTGGTTGTTTCAGGGAACAACTACACATTTGTAATCTCACAACTAATATGGGTGGTGAATCTTATTGTAAAAATATTATTACTGTAAATAGATGTAGTTAATGTTTTTGCATTGCCTTATTGGATCCCAATTATTTATTAGTTAAAAACACTATTTTCAAGCAGTAATTAAATATTGTAATTCTCATCAATGACAGCAAAAGTAGTGGAATATACAATTAAATTTATCCAAGTCTCATAGTCATTTGCTTTAGTTACTGAACATTCCAAATGTAACACATCAGAGAGCATGTTCTCAGAACTATAGGGGGAGGATTATTCTACGGATCATGTATATAGTATTTATTGCCTCTTTTTTATTAGCAAGTGTTTTATATAAGCTAAAAGTAATATAGTGGTATGCTAATTTAATATAATTAATTTGTGTATTTTTCATGAAATAATGGAATCTTTTATTCCATTATTACTCTAGTTAATACATGAAATAATTGATATGTTTGTAAATAAAAAAATAATTTATTAGCGAGAAAAATAAAATAATAAATCAATCAATAATAAAATTAAACACTGGAATCTTCTTTGGGAATTTTCTTTCTTGAATAACTCAACCCATCAAAGATTACAATAAAAGTTCAAATGCTTTCTCACTTTATAATTTTATGTGATTAACTTTTCACATAAAAAAATTAACTTTATTTATTCCTAGATAGCTTTTCTGGAAATAATTTTAAATATTTTATTATTACATAAGAATTCAAGTCAAAATATTATGCTTCTATAGTTCCTTTAAGAATAAGAAAATAATATCATTTTTAATAAGTTCAAAACTGGTTTTCATTCTTTAGTTTTTTAAAAAAATGTATAAATAAGCTTTTTCTTTATTTAACCTGAATATTCATAAATAGCAAACAATACCAAAGTATAAAAAGTTCTGGCTTTAAAATATACTATTACTATCTTGCAAAACTTTTCTTTCTTTCCTTAATTATTTATTTTCTTTTTCTTATTTTTTTTCTGACAATTTGTTTGCAAAGTTCTTTTTAATAATAGCAGTTTTAAAACTAGTTGATAAGGCAATTACACTACGGTAAAAACCATTGGGCTATTTATTTTAACTTAGTATTTCATATTCCATGCGAACACTTTAGTACAAAGAATCTTTTCATCTCTTTACATATATTTAAAAATAATTTTCACTTCTTATATATATATATATATATAAAGGATTATTTGATAGATAATTTAGTTTGCTTTCTTTTTTCTGCTTCAAAGAGGAGTGGTGGGAGAGAAATGAGAAAATAAATCTATCTCAAATTAATATTTTTCCACTTCATTTACATATCAACAGTTTAACTGTATTTTCATAAATCTTTTTGGGGTCATCTCGACAATAAATTTAGCTTATTTAATTTTTAATAAAAGTGGAGATTAATAAAATATACCACATTATTTTTTTGAAAATATAATAATATAATATAATAATATAACTTTGTCCATAGCCAATATAACTGTTACAATAATATATATATATATTGTAACCCTCTCCTAGATTGCTGTAATCATAAATGAATCATACCGCACATTTTAGGCACTATAATCTCCCCTGTAGCTTTCCCGATAATCTAATTAGTCCAATTCACACATCTGGAAACCATATCTTTCTCTGTGAACTTCCTAGCTACAACTAATCTAGAATATATGCCTAAAATAAATGATAAACTAAAGATGATTTCTTTATTAACTAAGCTTGCATGAAACTATAAATTTAGAGAAGATTACAAGGTGATTAATAATTTCTGGTCAAACTAGCCTCAAAATCCACAAACAAGCAAACAAACAAAAAGGTTACAAAATAAACTTAATATTTGTCAAACCAATAAATAAATAATAATTAGATCGATGGAATGAATATGAAATTAAAAGTATAAATTAGGCAATAAGTAAATTAGGATGTAAATGACTAAATGGATGATGAAAATAAGTAATAATTAAATAGTAAAATAAAATGAGTCTGAGAATGAAGAGAAAATAATGGAGATGTATAAGAGTTAACGGATGATTAAGATGATAATGGAATAAGAGCTAATGAATGAGGAGTTAATTAGGATAATAAATTAGGATGAAAAGTGAATAAAGAAAGATTGAAATGACAGATGAAAAGAATGATGATGATGAAAGATGATGTCTAACTCTAAATTTGATATTGAATTAAATGATAATAAGACAATTAAATAAAATACGGATTCTAAGCTTACTAAAACCAGAATATTCACCATAAAGTCAAAACCAACTATACATTTCAGACAAAAGAAGCAATTGATACTTTAAAGTTTGGTTGACCTTTCATAACACAGTGAATGTAAAACAATTCCCCTCTAACTACAATAATTAACTGAATATAAATTTAACATAAATGCAAATCCTATCACAAATTGATATAACTTATCCTTCTCAGGGTTCACATAGCTTAAAGGGTGTTATACAAGATACACTTGGGTCAGTGAGAGGTATTTTACCACTACCCAAGCATAGCACACCCAATAGCTCTTAATACTGAATTGAATTACTAAACAATATTCAATAATTTCAAATAAATTCTATAAATTCCCTAACTATGATAAACTTTAAGCTTCAATAAGTAAGAGTGATTTTTCAATAGCTAAACGCAATAGCTTTCCAACTTTCTTTCTCCATTAATTAGAAACAATGTGATCAAAGCCAGTGAATGACAGACCTGTGGATTCAAATGAACTGATCAAACCAATATTAGGTGTTTAATCTTTTAGTATATCACTTAAAATAATATTCTTTCAGTTAGTAATATTTAATTATTAAGTAATGATGCCCTAGATATACTCATAAATTATAGGGCTTAACAAAATTATTCTGATATACTTACATATAGTAACTTTTACACTATTGATTGATGATAATTTCCATATAATCATAGGATATGTCAATAGCAATAACAATAATAATGTGTGGGTGTGTTGATTAGCAATAAGGATACTGACAACTAAATAAATTTTTAACACAACAAGATTTATTTACATTATGTACAAGTCTCTTTCAGACACATTACATGAAACAAGATAAATCCACTACTAAAATCAGGGATGGAAATTAATTACGAGGTAAGTAATGACAAACATTTTGGATATGTTTCTTTATTATTCTATCTCATAGAATAAGATATTTAAACCTTATTTGAGCTAACTTAGCATTTAAATTGCAAACAAAATGTATTAATGTCATTTGGATATATGCAACTTTTTTTTAATGTAAAAACTCTAAATTATAATTTATTATATCAAACTGTAGCTGTTTGAGTTATTAGAATATGATAAGGGCAATTATCACATTCTAATACAAGTAATAATCTCTTATAATTTACTAAAAAAATTTCATTGTATTGATGTGGGGCAAACATCATAAGTTAAATACACATATGATATCAAAATATTCACTATGTCCACAACCTAACCATTCATTAATTAATTAGTCTTACCAATCCATCAGCGGATAACCACTTGTTGAAGACTAATCCACATTGTCCATGTACACACCTTGCTGTTTTATATAGGAGTTCTACAAACACTAGTAAGTTTTGGCTGGTCTGTTTATAAACCGATGAAAATTACACAACATCAGAAAGACACTATTCCAATTAGACAAACACTATAGCTATATCAGTGTCCCATAATCTGACTATCTTATCCTTGCTATTGATTATGAAATACAAAACTTCACCATACACAGTGGAAAACTAACTATATAACTTCATGAGGGATCTAACAATAAAGGGAGGCTCTACAAAACAACATGATAGTTGTATAATAATATGGCCAATTCCAATACTGCCTCTTCACTGGAAAATAGAATTCAGACTATGGGGATCATCCTTTTTTAGGATTAACTATGCTCTAAGCACTAACTCTTAATCAGCCTCAACAATATCATCCTCTCATATTAATCAACAATGGGGAATTCTCCATCATCCCATGCACAATATTAATATTATTATATCTAATGCTCTTATATATAGCACAAACTCATCCTAAAATCTATCACAATTTCAGATCAATACAATAGCAAGGTAAAACAACACTAATAATATAAGTGTAAACATAAATATTTCATTTCACATTGCAGAAACTGTTAATGTTTTATAAACAAACCACCAATATATCAGTAAAATTACCATTAATTATATTAAAATAATAATTATACTTTTTATTATAGCAAGCCATGTACATGTAAACAAAGAGGACTAAACTACATTTTGTATTTATGGTGGACATTTTTGTTCATAGGCAAAATTAAGCAATAAAAAAATGCTTATTAAATTATTTTATATAATAGAACAATTGTATCATTATGTGTATAATTTTGACCATTTTGGATCTGTTTGTTCCTCTCCTCAATATAATATTAACATCTGTTTTAGCAGTGCAAGAGATAAACATTTCTCTTTCTTACCAGATAAATGATATATAACATTATGCTTTCCCTTCATTGGGAAAATAACAAAAATATGGGTAATAAATGTATGTATCTTTATACACATCTACATCCTTACCAAGTATATTCTATACCCTGATATATAAATATATAAAAAACTAATGCCTGAATAACACATGAAAGAAAAAAAACATATTACAATATTATATATAGCAATAACAAAAATAAACAAACATTATATTTTCTCCCATTGGATTTTATCAAAGTTTGATCCGTTCTTATAAGTAAAACAACATGAAAATGGATATGATAAGCAAACATTCCTAAGTAATACATATGTTGATTATCCTGTTCAATATTAGCATCTTCAGACAAAATTCAAACATTTCTCCAAAGGCAATAAAAATCCTTTATCAGTTTATAAATTAATGTAAGCATAATGAAACAATATTAAAACATTTTCGAGAATAAGACACTTAAAATAGGTTTAATTAGTATTTATTGATTTGTCTATTTTGCTTTTTCATCTGCGCGGAGATCTGTCATACTCTTCTAAAACAGTTTAAAATATTATTACTTTGCAAGTTCTTCACTAACGATAAAAATAGATAAATATTTCTTTCACTTCCTTTTTATCAGAAAATTAGAATGTTTTTTAGTTATACTGAGAAGAATTTATGCACTTATAAATACGATCTTCTAGGCGTCTTTAATTAATATGTAACTTATACTTTTCCAAAATGCAGCACAATTAAAATAAGTTTATTATGATCTTTAAAACAAACTTTTTAAAATCATTTATGGATTTTGTTTACTTTGTTTTTCCGTCCATGATAATTGTCACAATTTTTAAATAATCTGGGCAATTTTAAACACTTAAAATATTACTAATTTAAATGTTGTATAATCAAGATAAAAAAATAAATAAATACTTATTTATTCATTTCCATCAGCTAATTAATATGTATTTAATAATGTTAAACAGAATTGATTTAATAGTAAGCAATTATTAATAATATATATATGTGACTACTTCGCAGGGAAATATCAGAGCAGACGAGTTCTTTCCCCAATGAAAATAAGAAATAATTCATGCATTTTTCTTTTAACCGCTAATTATATTATTGGTTGTATGAGGTAAAAATCAAATCTTTTAATTGGCCAACTCACAAACTGAAGACAAAGCCTATTGTTAAAACATATTCGCCTATAATATTAAATTCAACTCAGATACGTTTATAAAAAGTATATTATTAATTTTTCAGGTTATGAAGAGAACGAAAGTTCTTTCAAAAATAAATTGCTATTTATTTATTCATTCTAAAATATTCAATTTCGGCAACATAAAAGCTATAATATAAACAAAAAGATTGACTTTTACGTTATAGAAAAGTAAATATTTCTTTTTACTACATCTTCAATATTTTTACTAAAATCTTCAATATTTTTCGAAAATAATTTTGTTTTTTTATTATTCTCTCTGAAAATAATTTTTAATTTCCATAAATATAATTTTATAATACTTAAAATTGGATTCAAAATGAAAATCTCAGCGTTTTTCTTTATTTTCTTTGATCAGGCGGTTTCTTTGTTCTTTCCAGCCAATCAGAATGTCTTTTTTGGCTGAGAGCTTGCTAAGAACCAATCACAAATAATGTTCTTTCTTTGTTTAGGTTTTAATGTGTTTTTTTTTATTTTTTACTTGTAAAATAAGTCGGAAGAGGTCACCATCTTACAGAACTTTTAAAAACCTCTTCAAAACGTATCGAACAAATTTTTTAGCATAAGAATCGGCTGAGTTAGAGTGACGTCAGATGTCTACGAGGAGCCTCGTAAAAAACAGTCTTTTGGTTAAAACTAATTACTTTATATGATTTAAAAATGAAATTTTAGTTTCTTCTTTCTCTTGAAACTTTTCTTAAAAATGATTTCGAATTATTTTCACTGAAAAAATAATTTGTAAACAAATATATTCTTCTGTTTAATGCCTAAGCGTGAAAATCAAAATACTTTCTTTTTTTCTCTCTTAAATCTAAATAATTTTTGTGTTATTATTAGTTCTGACAATTGATTAAAATAAAGAAAACAAAAATAATTGGTATTATTTTTCATTCCAAATAGTACATGTTTAGGCAAATATTTATCCAAATAGTAGTCATTCCAGTTTTTCTCTTTCTTCAGTAGGCAAAGTTAAGAATCTAAGATCGATGAAAAGTAGTGCAGAGATGCCCCAGGGCTATTAAGTTTTTATTCCATTTGGTTTATATCCATATAGTCATGAGATTTTGTCCAAATTAATTTTCAAGGTTATTATTTTTCCGCTTATTTCTTCTATTTTATTTCCTAAGTGTAGAGTTATAGTCTTGTTCCAATTTACATTTCTTAGTAGTCCCCCCTTTACAAACTTGTTATAGTATTTATTATTTGTGTTATAATACTTGATTGGTCCTAAATGATCCAATCACTGTAACTTGTGAATAAATTAATAGTTTTATCTCTCTAGTGATAAAAAAAAATCTAGTCTATTATATTTCGATTTAAATTAAACTATAATATATTTAAAGATTGTTCATAAAGAAAATTTAAAAGACTTATAAATTGGTTTTGTTGTTTATTTTTAACTACTGTTTAATAATAATAAAGTATTAAATATTTTTATGCTTCCAAATAATATTTTAATACTATTAAAACACCATTTGAATTAGCTTCCACTGGAACTTGTGATAAATGTTTATGAGATTTTTATCCACTCTATCAGACTTTCCACTGTCTCACAGTCAAGACCATCATCACCTTCAAGATATTTCTTAGTGAGCTTTTGCTTGGTTGGAAAATTATAATCCACAAGCATTTCACTCTATAACTAGTCTCTACACATTGATGTTCAATATCTTAACAAATTATTACCAATTAAAATTTAAAATTTTACATGCTGAACCACTGGATAAAACTTACTATCATTGAGCCAAAACATATGGTTACAATATATATATATATATATATATTGTGCCCTTTTCTATAGGTCAGTAATAGTTTATAACAGTCAATTACTAAAAATTTTAAATTTTAGAATATGTTCTTTTAATACATTAATTATAGTAAATCAATTATATCTGTAAAGTACAATTTGAAGCTAAAGAAAATACGTAGTATATAAAATTATAGTGAATTATTTAAAAAATGGTTATGTAAAGCTTAAAATATTGTTTCATATGGTTGTAAAAGCTGGCCATATTAAATAACACAGCTATAAATAATTAAAATTATATTTAAAAAATTCGATTTTAATAGTTTAAAACTTATAGTTAATAAATGCTATGTTTAAATTTATAATCATATTTAATAAACAAAAATTAATATAGTATATTTTAAAAATAAACTTTATGATGGTGAGAATTGTATTTAATTCTATATTTTCTAAATTATTCTTCCAAATTTTTATAATTATTTTATATAATATAATAAGTGTATCAATTTTATAAAACTGGGCAGAGAAATAGATTAAAAATCGTCTGTCAAAGTTATTAATCATGTGACTTTTAATGTATACTCACACACACGCTTGTTTGAAATAATAACAAAGTTTAAAATATTTTAAAAGTTATATTATAGAATTGGATAGAATTATTGCCTATCATAAAAGTAAATAGTATTAAACATTAAATTAACTATCGTATGTAATGTTTTTAAATAATGTAATAAAGACGAATACATTCATAATATAAAAATTAAATATTTTATTTAAATAAAAATAGATAAATTGAATATTAAGAAATGGAATAAGTTATTAAATGTTATTTTAAAAGTTATTTTCAATGTTTAAATAGTTTTAATAAAATAATAATTTATTTAAAAGTAATATTTTAAATAATATTTTAAGTTCATTACGTCATCATTTTTTTTATTTTCAAATATAATTCTACTATAAACTAAAAATACGTAAATTTGTTCTCAAGCTAAAGTAAGAATTAACCAATAGGAATAGGTATTCTTACAGACTATAAATATCGTCATAACTAAGTTATCGGGGGAGATTAATAATGTATTGAAACCGAAGAAAGGTAAATTATAACTATCAAAAGATAGTATTTTAAAATTTTTTACTTTAGTCAATTTTTTTTAGTACTTTCTCATAATTTATTTGAAAAAAACTAATTGATAATTTTTAACAGAAACTTGCAAAAAAGAGAGTGTAAACTAAAAAATATTTTAATAATTTCGTTTAACATGCTTTGTTAAATTTTCTAAAGTTCCTTTATCAGTCGTATTTTATCTAAAAGTTTAAACTAAACTACACAATAAAAAATGGATATACTATGAAATAAAATGGATATAAATTGTAATAATGAAGAAATATTTGAAATATTTATTGATACAGCTTTATTTATGCATAACCGGAGAACTTTTTTGGTACATAAAAAAAATCATACGGAGTCTAATGAAAAAATTGGAGATGCATTATTATTTATAAGCTTATTCAAGATTTATTTTTAAATGATAATAAGATAATTATATATTGCATGAATTATTTTATATAATATGATATTCAAAGGAGTAAAATGTTATATCCTTTCTAAAGGTAACATTTTTTAAAAATATTTTCGAGTGCAAAATTTAAGAAAGAACCCAGGAGATTATGTTATAGAAGCATTTTTGATATTAAAATATCCGTTCTTAGAATTATTTAAAATGTATTTGGAAAAGATTTGTTCAAAAGTACTTGAAGTTTTATTTTAAAAGAGATTTATAAAAAATATCAAACGAAAGTTTAAATGTATCAAGAAGGAAACTTATATAAAAAAGTGAACATATAGTTGAATAAGAGATGGATCCATGGAAATACAAATAGTACTTAAAAGTTTATCGAATATTTTTAAAGTTAAATTAAATGGATTGATGCATCGGATATGCAGAGAATATTGGTAGAGAAAATACTTAAAAAGAAGCTTCACGGGATTAATTAATATTATGATTTAATAATTATCGTCTTAAATTAAAACCAAGGATTATTTTCTAAATTTTACTAAATGGATTAATAATTATTTTTATTTTAAACTTTAACGCGCTTAGAGGAGAACATTTTTAAAAACTCTAGAGAAAATGATAAACATTTTGGACTTATCAGAAACTATCATCAAGAAAATATGTAACTATAGTTTTTATTTTTTTTTATTTTGTTAACCTAGTTTAAATCTAAATTTTTATATAAGATTAGGAAAAACATAAAAACATTAATTTATTAATATTAAAATTTTATAATATAACAATCTAATAATTTAGCTAAAAATATTTTAATATAAAGTGTATGGGTGTGAATTTTTTATATCTGCAATGCTCAAGTGGATAAAGAAAAGCCTACTGAACACGATAACTAGAGAAAGGTTATTGGTAATAATAATAACTATTGATAATTTATAATGTATATTTTTTTGTTTTCTTTAGATCATCCATAAATTGGAAGAATGAAGTGTAAATGTTTTTTTACTTATATGTACCGCATTTTATACAACATTTTACAAAAACATTATGAGATAGGATTGATTTGAAAATATGCATACGACAATTTTTTTTTTATTAGTAATATAATCCAACATAACAAATAATTATGTGATTTTTTTAAAATTTTCATGTCATTGGATATTCAAATATTGTCTAAGTAGATTGTATATGACTAAACATACAGAGCAATGAAGTAAGCAACTTTTCTTATGGAATCGTAAGATTGTTTAACTATTAATGAATTTTATTTATTGTTTTGTAAATGCAGATAGTTATTTATCGATGTAAGATGTAGAAAAATCTTGAGAAATAATGTTGAGATAGTGGCTTGGAAGTACTATAGTTAACAGGAAACCAAGATGATGTTTTAAGAAATAGGATGTTATAAGGAATGGAAATAATATTTAGTGTTTTATGTGGTTATCAGCATAGTTAACAAAGCCCTATGACTGATACACATTTTATTTGGACAGTGTTTATATTTCTTTAAATATTTGATGTTCTAATAAAGCTGAAGAAATAGCTTTAACATCGTTCCTGTACTAGAGGATATTAGGCAGGTAAATGTCATACCTCTTCGCACTGTACCATGATTTTTGAGATATGTTAAGAGTAATACTGTAGCTTTCTTCCTTAATCCTATGCATCTGTTTTCGCTATATTTATTTCATGTAACTGCATCGTTCAGTAAGATATGTTTAAGAGAAATGATAAATAATTTAGAACTAAGGTTATGCTATCGTTTTGTATAAGATTGGTTTATTTGCTTAGAAGGAGTAGAATATTATAACTTAAAATTGAAGATCCAAAGTATCCTAAGGAAAGAAAGAATCATAGAATATATTTTGAATTTTATTTCGGAAATGAAATATAAAATTTTTTTAAATCTAAACAAAGATATTTTCTTTAAAGTGATAATAATTTTAAAAGCTTTAGTATTGTTTTTTTTTTTAAGAGAAAATAAGCATTGCATATTTTTAAAATACAATAGTACAAAGTAAATTATGTAAACAATATGCATAGTATATTTTTGTTTATTGATTAACAGACATGTATTGATGATTACACTTATATCATACTAAAGTAGGGCTTAAAGAAGAATATATTATGATTAGTAAACATTGTGTGATAAATACTAAAATCTAGTACTGAATTTTGGATAATATTTTGTGTAACATCTTTGACTTTGCAAGATGAAATTTTTTTAATATTTTGAGAAATCCATACTCATCATAAAATTTTGTTTTCTATAGAATGTTTTCTAAGTATGAATTTTTAAAATAAGATATTTTAATAATATTAAGGATAAAATGCTGTTGCTAATAAAGTAGATAAATATTTGTAATAAATTAACCATAATGAGAAACCAAATAATAACATTTTTTTTTTAAATTTTGTCCTAAATCTAAATAAAATATAATTGAAATATAAATTATTTTTTTATAACCCGGTAGATCAAACTGTAAAGTAAAAAAGTTAAGGATATCCACTGTAAATAGTGTAAATAAATTGTTTATTTATTTGTTGTTAGTAATAAACTTTGTTAAATTTTGTTATTTCAAAAAGTTTGTGTCCGAGTTATTTATTTCTCCATATAGCTGCATGAAAACACGATATATGCATAATAATTGAAACAAATATATAATTTTGCACAAAAGATAAGTAGAAAATTATTTTAAGAATTTAAATATTTTATTGGTATTCATTATAATTAAATAATCATAATCTTACATTATTTTATTGGTCATCAATCAGTTATCAAATATTATATTAAATTATATGCTATCAGTTGCCACACATATTTTGTTTGTCAGATTATTAAAATGCTACCACGTATTTATTATATCATTACATGAAGATATAAGATCATATTATATTATTTCATTATTTTATTATGGTAATAAAATTATAGTAAAAAGAGAAGATACACAGAATTAGTTAAACAATGAAGAATACTATTACTGTTATTTATTATTATTAGTTTCAGTGTAGTAGATTATGACATAAAATCCCTTCTCATATTTTACTACCATATTTTTAAATTAACTTAGAATAAACTTTATGAACCTGAGATTATTTTATTGAGCTAGATCATTAAATAGAAGATTAAGATTTAATTATTAGTTTAATCTTAGTGAGTAGAAGTTATTAAAGTCATAAGAATACTATGAGTTTGTTATTTGAAATAATAATAAAGGGGGGAATAGTGTTCTTATGCCATCGAGGTAGTATCCTGTGGGATATTGGCTCAATGTAATCTATCTTGTCAGCTGTATTTTCACTTCAAGTCTTATATAAATACTATATCATGTGGTTGTTTGAAGGTATTCATTTATTAATAACATTCTCACAGCGTCTGCGCAATTAGCTTAACAGGCTGTCATTCTATCGTAATTAATTTATTTTTATAAACTGAACCTTATTCATATTTTAAATTTGAGCTAGTGAAATATTTTAATTTTAATGCTGAATATTTTAGTTATTAATTATTAACTGAGATAGAACCCATTTTATTTTATACCATATATTATCTGGAAGTGAGGATGCACGAGATATAGGTCAGATTTTGGCCCCCAACATGGTTGGCATGATGTGTAGGTGGAGCTATACATAGTGAAGGTTAGAATATATATATATAATCCCAGTGCATAATGCTAAACTGAAATGAATATCCAAACATTAAGTCATTCCACATGGTTAAGAAATTCACAATCAATGATTATTTTGAAATACGGACTTTATTTATATATTTATTTCACAGAGGGTAGTTCTGAATTTCTTAACCATGTGGAGTAATATATATATATATAAACAAATATTATAGACAACTACATTTGAATTAATAAATACTTAATTTATTATATCAAATCGATTTTCGTTCAAAATGAACCTTTTTAAGATGTTAGAATAAATCAAAAAGTCACACGATTTATATTAACGTTAATATAAATCACGTGACTTTTTGATTTATTCTAACATCTTGAAAAGGTTCATTTTGAATGAAAATCGATTCGATGTCATAAATTAAATATTTATTAATTCATATGTAGTTGTCTATAATATTTGTTTATATTTTTATATTAAAGTATTTTATTAAAGCAACATAATGGATTTTAATTCCATCATATGAAATATATATATATATGTAAAATAAATAAAATATCCGTTAATTAAAAACAATATTGTAATTATAATTGAAATAATATTTTAATGGTTTACAAACAATTACAAACAATCCTTAAATCCACAAACGTCATCAATTCAAATTCCACGAATCTCGTATTTTAATGTTAGAAACTTGTCGATTTATTAAATGCGTTTTATTTCTGTTTATAAAAATTGCCTCTTTAATTTTCTTTT
Source organism: Epiperipatus broadwayi (assembly GCA_028023455.1). NCBI lineage: Eukaryota > Metazoa > Onychophora > Udeonychophora > Euonychophora > Peripatidae > Epiperipatus > Epiperipatus broadwayi. Next base: position 895,845 of record JAQFVV010000043.1, read on the forward strand.
ACTATGGTTTCTCTCTTCATGAAGAATTTTCACATTTTCAAAATTAAATTTAAATTTATATTTACGTTTTTTCATATCAAAGAAAACTGAAGGAGATATTAAATCACCATTATTTTTATTTTTTTTTACACGCTTATATAACAATTCATGTTCCTTCAATCTTTTCTCAATACTGCACCTAGATTCACCTATATATGATAGCATACAATCACAAAAAATTTGATATATGACATTACTTTTTTGCTTGACAGGTATGACATCCTTAGAATTATTGACTAATTTATTAATATTGTTTGGAACTTAGAATGAAACATTAAACACATTCTTATATAAATCCTTAAAAAATTTTACTTGTTATATGAGCATGTAAAAAATAAAAATAATGGTGATTTAATATCTCCTTCAGTTTTCTTTGATCACGAAAAAACATGTAAATATAAATTTAAATTTAATTTTGAAAATGTGAAAATTCTTCATGAAGAGAGAAACCATAGTAAAAGAAAAATTAAAGAGGCAATTTTTATAAACAGAAATAAAATGCATTTAATAAATCGACAAGTTTTTAACATTAAAATACGAGATTCGTGGAATTTGAATTGATGACGTTTGCTTCTGCTTTTGTTTTTGTATTTAATGGCAGTTGAGGCAGGTTAGAAAGTAACCGAAAGTACTTCTGTGGATTTAAAAATTGTTTGTAATTGTTTTTAAACCATTAAAATATTATTTCAATTATAATTATATATTGAAACAGTAAGATTCGTATTTGAATCTTAAGTTTCACCTTTTTCTGTCATCTCTTACTGACCGGTCTATCCCGCCCAAATTTAAACTTTTTGGTATCGAATTGTGTGTGTAGCAATATTAAAAATGTATAAATATATGTAGAATTCAGCATAAACACGCACACATTTCGATCTCAAATTAAAGGCAATAAATAGGGATAAAATAATATAATTTAGATTTCTTTTACTTATATAATTTTGTATAATTTTAATCATTTATTTTGGATTATAAAGTTCATATTTATTGCTTTGTTTAAATTTCGTTTAATAATAATTCTAAAAAAAAATCTGATGTAATATTTAATTAAAAGTTAAAATAATCTTATGTTCCCTTTTTGTCTTTGAAATTTAAAAGCATCTGTCAGTGTTAGATAATAGATTAATTAAAGAAAAATTCCCCAAAATGTAATTAGTAAATGTAAAATGTAAACAATAGAACGGCAGCTTTCTTTATAATTAAAACCAACAAAATGCATTGATTATCCTCAGGACAGATTAAGTAGAACCTAAAAATACCTTAACAAAATGTGAGAGATCAAGATAAGAAAAGAGGCCATCTTAGACTTGCTGGAGACATTCACTTAAACTTTAGCTTTGCTCTCGATCACTGAGTCTCCAAAATATAAAAATAATTTGTTCCTGCCAAGGTATGACCGAGTAAAAGCATCTAGAATATTCTCCATCAGGAGATGGCCTATCGGATGCTGAACTTTCCCTTGCCCATCATAAATTCACCATGAAGATCTGCTGCCTGAAATAAATGAGAAAGCTGCTGCTGCTGTTAAAATAAATGAAACGCCTAAATACAAGAAAGAACTGCTAATCACGAACCTTTTGCTACTAAACTAATGGAATCAGAAAACTTCTTATAAAACAGGTACCTGTCTGTGTTCAAACTCTAGAGTACTCTAATAATATGCTATAGCTCTTCTTCATACTACTTATCTAAATTATAAAATGTAAAAACTACCATATGTATAACTAAAACTGAATAATTAACTTAATGCATAAATTTCTCTAATAATCTAGCTTACCTCATTCTATCTTTCTTGGGTGCGTATTTCTAAAATCTACATTTTATCTATATTTATTATTTAATTATTGCATGCTCATAATTGTCTCTATTTTCAAAGTTTAAATCTATGATCGCTTGAAACAGTAAATGCGTGTCAAATTTTCATTAATATTTACTTTCATAAATAACTTAACTTTCATATAAATCGATACGCATTCAATGCATCATTTATTGTAATGCAGGGTCTACTACTTCCCAAATGGCTGGTATATTAGTTGTAATCATTCCCAGTTTAGATATTTTTGTATTTATTAATCTTAATGACTAATTCCATCAAATTACATTTCTTTGAGAGTTGCCAACGTTCTTTAGTAAATGTTGATAATGTAGGGCCGAGTTAGAAATCTATTTAAATCTTATCATAATCATTTATACATTATACATGTGTTATGTTTTAGAGATGCGATGACCCATTCTGCCATGAAATTTCCAGATTCTTCAGAGTTTAAATTAACCCCAGTCGTCCTACACAAGCGGTCATAATGGGTGCTCCTGTAGGACTTGATGACGTCACACAGCCAGCCGGCAAACTGCAACATGGACCGCTTGTCCCTGGTTATGCTTATGTGACACCTTACTTCATCGAGCCGATGGCAGAGACCAGCCCGACATTCTTATAAACTCATTCACGGCATTGCAGTTTCGATATGCTGCCATTCCACATCACCTTTCTAAAGTGTACCACGTGTTCCTTTACTTAATTTTATTATTCTATATATCACTCCGCCTCTGCATTATCTTCATAATTCACTCTCAAATAAATGTTTGCCCTTAGTTATAAATAAATATTTTAATTAAATAAATATATGTCTGCCGCTACTCTTATCAACCTTACTTTAGACTCTTGCATTGCAAAGATATAAATCCCTCCAGGCATGCATTAGAAATACTTACTCGAGAATTTTAGGTAGCTAGATTATGCCTTCAAATAAGTGAATTCCTTTTGTAAACAAATAAATAAATGTATTCTTTAAAATATAATCATGTCACAAATCCTGCTACTGAAGCTTTTAATCCATAAAATATTATTAGTAAATGATCTTATTAAAATGTGTTAATAAATAATTTTAAACTATACGTCTGCAGTTACGTTTCATTTATTCGATATCCATTCTATACAATATTTCTTCGATTATGTAAATATGAATGTTTAATTAATATTAGTTTGATTATTGGCTAACTCAAAAATAAAATCATGAATCTCTTGCATATCCCTGACCACCGTGCCTAAAGAAATATTTACTAATGTCGCATCAGATGCGTTGTTTTGTGGATTGTATTGTGGAACTGATAAACTATGTTCGAACTCAGTACCACAGGTGGCTTTGCTACCTCGATGGTGCTGCTGTTCTGTGTGGTGGTCGAATTCTGCATTATGTTTACGAGTCACATGTTTTCTGACTGTTACAATATATATAATATTATATATACATACATACTCTACAGAGTGTGAAGAACACACCATTAATTATATTTTTAACTCCTGAACTAATTTAGTGAATTAAGGCTAGACATCTTTCTCAATAAATATAGGAATATTTTCAATTTTTTTAAAAATATAAATTAAGGTTATCACAATTATAAATGGACTTTTTTCTGCTAATATTTTCATTTGATTTGTTTACTGCAAATATATCTGTTTAAAAATTGTGGAAATTTACTGACATTCTTGGTCACTATTGATGTTTCTGATATTCAATTTATCTCAGTAATTTTAAGTCGAATCATCATCATCATCAACCATTATCAATCCACTGCAGGATGAAGGTCTCTCCAAGTTTAATCCATCTTCTCCGATCTTTAACTTCTCTTCTACACAACACCCCTGCACATTTTCTTATTTCAACCATCCATCTCACATGTGGTCTCTTTCTGGGTATTTTACAAGCTCTTGGAATCCAGTTTAAAATTTCAATTGTCCATCTATTATCATCTCTTCTAGCAATATGTCCAGCCCAACTCCATTTCAATCTTTTAATTTTTTCAATAAGGTCAGTAACACCTGTTTGTTGTCTTACCCATACATTGCGTTTTCGATCTCTTCTTGTTACTCCCAACATACATCTCTCCATACTCCTTTGAGTGGTCTGAAGTCTCTGTATTGCTCTTCTATTAAGTGTCCAAGTCTCAGATCCATAAGTAAGAACTGGTAAAACACATTTGTTAAAAACCATCCTTTTCAAACACATAGGCATATTTCATTTTAGTATCAAGTTATTTCTACCAAAAGCACTCCAACCAAGTTTAATTCTATGATTAATTTCCTCCATTATGTTTCCATCTGTATTAATAATCTGACCAATGTATTTGTAACTGTTAACTTCTAATAATTCTTCATAATTAATCTTTATTTTCATATTTTGAGCAAATCGATTAAACATTACTTTAGTCTTTTTAACATTTATCTTTAGTCCTACTTTTCTACTTTCATCTGATAACTCCTGCAATATTTCCTGCAGCTCTGAAGCATTATTTGCACAAACAACTACCTCACCTGCAAAATCTAAATGACTTAAATACTCTCCATTTACTTTCACTCCTTTAGTTTCCCATTTTAATCCACAAAATACTTCTTGCAGCACTGCTGTAAAGAGTTTTGGAGATATGGAGTCACCTTGTCTTACACCTTTCTCAATGTTGATTTTTCCAGTATCATTATGTAATCTAATTGTTGATGTTGCATTTTTATAAATATTCTTTAAAATATGACAATATCCTGGATCTATACCTTGATGATCCAATGCTTTAATCACTGAAGAAATGTGTATAGAATCGAATGCCTTTTCATAATCTACAAATCCAAAACATAATGACAACTCATATTCGTTTGTCCTTTCTATGACTTCTCTCAATACCTGGATATGATCTATTGTACTAAAACCACTTTTAAATCCAGCTTTTTCTCTTGGTTGGTGGAAATCCAAAGTTCTCTGTAGACGAGTTGTAATTATCTTGGTAAAAATTTTATATAAAACTGATAAAAGGCTGATAGGTCTGTAATTTCTAATATCTTCTTTATCACCTTTTTTAAATATTAATATTATTACTGCATTCTTCCAATCTTCCGATACATCTTTATCATTTAGACATTTGGTATATAACTTTGCTAAAATTGATTCTATTTCTTCACCTGCTTCTTTTAATATATCAATTATAATTCCATCAATTCCTGGAGCCTTTCCTTTCTTCATACACTTAATTGCATGTCTCACTTCTTCATTTAAAATTCTGGGCAATTCGGAAGATGTAATAGATATAGGAGATACTTGTTCTTTATTACTATATAATTCTTGATAAAAATCTTCTACCAATTTCATGTCATCTCTCTTTTTAGTAATAATTCCATCTTTTTTTCTTATTGCAGATATAAATTTCCTACCAATACCAAAATGTTGTTTAACATTTTTGAGACTTTTATTTTTTTCTACAGCTTTCCTTGCCATTTCACAGTTATACTTTCTTATATCATTTTCAACTCTTTTCCGTACCATTTTACAAAATTCGAGATATTCAATTCTTTTCAATACATCATTTTTGTATATCTTCATATTCCTTCTTTTCTTCATAAATTCTCTAGTCTCAGTAAAAATTTTATTAGTCAATTGTTGTTTTTTTCTACCAGTTATGTTTGTTGCAGGTTTTAAAAGCATATCAGTTATTTTCATATTAATTTCATTCAAATCTGAATCATGTTCAAAATCTCCTAATACTTGAAACCTATTTGTAAGTTCTAATTTAAATTCATTAGAATGTTTCTGAAGATTAGGAATATCAACTGTAAATATTGTTTTTCTTAATAATTTTTGTCTCTCTAGTTTTACATTAACACATAACTTACACCTTACTAATCGATGATCACTTCCTGTGTTAAATTTATTAAGAACATTACAATCTTGAAATATGTATTTTCTGTTAGTCAAAATATAATCCAATTCTGCTGTACCTTCATTTGGATGCTTCCATGTCCATTTCCTTTTAACATTTTTCTCAAAAAATGAATTCATAATATAAAGTTTTTCTTTTTCTGCAAACTCCACAAGTCTATGTCCTCTCTCATTTCTATTACCATAACCAAAATTACCTACAGCACTTTCATCTTTCATTTGTTTACCAATTCTAGCATTAAAGTCTCCCATAACAATTTTAAAATGTTGTTTACTCTGATCAAAAGCCTTTTGTACATCCATATAAAAATCTTCTACTACTTCATCACTATGAGAACTTGTTGGGGCATAAACCTGAATTATCTGCATTTGGTATCTGCTATTAAGTTGTATAATTAATCTTGCCACTCTGTCCGATACACCATCAATCTCCACAATATTGTTCTTCCACTTTTTATTTATAATGAATCCTACTCCACTTGTATTTCCAATATGTGTGCCTTTATAATAGAGTATATGTCCACTTTTTAAATCAATTGTTTCTTCTCCTTTTCTTCTAACTTCACAAAGTCCAATAATGTCCCATTTAATATAAGACAGTTCTTCTTCTAATTCTTGCAATCTTCCTTCACTTGAAAGTGATCTGCAGTTGTAAGTACCTAAATAAAAAGTCATCATCAAATGGCAGCCTGGGTCCACAATCAGGGGATTCTTAGCACCCTCCACCTTCGGCCACCAACCGCTGCCTTGGTTGGTGACTTTACAGCCTCCTAGGCATAAGGGCCATGCTTTATTTTTGTCTGTCATAATTGTATATATGTATTGGAAAAATATTTATCATTTACAGAAACATTCATTCTGCCTTATCAGGCACTGAGAAGAAAGACCATGGTGTTTCTTGATCTTAAACTCGGAGGTAAAAAGCCAATAAACTCACCACACTGGATAATGCATGTTGGTGAGCAGCCCATTCATGTTCATATACTATATGAATAATCACATAGTAATAACAGCTGCAATGACAAGAACGTATGGAGTGGACATTAGGAATTTGCCCTGCTCAGTTCCTTTAAGGCCTCCAAGAGGAATCAAAGGGTCTTCTTTCAGTTAATAGCAAACTCCTTTCTGCAGCCTAAGTCAAATATGTACCACAAAAATGGCTGTGTAAAAAAAGGTAGGCATTTTGCAGAATTTAATAAACATGTAAACTGTATGTTAGCCTCCTTGCTTTCAATTACTTGATATATCTTTGAATTATTTCTTTTTGAATCACTTCAAATGCTTTGAAATGAATCAATACATCACATAGTTTCGATTAATGCAAAAATTTATATCTTATGTGAGAAATAATTAAAAATAATTTTTTTAATATATTAAACAATTTTATTTACCATACACTAAAAAAAAAAAAACAATTGTTTTTTCCATCACAATTGGGGTTTTTATATTTAACTTAAAATAAAAGCATGGGGGATCCAGAAATTAATTAAGTCAATTCCTTGAACTAGAAAATTGAAATTAAATTAATTTCTGAACCCTTCATGCTTTGACTTTAAGTTAAAAATAAAACCCCAACTGTGGTTGAAGAAATAGTCATTTTTTGATTTTTAATGCATGGTAAGTAAAAGTGTGTAATATATATAAAAATATTTCTATTTATTTTTAAATTTTTAGCATTAAATCTCAATTTTAAAATTTTACTCTACCTTAAATAATGGTGTTTACAAATAACTTAAATAAGATGTAATTATATATTGGGCTATTTCCACCATCACAAACCTTCAGAGAAACTTAAATAAGTGTTTAAAAACACTCTTACTAAACAATGTAATGTGGATTTAAAAACATAATTGCAGATGCTAAAAATTTAATCAATTATCTATGCATAACCCCTAAACATCACATGATCACCATCTCTTATGCTAGCACATATCTGTTATTAAACAGGCAAAACTCTCCATGGCATCCATTGATTACTCTGGTTGGCACAGGGTGGCACTACTGTATGGAGAGTTTTCCCTGTTTGTTATCTAAGCAGACATACTCATTGATTAAAACAATTAAAAATATAAATTATGGATGTCAGTGTTTATTGCTGTAAAAAAATAAAAGATAAAACATCCCAAATTTTAGTGTTTATTGCAGTAAAAAGTTCAAAGATAAAATAGCCACTCTCTCCTCTCTTCAAAGAAAAGATAAGAAATTATTAACCAAGTTTTCCATTTGTTGGGTGATGAGAATTTATGCAGCTTTCAGTCCTCTAGATAAAAATTTATAAATACTTATTTATTGTTAAATATTGGATAAAATTTTTTATCATCTCCTCTTATACAGATTAATGTAATCTTATGAAGACTGCAAGACAGTTGAAACCATAAGCAAAATAAAGAATGAATTAGATTGCATTAAAGTATATAAGAGGAGATGATAAAAAAATAATATATATGAATATATAAAGAGAAATGCAAAAAAAGTAATGGAGAAGATATAAGAATAAATATTGGATAGTAAATCAGATTGAATACTTGAAAAAAAAATCCTAAGTTTCATAGAACTTGAAAAGAAAATTCAAGTTTTATATGCCTAGATTTGAATCCAGGCCACAGGCATGGTATGAATATGTGCTGTTGTTACAACACAAAGCTCTTCAATTTATATGACAGTATCCATAATCATGCACCTTAAGTTTAATATTTAAAAACATACCCAGATCTCAAATAATTATCTATTAAAATCAAGCTAGTGATTGATTTAATTCTAAGTATAGTAATTTATCGTATTTGAAGTTTTTTATTTCACGCTGAAAATAAATCATAAACTTTGCAGAATTCTGATATTTGAAATTTATTTCAAAATGATAAACTTTTTATATCACTGCAATATAAATATCATCAAACATCGCATGATCACCATTTTTTATGCTTACCCAAGCTGTTTTTCACAGAGCCAAAACTCTCCATACAGTAGTGACATTCAGTGCAAGCCAGAGTAATTCATGGATGCAGGAAGGTTTGTGCATAAAATCCCTATCTAGTGCCCACTCATCCAATATTTCCAGACTAGTTTCTAGCTTGAGGCCTTCATCGGTGTGGAGCCTTGGATCTGAGAGCATTGCACCTAGACTAGATCCAGGGCTTCTCACTGATGAAAGTCACAAGCTAGAAACTAGTCTGGGGAAATTGGATGAGTAGGCACTAGATAGGGATTTTATGCACAATCCTTTTTGCATCCATTGAGTACTAGGGCTTGCACTCAGTGGCATTACTGTATGGAGAGTTTTGCATCTGTGTACAATATAAATATTCTGTCATTTATAAAAAAAATTTAAGATCATTTAACAGATAATCTTGTGTGACTAAATCAAAGATTAGTTTTAAAAAAGTATAAAAACTTTCTATAGGTAATGTGATAATTAATTACTTATTTAAACATATATTTTTTAAAAACAATTATTAATCTGAAATATTTACCTATTGCTTCTTTTTCTTTTTTTTCTTTATTTTTAAGGTCTATAAGGTCTTGCTTCAAAGTGAAGGCATAAATATGCTCCCGGTTATTAATAGCTTTTAAAATTGAAGTCAAAATATTAACAGGATTAGATTGAAAAATGGTTTCTAAGCCATCAAAAATGAAGCCTCTAAAACAATCACTTTGCTGCAATAAAATGTGAAAACATGTATACAAGTAAATATTTGCATGGAAATCAAGTCATATATCACATGACTTAATTTAATAAGCTTGTATTATAAAGGTTATATAATGAGTATATCAGAAGCATGAAACCAGTCTGGGAATAGGGATATTCTGAAAAGCTTGTTAAGACCCATTGGCACACTCATTATATAACAAATAAATATATCCAATAACGCTCAAAGCTAGACATGTTTGTAAATGTAAATATATAAAAGCAATTCACACCTAAATACTAATACCAATAATAATCTCAATTTGTTGTCATGGTAACATCCTTTTTACAATAATGGTAGATACCCACCCTTATCTATGATCTAATATTTCTATAGATACAAAAGATTTGAACTTACACACAATTTCTTCATTTTCCAAGTTTCTTTTTAAAAAATTAATGTTTCACACATAAACACATTTATATATAAGAAATAGAAACAATGTAGATATGGGGTATTTCAAATATATATATAATCATTAAAAACTAGTCAACACTTAGCCAATCCCAACATCAATAACAATCAACAATTTCTAACTTTTAACAATAAAGGTGGATTCCACCTCTATTATCCAACATGGAACCCAAACCTCATGCTGGTTAAGTTATTAGTGATTGAAATGATCTTAGGCAGTTAGTTAGCAGTTGGGAAACCCAGGGTACAGATGGTATTTTTATGGCACTCAATATGAAGCCCAAACCCATGACCCTGAGATTAAGAGTCTCATGCTAGTTAAGTTATTAATGAGTTGAAATGATCTTAGGTAGTTAGTTAGCAGTTGGTAAGAGTACAGATGGCATATTAATGATGCCCAACATGGGGCTCAAACCCGTGACCCTGAAATTTCTCTACCTGTACACTTACTGACTGCCAACTAACTACTTAACATCATATCAAATCACTAATGACTTAACTCTAGTTCTGACCCTTGACCTTCATACTCAAGCTTATTAATTCACTGTAATAAAGTTATTTCATTATTTACTTTATTAGATATATTAATCAGAGAGTGAAATAAATTTTAAATAAAATTAAAAGTAAGTCATAATAAACATTACAAAAGCTAAAGAAATGAATGCATAATAAGGTAAATTTTGGAAACTTAGATAAAAATAAAATTAAGTGATTATACTAACCTGTAATCTAGTCATTATCATTTCTGTAATAATATCTTCTGCCAAAAAGCAACTTAACAAGCCTTCTTCTCCACCTACCTGTGGAGGGACATCCAATTTTTTTGCAAATGAGCAAAATCTCATATAAAGCTGAAACAATGAAAAAATGGCATAATCTGGAGTAAATATTTCACAACTCAAAGTAGTAGTATTATTATCATTAGTAATAATGTTGAAAAATGTAATATATATATAGGAATTTGTGATGAATATATTGTGATTATCATATCAATATGGCATGCCCAAATTTTTTATTAATAATTCTACTTAATTTTTGATCCTGACTTTGAATCATAGTGAGATTCTCATAATCTTCGACTATACATTCCCCTCTTTTCTTCCAAAACGTAAGCTTGTAGTTAAGACCTGTAGAGATCCCTACTATCACATTTTTACACGCATATTCTTGAGGTTACAGCCTTAGTAAATATTACTTATGTAATCAATGTGCATTTAAATAAATTTATAATTACAACTTTAAATTATCATAATATATAATTCTAACTATAAGATCTTTCCATTGACTCATAAATCGAAAGATTTCATGAGTATTAATGTGTAATAAGAAATGTGGACTTAATCAGTGAAGTATTGAATAGCTTCACACTCTCAGATTTAACCGCTTCAGCTTCACCTATTTATATAGAAAGTAGGTTGAAGTAAAGAAGGGTTCCCTCTTTTCTTCCAAAGTGTAAGCTTGTAGTCAAGACCTGTAGAGGGCCCTACTATCGCATTTTTACATGCATATTCTTGAGGTTACAGCCTTAGTAAATATTAAATAGCAATGATTATGTTTTGAGTATCAGGATACAATACAGATAGGGTGGCAATTAAGAATATCTGCAGGTATATTCTTTCTTCTTCTGACATAGATAATGCTAAAATTGAATTGTTGGAGATATAAGTTCCACTTAATGATTCTCTCATTATTAAAATAACTCTTACTTACAAAATTCCAAACATCTGTGGTCAGACAAAATGATCAGAGAGCCTGGCAAAAACTGATGCAATTTCTGGAATACCCAGACAATGGTTAAAGCCTCTTTTTCCATGATGAAGTAATTCAGTTCTGCCTCTCTTAAATGTCTACTTAAGAAATATAAAACCTGAGGCACATAATGAAATTTTTCACATTTCTAATAGATAATTGGTTTTTTATTTCCGATAACTGATCTATATCCCACCAACCTATTTATCCAAATTATTAATTATAAACAAGAATTTACACATTCTGACTTATGGAATAAAATGACTAGAAAACTATTAAAACACTTATACTATCCTGCAATGCCTCTAGAGCTTTTCCTTGGTGATATTGATAGAGAATTCTTTATTTAATGTTTTACTTTTAACTATACAAATGTGTATCTTTAACGTGAAGCTTTTATTATATTTCACTTCAAAAATGTTTAAATTATTTTATTATGGATTTGAGCTTAGTATTTAAATTTAAAGATATTACTAAAACAATATTTTATAATTTTAAAAATAATAATTTTTCCAGCACATAGAATATTGCAATCATTAATAAAAATTAATACTTTTTTAATAAAAAGTAATATTCTTTATATTATTTGTTTTATGCATTTCTTTTTAAAAAAAGTTTTCATATGATATATAATTATTTTCAATAATTATCAATCCATTGCATGATGGTCTCCACAAGTTTAATCCACTTTCTCCAAAGATTGTGTATAACACTCTAACTAACATCCTTACTTCATCAATCCACCTCACATATGATCTCTTTCTAGGTCTTTTAAATTTATCAAGATATCATTTAAGACTTCAACTGTAGTCTCTTATTATATTTTCTAACAATGTACCCAGTGCAACTCCATTTCAGTCTTTTGAGTCTTTCAATGATGTTAGTGGCACCTGTTTGTTCTCTCATCCATATATTTCATTTTTCTATCTCATCTTCTTACTCTTATCATACATCTTCCTGTACTTTAATGAGTGGTATTAAGTCTTTACATTGTTTCTCAGTAAGAACTGTTAAAATGCATTTATTTAAAAATCTTTCTTTTCAAACATAGTCATATTTCCTTTTAATATTAAATTATTTCTACTAAAAGCACTCCAACCAAGTTTCATTCTATGATTAATTTCATCAATTATGTTTCCATCTTTACTAATAATCTGACTAAGACATTCGGAGTTGTTAACTTTTTCTAAATAGAATAATTTTAGTATCTTTAATCCAACTTTCTTATTTTCATCTGACAACTCTTGGAAAATTTTCCGTAACTTGGAAACATTATTTGTAAACATCTGTAAAATCTTGATAATTTAAATAATCTCTATTCACTTTTACTCTCTTAGATTCCTGTTTTAATTCACAAAATACTTATAAAACAGAGGTAAGAAATTTTGGAGATATGAAAACATCCTGTTGTTCATCCTTCTCAATGTTAATCTTCTGAGGCTACAGCCTTAATGAATATTACTTAGTATGATTGTGTAATCTAATCATCTCTGCAGCATTTTGATAAATATTCTTCAGAATCTCACAGTATTTTGGGTCTATATCTTGATGATCCAATGCTTTAATCAGTGAAGAAATACTTGTAGAACCAAATGCCTTTTTATAATCTACAAATCCAAGGCATAATGGCAAGTCATATTTATGGGATTTTCTATAATTTCTCTCAATGCTTAGATATGATCTATTGTACCAAAACCATTTTAAATCCAGCTTGTTCTTTTGGTTAGTTAGGATCCAAAGTTCACTAAAAATGAGTTGTAATTATCTTGCTAAAGATTTTGTGTAAAATTAATAACTCTGCAATTCGGAAATATCTTCACTAGCATCTTTCTTAAATATCGATATTATTACTGTATTCTTCCATTTATCTGTTTCATCTGCATTCTTCCATTTATATGTTTCATCTTCATTCTTCCATTTATCTGTTTCATCTGCATTCTTCCATTTATCTGTTTCATCTGCATTCTTCCATTTATCTGTTTCATCTGCATTCTTCCATTTATCTGTTTCATTTGCATTCTTCCATTTATCTGTTTCATCTGCATTCTTCCATTTATCTGTTTCATCTGCATTCTTCCATTTATCTGTTTCATCTGCATTCTTTCATTTATCTGTTTCATATTTATCATTAAAACATTTAGGATATAACTTTGCAAACAATTTTTCTATTTCTTCATCTGCTCCTTTTAAGATATCAGCAATAATGCCATCATTTCATGGAGCTTTTTCCTTCTTCATAAATTTAATTACTGACTCACCTCTTCATTTAAAATGCATGGGATTTCAGAAGATGTATAACTATAGAAGATACTTTGGTTTTTTGCTTGTTATTAATAAATAACTCTTTCAAACATTTCATAATGCATCTCAATGTCTGGTAATAGTTTCATCTTTAGTTCTTATTGCAGAAACAATTTTTGTTCCAATACCAAGATGTTTTACACTTTTGAGACTTTTAATCTCTTCTATAGTTGTCCTTGACAATTCACAATTATACTTTGTTTCATTATTAATTATTTTTCATACCATTGTATAAAACTTTAACCATTCCATTCTTATTATCAGATCCTTTTTAAAATATTTTTTATTTTCTTCACACATTATCTTTTCTCGATATTTTTTTGATAGAATATTGTTGCCTTTTTGTACCACTCTTTTACAATTCTGAACAGCATATCCATAATCTTTTGATTTCAGTTAAATTTGAACCATCTTCAAAATCTGTTAATATTTTAAAATAATTTGCCAGTTCTAATTTAAATTAGTTGCCTTTATTATGAAGATTAGGATTATCAACTGTTGATTATATCTTTCTGAATAGTTTTCATCTTTATAGTTTTGGGTTAATATATATATTCTACATCTCACTAATCTATTAAAAACATTATACTTTTGAAGTAAATATTTTCTTTTGATCAAAATATAATCCAATTCTGCTACATCTTCATTTTGATGCTCCCATTTCCAATTAGCATTTTTTTAAAAGAAGAAATCTATAACAAAAAGCTTTTGTCCTGCAAACTCCATAATTCTGTACCCTTTTTCATTTCTATAAATATGAATGAATTTATCCATAGCACTTTTATATTTCAAAAAGTTATCAATTCTAGCATTAAAGACTCCCATGACAATTTTTAAATATTGGTTTGTCCGATCAAGAACATTTCCTACATCCATATAAAAATCCTCTAACTACATTTGGTATCTTCTACTAATGTGAATAACTAATTTTGCCATGGTATTTGATATATTTTCAATCCCCATAAAGTTGTCCTTCCACTTTTTATTAATAATGAATCCCAACTCCATCTGTGTTTCCAATGTGTGTCTCTTTGTAGCAAAAACGTATCCACTTTTTAAATAAATTTTTTCTTCACCTTTTCTTCTATCTTCACAATGTCTGACAATATCACCTTTAATATTAGATCATTCTTCTTCCATTTTGTGCAATCTTTCTTCACTTAATGATGAAGTGCAGTTCATCATCAACAAACATTCAACCCACTACAGGATGAAGGTCTCTCCAAGTTCAATCCATCTTCTCCGATCCTTAACTTCTCTTCTCCACATCACCCCTGCACACCTTCTTATTTCATCCATTCTTCTCATATGTGGTCTTTTTTGGGTCTTTTACAATCTCTTGCAATCCCGTTTAATTCAATTGTCCATCTGTTATCATCTCTGAAGTGCAGTTATAAATACCTAAATAAAACATTTTCACACCTAGGTTTACTATCAGGGAATTCTTACCACCCTCCATCTTTGTCCATCAATCATTGTTTTAAATTAGTAAGTCATAATTTAGATTTGACCGTCATGATTACATATATTTTAAAAGAAGCCCATTTATATCAATATTCATACTGCCTTCAAGAAAAATCAACTGGCATTCCAGTTAAGAATTATCAGCAACTGATAAAAATCCCATACTGCTCTTTGATCGTAAATCCGAAAGTATAAAGCCAATAAACTCACCATGCTGGTTGATGCATGATGGAGTAAAGCCTACCTGTGTTCATTTATTATATGAATAATCACATAATAATAACAATTGCAATGGCAAGAATGTATGGAGTAGACATTGAGAATTTACGCTGCTGGTTTCTTTTAAGACTTCAAAGAGGAATTTAAGTTTTCTTTCAATTAACATCCAACTCCTTTCTATAGCCTATTCGATACAAATCAATTCATACATTTATATTGTATTTAAAATATTGAAAACATATTTTGAAAACTTTAACACATCTGCAAGATAATTTTATATTCTGAAAGTAATAATAGAAAGCATACAACTTAAAAATAATAAAAAAATATGGCTTATCATCATCATCATTAGCAATCATTCTAATTTCACAATATAAAGAAGACAAAAGAGAAAAATAATTTTGCAATAACCATCCAAATTAATACACAAAACTCAAATGCATCAATTTATATCATATGGTGATTTTTCAAATGGTTCAGGACACTGCTATCATAATATCTCTTTCAATGAAGTTTTCTTTTTGAAAGACTTTGATGAATTATAACTCTCCATTCTATTCAATTCTCAGCATATCCCCCAATAAAAATAACCAATACTGCACCTCTTGAATGAGTCTTTGAGATAATCTTCATAATGTGGGATCTGTTTTTCTCCAAAAATCATACTCAAGATCTCCATAGAATACTTTTTAGGAAGACTTCCTATTCATTCATTTCACACCAATAATCCAATTAAGACATGCTTTCATAATAATAGATTATGTAGTGTAACATCCAGAATTCTGAAGAACAGTTCAATTAGTTTTACAGTCATGTTTATTATGATGTAAAGGAAATCACCCTTCACACAAGTGCTGTACTTTAATATTCAATTAGCGATGTTAAATACTAGTAAACTCATGATCCTCATCACAAGATAAAGACTGAAAAGATAGGATAGGAAATGGCCATCTTATCTTTTGTACCTACATGCAATTACAGAGGCTAATCTTAAGCATTTTAAGCTGAGAGCAAGATTACATTATATTACTCACTTTATTTACATTTTTATTTTCTTATGTATTAATACTTATGAAATCTTGAAATTTACTATATGTTAATATTAAAAGATGTCAAACTTCAATGTAAATAATCCTATTCACCATATTTTTAGAATTTTATGGAACATCCTTAAATAATTTTTTCCAATGCCTTTTTTTTTAGATGATATTGGTCCATGTCTTAATCCATTTACAACTTTATGTACAGTTTTGCAAATACTCTATATTGAATTTAGATTTCAAAAAGTTATCTTGGATTCAAAGACCATTTTTGATTGACATTAATGAGATTAATCACCTGCCATATAAAGCCCAAGAGAAATTCGCTGAGCTATTGAGTTGCTCAAACTTAAAACTTGACTTTCTGCAAAAATCCTTGACTGAATTCTGGATCAAATCTAGGACTGGGTTTTCCACAATTTCTGAAATGGCATTAAGTGTTCTTCTGCCATTCAGCACCACATACTTATGTGAAATAACTTTTTCAGCTTTAACGCATATTAAATCCAAATATCGTTCAATGCTGAAAAACTTTGAAGATGCTTTACATCCTGCAGTATCAAATATTTCACCAAGATTTAATTTGTTATGCAGCAAAAAACAAGCACATCCATCTCAATAAAATGTGATTTTCTTTCATTAATTTTTGTATACTTAAAACAAATCCTAAAACTACTTATTTTCATTTGCATATTGTTCACCAAAGAAATAAATTATTTATGGGAATATTTATTTCTATATCTATTTTATATTTAATATCTGGGTTGTGAAAAATCTCAATGATAAAAAGGGGTCATGAATAAAAAAAAGTTTAAGTAAGTGCTGATTTAGGATATGGCTTTTTCATTGATGGATCATGGGAGCATTTTATGATAATTACACTATATGAACATAAAGCTGTAAATCTTTGTATAAATATGAGTTAACAAAACCCAGTTCCTGTTACATTTAAGGACATCAAACTATATCCCATAGCTTAAGAAAGTTATTTACCATAATATTACATAACCATACAAGCTGGTGCTGTAGTTTCTCTCATCGCAATATGTATTTATATCCAATTAGCCACACTTTTTTTAATATTGTAGAAAAATTGTTGGGTAAAAAAACGGGAAATAATCTCAGATACTTATTAAGGGCATGAACATCTAATCTCGGGGTTTTATTACGAGATCAAATCACAGCACTTAAATTATCCAAGTTTACTATCCTGGATTTTTAACATGGCACTTTAAATATGTCACTAAATTTTAGTCAGTCACATATATATCAAATACATATAAAAGCATAGAACAAAGTGGGAAAAAAGAATTCAGAAGTCTAAATTATAAAGCAATCAAATATGAATAATTCATTTTACAACAATAATACTAAAATACAAATATGTAAAAAAGTTTTGCACATACGACACACCCTGAATCAATTTCCACCACCCCCACATATTCTTAGCATATTAATAAAATATTTTAAGTGGCATATCAGATGAACTTTGAGGAAATTATACAAATATAAAATGTGTCAATAGAAAGCAAATTTTACTGTAGTAAAATAAAATGAAAAAAAGATTAGCATAAATAACAAAAAAAATTATATAACAATAGAAATATCAGGTCGCTATTCTTAGAAAAAGATCGCAACCAGTCATCAGAGGATTAACCTAATCTTCTCTTTCATTTTTCTTCTATAAAAAGCCAGACAATAAATTTATCTTCTACAAACAGTCTTTTTTTAAAACTTATTTCAATCATTAGATTGAAGTAATATAATTTTCTACTTCTTCTTTTTCTATGTATTGATTTCTACTTTAACATATCATACCATTTACACCTTCCTTAAACACTTTATCAATACTTTTATTTATATCAAACTAACAGTTTCGACTGTCCTGCAGTCATCATCAGAGCTACAATATTCAAATATATATGAATATTGTAACTCTGATGATGACTGCAAGATAGTCAAAACTATTAGTTTTATATAAATAAAAGTATTGATAAAGTGTTTAAGAAAGGTTGTAAATGATAATCATTAGAATTGCTTTATAATTTTCTTTTACTGAATCATATTTTTACATTCTACCTTTATTTAAACACAGGGTTACATTCAGTAATGAAGATAAATAATTATGAATTAGAAGAAGCTAATGGATGCAATTAATTGTAGAAATAAACTTGGATAGAATGCTTTTGGTAGAAATAATTTAATATATTAAATGGAAAAATTCCAATATGTTTGAAAAGAAAGATTTTAAACTGATGTACTTTAACTTCTTTCATATATGGATGTGAGATTTGGACACTTAACAGAAGAATAATTCAGAGACTTCAGACTATAAAATGATCTATGGAGATACATTAGAAATAACAAGAAGAGATTAAAAACTAAATATATGGGGAAGAGAACAAAGAGGTATCCTTTGAAAAAAATTAAAAAGACTAAAATAAAAGTGGGCTGAACATATTGCTAATGCAGATGATTATGAAAGAACAGTTGGATATCAAGAGTTTGTAAAAGACCTAGAAAGAGATCACATGTGAGATGGATACATGAAATAAGAAAATTTGTTGATTTAATGTGGCGAAGAGAGGCTTTGGACCAGAGAAAGTTGATTAAATGATGAGAGACTTTTCTTTTGAAGGAAGTGATAAGGATTGAAATTTGCAGAAATGAATATTTTTACAATTTTTTCTCTTTGATTTTATGTGATAGTTAATAAAATAATTGCAAATATGTTTTATTTTTATTATATCTAAGAGCATAGTATTTATCTAATTTGTATATGTAGTTTGAAATCAATATAGGTTTGTAAATATTCAGGTGCTACTGTTAGTAAGAATTTTTACCTCTGATTCTGGTCTTGGTTGAGGACTGGCCTTGTCTTTCTTTTTAGGTTTTTCCACTTTCTTTTTTTCTTTTTTTTTACCTTTTTGCTTAACTGAAAACAAATAGTACTAATATAAAAACAATTCTAGTAATCATAAAAGAATGTAGAAAATACCACTATTTACAAAAAACATTTAGTCTTCAGAAAAAGTTTTAAAAATTTAAACAAATTGCATTGTTTAGAAATAATTAGTCTAATAATACTTTTATTAATATTTTAATAAGGATGAAATTGAATTAATTACAATAAAATATTTATATTTGCCTTTTTTAAGTTTTGAAATACCAGGCACTCTTATACCTGGTGCCTAATTGTAAATATAGGGGATTTGAACTCAGACTTTCAAGCCCCTTCACAATCCACACTATCTCGTACTACTGATACACATGTAGAAAATATAAATAATCACCAACGTTCATATTTTGTGCTAAGCCAGCTATCGTCAGTTGGTCCAGATTACCATCTCCCATACAAATATATAATCAGTGCTCAGTTTATATTAAGAGAGCAAATCCTTATACTTTAATAAAAGGCTTCAACTTACTCCAACCTCCAACTCTTCAGCCATCCATACCATTAAAATTCCGATGATAGAATTACCAAATCCCATGCTGATGACAATATTGTTGTCATACCCATGTTGACCTCAAGTCACTCTGATCCCTCCCATACAGGACAGTGTCCATTTGAATACACAGAAGAGGAATGGTCAGAATTAGGCTCCAGATCTAAGTGCCTGATATTTTAAATCTTGCATATTAAGCCAGCATTCTGCCCATCCCTCTTCTATGTATTTGAATGGACACTTTCCTATATGTGAGGGGTCAGAATGACTTGAGGTCAGGCATAATAACAATATTGGCATCAGCATGGGATTTGGGAATTTCTATCATCGGATTTTCAATGGTATGGATGGCTGAAGAGTTGGAGGTTGGAATAGGTTGAAGCATGTCTATTAAAGTGTAAGGATTTTCTATATTAATATAAACTGAGCACTGATTATATATATGTATGGGAGACGGTAATCTGGATCAACTGACGAGTATTGTTTTAGCATGAAATGTGTATATTAGTGATTACTTATATTTTCTACATGCATGTGGCCATGTGTATCAGTAGTATGAGATAGTGTGGATAGTGAAGGGCTTGAAAGTCTGAGTTCAAATCCCATATTTGTCTTTATAAAATTTTGCCATGCATTAGTCTATCCAATATTAGAGTCTGGTTGTTAAAGTTGGATTTTGTTTTAAAATAATAAAAAGATTAACATTTTTAGTTACATTCAACATCCATACACATAGAAAATGAATTAATTATCAAAGAAATTAAATCTCAATGCTAATTGGAAGACAAAATACTGAAATAGAAATCTTATGAAATCTGATGATTCTAGCAAAAAGACATTGATGCATGGTGATATTGAAGGTGGCAAAAAGTAAAGACATCATTTGTGAGATGAATGGGAGATATATTATAGGTAGAGACTGCACTGAAAGCTCAATACATCATGCAGAATAAAAATGGAGGACTTTTGTGTAAGTAACCATCAGAAGTTACTATCAACTGAGAGAATGCAAATTCTACAAAATTTCAATGAAATATTTATATATGATTTAAAAAATTGTACAAATGTGAATCATTTTTGAACTATTTCATTCATGAAATAATTATAAACAATGACTTTTTGATTTCATAGGTTATTTTATGAATAATATAATTTTATATTTACAATTATGGGGAGAATAATTCTCTAATTTTCTATCAAAAGTAACATGTTGATTCTTGACAACAATAGCTAAAAAACATACACAGACTTACGAAAAAAGGAATGGTCATAATATATAGAGTTTAAATAATTATGATAAGAATCTTTCTAAATTGTAACAAATTTCAAATCTAAAATTTCATAACTATGATCTAATGTGTACTTTAAAACAATTTTTTTAAAGTTTTTTTTCTTTCTTTGAAGATCTGCACATGTTTGGAAACTAAATGAAAGACCAATATTAAGAATGGAGTACCTAAAATAAAAGACGGCAATCAAACAAATAAAAAAAAAAAATTTTAAATCTTATACCAAAAATGATGGGATGAGATTGGTAGAGCCAAAAATTTTTATTTCCTAATTATTATCACATTTCAGTCGTGTTAAATATTACTAATCCTTAAAAAGAATTATTTTCTTCTGGCATTTCAATTAATTCTAAGTGAATGGCTTATTAATTAATTCTTAAGCTCTTATTAGATGGATCATGAAGTAATTCTAACAATTAAAACGCAAAACTCTTCATACAGTAGCGCCACTCAGTGCAAACCTGGGTAATCAATGGATGCCAGAAATCTTGGGCATAAAATCCCTATCTAGTGCCCACTCATCCAATATCCCCAGACTGCCACAAGCTAGAAAGTAGTCTGGGATATTGGATGAGGGGGGCACTAGATAGGGATTTTATGCACAAGCCTTCTGGCACCCATTGATTACTCTGGCTTGCACTGATTGCCACTACTGTATGGAGAGTTTTACCTGTTTTAGTAACAGTTATGAGCAAGCATAAGAAATGGTGATCATGTGATATTTAGTGGTGAAGTAATTCTAAATAAATCATAATAATCAATTACTGTGCCTATCAGAATGGCATTATGAAAGGATTAAAAATGTGTCATTAATTTCAAAATCTGATACTGGGTTGTGATTCTTTGGAAGTGATTAGGTTTATATATATGTTTGTACAGTATTAATAATACAATTTCATCCCTTATTATTATCTTCTCAACATACTTAAAATTGCCACTCCATTATATATCCCTGCAACATACGAATAAAGATGTCTGAAAAAGTAAATGATTCCCAAGATGCATGTCATACTAAATCTATTTTTTCATTGACTTATCTTGCAACATTTTTAAATATGTCTTCATCATTTGTTCATTATTTGCCAACATAATCACTACAAGTGTCAAACTATCTGCACTGAATCAAGATATAGTAAAAAATAATACTTTATTCTTGACAGATCATTTAATATATTCTGTATAATGATAATATAATCAATAACATTGAAACTCAACAAATTATATATAACTTGGAATATACAGCCTCCAGATTAAGTGTATTTCAATCTGATCATTATAAAGGTTACATTTTTAATCTTGTCCATTTAGGAAATATTGCTTTTTTTAAAAAAAATGCATTGGATTCTACCTATGTGATCTATTATTTTAGTTCATTGTTGATTTACTCATACTAATTATTAAAGAATAGATAACATTTACATTCTGAATTTTGCATTTAATTCTTTATACTGATTTTATTAAAACTCATCTGATTATTACTACTATCTATTGATAGTAAATTATGCCACAAAACAAAGTTATGATAATATTAAAAAATATTGGTACTCTTCTATTAGTGTGTTGAAACCACTTGATGGCATTGTTTCTAGAAAAACGCACATAAATATAATGTTACCGGGTCCACCACATTATGTGTGAAATAATAAGAATAATCCTATGAGTTAACATAATTAATTTATTTTCCTTAATAAATTACTGTAATTCTTTTTACAATTTCTTTTTGGCTCTGGATATAGCTACAAGAAATTTTTTATACTCAGATATTTTATCATATGGGTTAATGTAATTCATTGATTGATTTCCTTAATAAATTACTGTCAAATTTATTCGATTAACAATTTTACAATGATAAATTTAAACCTTTAACAAATGCCTACAAATTTCATCTTAGTCCTGCAATGTAGGGGAGGAGATGGTATGCCTTTTTACATCTGCAAGAATTAAAACTTATCAATAAACATGTGTTCTCCTGAAAGGGTTGTGATGATTCTGTTCTGGTTGTATTTTTATATTGGACTATTTCCATCATCTAATATGCATATTGAATGTCTTTAGAAAAATTTAACTTTATTTAAATATTCCAAATACATTCAACTGTTAATAATAGCACATCAAACAGGTTCATAAATTCATATATGCACAATGTTTTAAGAGGTATTATTCTCCCCTCTTCTTCGGGTGTTGCTCATCTGACCAGTGACAGTACTAGCATGGGATTCAAACCTGGGTCTTTAGATTCTTGATTATTGAATTTTAAGGTAACGCCATAACCAACTGAGCCATCCTGCCAAGAGCAAAGTTGATTAATGGTTCCCATACATTATGTATAGTCACACTAGGGTGGCTTATGGTATTTTTTGCCATTATCATGTGAGCAGCTTCTTTAAATTTTCTTCTTTGTACCTTTTCTTCTCTATCCAATATTTTTGTCTTGCATCTTTTTTTTAGCTTCCATTTTGCCTTGCCTTTTTTTATTGCTTGGTTTATGTGTGTTTTATTAATAATATCTACATTTCATAGCAATAATAAGAGATAAAGTTACCTGCAGTTAAACCCAATTATATCAACAACAAAATATTCTTTCAAACTATGTGGGAGAACAAAACAAACTACTGTTGCATGCTATGTTGAAAATTTTTATGATAGAATAAAAAATTCAATGTTCATGATTATTAGGAATCAATAAAGGAATTTATAGTATCTAGTAATAGTAATAATTTATCTGTATTCATTTCATATATATATATATGTCCACAGATGGCGTCCTACCAAGACTGCCAATCAAGCGTATGTTTTGTTTACATAAACGTCAGAGTAGTTAGTATTCACTATCTCTAACTATAATTCCACCTTCAGATCATGATTTCAAGCTATTTGCTATCGTCAGTGAAAGACAGGAATAAAGAAACTAGATCTGAATACAAACTCGAGCGTTTATGAAACAATTTCTATTCAGCTTGCAAGCGTGATTTTTAGACACTAATGTCTTCAAACTCAGCATAGCAAACCAGATAGCTACATGGGTCGTCTCAGTTCAGCATCACCACATAGTAGAAGCCTCTGCATCTATATCATTGCAAGAAAGACCTCAAAGGTACTTTATGATAAACAAAAATGCAAGTTAAAAAACTTGCTAACGCTTGTTTATGTCCACAGATGCCCTACCAAGACTCCAATCAAGCGTATGTTTTGTTTACATAAACGTCAGAGTGTTAGTATTCACTATCTCTATATTCGATTATTTATATTTGTATGTAAAGAGAATAAAGAAATAGATCTGAATACAAATCTGAGCGTTTGAATACAAATCTGAGCTTTATGAAACAATTTTATTCAGCTTGAGGTGTTTTAGAATAATGTCTTCAAACTAATAAAAATAAATGGGTCTGATCTATTATTATACTCTGAATTATATTGAAGTAAAGTAATTTATGTAAAAAAATAATTAAAACTTGCTAAGCTTGTATTTATGTCCACAGATGGTCACAAGCTGAATAGGTATGTTTTTTTTTTAATTGATTTTTTTTATATAAATGTACCTTTAGGTCTTTCTTGAATATAAGTTGAGAGGCTTCTACTATGTGGTGATGCTGAACTGAGATCAGACCATGTAGCTATCTTTTGTATGTAGTTTGAAGAATTAGTGTCTAAATTCAGTTGCAAGCTAATAGAAATTGTTTCATAAACTCAATTTGTATTCAGATCTAGTTTCTTTATTCCTGTCTTTCACTGAGTAGAAATAGCTTGAAATCATGATCTGAAGGTGGAATTATAGTTAGAGATAGTGAATACTAACTACTCTGAGTTTATGTAAAAAACATAGCTTGATTGGCAGTCTTGGTAGGACGATCTGTGGAATAAATAAAGGTTAGAAGTTTTTTAACTTGCATTTTTGTTTATCATATATGTACCTTTAGGTCTTTCTTATGATATAGATTGCAGAGGCTTCTACTATGTGGTGATGCTGAACGAGATCAGACCCATGTAGCTATCTGGTTTCTATGTGAGTTTGAAGACATTAGTGTCTAAAAATTCACGCTTGCAAGCTGAATAGAAATTGTTTCATAAACGCTCAGAGTTTGTATTCAGATCTAGTTTCTTTATTCCTGTCTTTCACTGACGATAGCAAATAGCTTGAAATCATGATCTGAAGGTGGAATTATAGTTAGAGATAGTGAATACTAACTACTCTGACGTTTATGTAAACAAAACATACGCTTGATTGGCAGTCTTGGTAGGACACCATCTGTGGACATAAATACAAGCGTTAGCAAGTTTTTTAACTTGCATTTTTGTTTATCATATATATATGCACTGCGATTATTTCTTATATATATATATATATATGATAAACAAAACAAGTTATAAATTTCGTAACTTGCTTGTAGCTTGCATTTTATGATCACTAGATTGAGCTTTACCAATAGCCCACTATCAAACTTTGTTTACATAAACGCTGAGATAGAATTCAATATCTCTTTCAAATTGTCTCCAACCTTTAAACCTTGGTTTCAAGCTAGTTGGCTCTTATCAGTAAAGGGTAGGAAGACCAGAAACTAGATCTAAACACCAACTCTACTAACAGCATTTATGAAACATGTTTCTATCAGTTTGAAAGCACGAATTTTTCAGATAAGTAAATATCTTCAAATCCAGTCAAACAAACTAGATAGGTATATGGGTCTGAATTCAGTTCAGTTTCACCATATAGTAGAAGTCTCTGCAATCTATATCATTGCAAAAACTTTCAAGGGTACATGTATTATAAACAAAACAAATTATAAATTTTGTAACTTGCTTATAGCTTGCATTTTATGATCAATAGATGGAGCTTTACAAATATCCCACTATCAAGCTTTGTTTACATAAACACTGAGAGAGATAGAATTCAATATCTTCATCTAGTGATCATAAAATGCAAGCTATAAGCAAGTTACGAAATTTATAACTTGTTTTGTTTATCATAAATGTACCCTTGAATGTTTTTGCAATGATATAGATTGCAGAGGCTTTTACTATATGGTGAAACTGAACTGAATTCAGACCCATATAGCTATCTAGTTTGCTTGACTGAATTTGAAGATATTTACGTATCTGAAAAATCCGTGCTTTTAAACTGATAGAAACGTGTTTCAAAAAGGCTGTTAGCAGAGTTGGTGTTTAGATCTAATTTCTGGTCTTCCTACTCTTTACTAATGTGAGCCAACTAGCTCGAAACCATGGTTTAAAGGTTGGAGACAATTTGAAGAAGATATTGAATTCTATCTCTCTCAGCGTTTATGTAAACAAAGCTTGATAGTGAGCTATTGGTAAAGCTCCATCTAGTGATCATATATATAAATTTAACACAGGAAGTGATCATCGATTAGTAAGGTGTAAGATACGTGTTAATGTAAAACTAGAGAGACAAAAATTATTAAGAAAAACAAGATTTACAGTTGATATTCCTAATCTTCAGAAACATTCTAATGAATTTAAATTAGAACTTACAAATCGGTTTCAAGTATTAGTAGATTTTGAACATGATTCAGATTTGAATGAAATTAATATGAAAATAACTGATACACTTTTGAAAACTGCAACAAAGATAGCTGGTAGAAAGAAACAGCAATTGACCAATAAATATTCTACTGAGACTAGAGAATTTATGAAGAAAAGAAGGAATATGAAGATATACAAAAATGATGCATTAAAAAGAATTGAATATCTCGAATTTTGTAAAATGGTGCGGAAAAGAGTTGAAAATGATATAAGAAAGTATAACTGTGAACTAGCAAGGAAAGCTGTAGAAGAAAATAAAAGTCTTAAGAATGTAAAACAACATTTTGGTATTGGTATGAAATTTATATCTGCAATAAGAAAAAAAGATGGAATTATTACTAAAAGGAGAGATGACATCATGAAATTGGTAGAAGATTTTTATCAAGAATTATATAGTAATAAAGAACAAGTACCTCCTATATCTATTACATCTTCCAAATTGCCCAGAATTTTAAATGAAGAAGAGAGACATGCAATTAGATGTATAAAGAAAGGAAAGGTTCCAGGTAATGATGGAATTATAATTGATATATTAAAAGAAGCAGGTGAAGAAATAGAAATTTTTTTAGCAAAGTTATATACCAAATGTCTAAATGATAAAGATGTACCGGATGATTGGAAGAATGCAGTAATAATATTAATATTTAAAAAAGGTGATAAAGAAGATATTAGAAATTACAGACCTATCAGCCTTTTATCAGTTTTATATAAAATTTTTACCAAGATAATTACTACTCGTCTACAGAGAACATTGGATTTCCACCAACCAAGAGAACAAGCCGGATTTAAAAGTGGTTTTAGTACAGTAGATCATATCCAGGTATTGAGAGAAGTTATAGAAAGGACAAATGAATATGAGTTACCATTATGCTTAGGATTTGTAGATTATGAAAAGGCATTTGATTCTATAAATATTTCTTCAGTCATTAAAGCATTAGATCATCAAGGTATAGATCCAGGATATTGTCATATTTTAAAGAATATTTATAAAAATGCAACAGCAACAATTAGATTACATAATGACACTGGGAAAGTCAACATTGAGAAAGGTGTAAGACAAGGTGACTTCATATCTCCAAAACTTTTTACAGCAGTGCTGCATGAAGTATTTTGTGGATTAAAATGGGAAACTAAAGGAGTGATGCGGAAGATTATTTTGTGGATTTTTAGATTTCGCAAATGATGTAGTTGTTTTTGCAAATAATGCTTCAGATCTGCAGAAAATGTTGCAGGAATTATCAGAGGAAAGTAGGACTAAAGATAAATGTTAAAAAGACTAAAGTAATGTTTAATCGATTTTCTCAAAATATGAAAATAAAGATTGATTATGATGAATTAGAAGAAGTTAATAGTTACAAATACCTTGGTCAGATTATTAATACAGATGGAAACATAATGGAGGAAATTAATCATAGAATTAAACTTGGTTGGAGTGCTTTTGGTAGAAATAACTTGATACTAAAAGGAAATATGCCTATGTGTTTGAAAAGGAAGGTTTTTAACAAATGTGTTTTACCAGTTCTTACTTATGGATCTGAGACTTGGACACTTAATAGAAGAGCAATTCAGAGACTTCAGACCACTCAAAGAAGTATGGAGAGATGTATGTTGGGAGTAACAAGAAGAGATCGTAAATGCAATGTATGGGTAAGAGAACAAACAGGTGTTACTGACCTCATTGAAAAAATTAAAAGATTGAAGTGGAGTTGGGCGGGACATATTTTTAGAAGAGTTGATAATAGATGGACAATTGAAATTTTAAAGTGGATTCCAAGAGATTGTAAAAGACCCAGAAAGAGACCACATGTGAGATGGATGGATGAAATAAGAAAGTGTGCAGGGGTGATGTGGAGAAGAGAAGCTAAAGATCGGAGAAGATGGATTAAACTTGGAGAGACCTTCATCCTGCAGTGGATTGATAATGGTTGATAATGATGATATATATATATATATATATATATATGCTATATAAATAAATATATAGTATATAATGATGTATATGTTTGTATGTAATTAATTTAAATTATGACAGTGATATAAATAAATAATAATAACAAATATTACCTGAAACTTCTTCAACTGTCTCAGGTGTAAGCAAAATATGCATGGCGTCTGCGCATAAGTGTCTTGCTAGAATACCAACGGCCGTTTTACCAGAAATAATAGAATTTATTATGATGTCATCAATTGTCAAAACAGGGATATCATAAATCTGCGACAAATGATTTGCAAATGCAGATTTCCCTAGACAAAAAAAAGATTAAAGAATTTATAACATAGTCTAAAAGGATGTAATTTCATCTTTCTATAAACAAAACACTTATTTATAAGTAAGTTTTAATGGAGAAGATACAAATTAAATATTAATATCGATAGGCTTAACATTTTTGAGGATCCATGCCTCATAATCATAACCATCATAAAAAAATTATAATAATATATATGCAAAAATATTTAAATAAGCCAGTGTTATGTAGCCCATTTCTTCCAGATCTTCAAGCAAGTATCTTTTCTATTAAACATCATATGTTCACTATTTCTTATACTAGCACATTACTGTTATTAAAACAAATAAAACTCTCCATACAGTAGTGCCATTCAGTGCCAACCAGAGTAATCAATGGGTGCCAGAAGGCTTGTGGATAAGTAGGCATTAGATAGGGATTTTATGCACCAGCCTTCTGGAATCCATTGATTACTCTGGTTGGCACTGAGTTATTACTGTATGGAGAGTTTTGCCTGTTTTTATCTTTTCTATTGATAGCATGGATGTTTCCATTAATGTAGAATGCTTCTTTTATTGTTCTCTTATGATCATTAGATTATGACCATAAGATTATGGGATTGGCAGTAGTGAAGTTGTGTCTGGATTACTTGGAATGCTCCAAAAATACAGAGGATGTATTGTTGTTCTTCTGAGCTCTGTTGTAAGTGTAGGAGGAAGTTGGAGATCTCCTAAACTCAAACTAATTGCAGACATCAAAGCGAGCCACATTAACAACACACAAAGAGATGCTATCATCACTGATTTAAATAATTTGGTTTACAGAGAAAGTAAAGCATGGAATAAAGGTATATTAGATACCAAACAATACTTCAAATCACATAGTATTATATCTTGCCTTAAAAAAGACAAAGGCAATCATTTTGTTTTGCTAAATAACTCAGACTATAAAAACAAAATGCATGACCAAAAAGCTGGTAAATGATAACACCTTTAATATTAAACTAGAACGAGATAAATTTATCAACAATGTGCTTCGGAAATTCAAGGATAAAGATATTACTAAATCCGAATATTACAGGATTTATCCCTCTGCCACCAGACCCCCCTCCAAATGTTCACCAACTTGAAATTACACAAAACAGATGAACCACTAAGATTGATGATGAACTTTGGTGTTGTGCATTATTTTGAAGCAGCCAAACTAATAAATCAATTACTTATAGGCTACCTTAATTTTGGCTCATATACGATCAACTCTTCTTTTATCTCTAACATCAAAAATACTCTACTCACTCAGATTTCCATTATGGTTACAATGGATGTGAAGGAATTATATGGATCAATAAATAAAAAAGCATTCATTCAAATAGTGCACGAAGAGCTACTTATGTAAAGTGCTTCTGTATTACCTAACATAAATTTATGATTACAAATAATTATTGAATGGTACTTTAAGATGAATATGGGCTAAAGCAAAACATGCTATTGTGCATCATGTTATTTCCTAACAGTTGCATAAAATCTCTATTTTTATTTACTTTATTGTAAAACACACAAGAGGATGCCTGCAGTCCAAAGCAAACAAGCATTGGAATATTTAAAAGTGAATCAGTTAAGGATTGAGGTATTTACCATACACAACTACAGGAGACACCATTGTACCTATCTATCCTTGCCTAGAAAAATGATTTGCTGAGTCAAGCTGCTGTTGGAGAGTAACATGCCTAAACTATTAACTATTACTTCTATTAGGATGATTTTTATGAACTTTGTTCCAACTACAATTTTAATCAAGAAATTAATGTTGTAAATTTTTGTTTGATCTTTTTATTATTATCTATGTTGTATTTTCATACTGTGATGCTAGAAACCTCATTTTTCAGAATTAGCAAAGAAGAAATGGGGGGATGATTCACTTAAATATTTTCTATTTTATTGTAAATAAAATCTAGGTCAACCCGCCTGCTTCACATCAGGTTATCCATGTAAATAGTAAGGTAAGATTCTCTACATTTATTTTTATAGATTAAATTGCAACATTTGATACAGAATACATCTTATGTGTTTTATTTTGTTGATTAACCCTGTATATATATTTTTCCAGTATGATTAACTAATCAACTAGTATTAATTTCTATACCTATCATATATATAAATTGGAGGAAACTTAAATTAAATAGATTGCGAAAATCAGTAAAAATATAATTTAGCTAACCAGCATCTCAATCATTTTTGAATTCATGATTTGTAAAGAATGAATATCGTAGATGGATTTCTACCATGAGGTAAAAGGGATGGATCTGGAGAATTATTAGTTATAGAATGGTAAAAGTTCACATGTGACACATGTATATATATATATATATATATATATATATATATATATATATATATATATATATAATCAAAACTACCCCAAATCCAAAATTCAACCAGACCAGTGATGGTAGAGAAAGAACAATAGTGACTAATTTTTACTATATTGGCACCAGTTTTACTAGTAGATTTTGATAAGATTAAAAACAGTGCTTACGATCAGATTTAATTAAAAAATGCAGTACATGTTTTCCTATTTATTAATAACTTAAGGAATGGATTTTACCATGGCAGGGTTAGATTATAATCAGAAAGAGCATATAAATAGGGCTGATTGGTATTTGTTGGATTATTATAAGATTATTAGAGTTATTAGTTAATCTGCCTGATATTGTGACAGCAAAAGTTATTTTCTGAATTTTGACATTCATATTTTCTGTTGCTTGTTTATTCGCGTCATTGGACCGACCGGCTTGCTTTGTTAGTAAATCAAGTTTTAAAATCATTTAACCTTAGAATGATGGGGTAAAGGGCAGTAGGCTGTTTTTCCTCGGGAGCCAGTGCCTTGGCCGTCCGTCAGTCACCATCCAATGTCCTGTCACCGTACCATCAAGCCCAGCTGAACCAGCCCAAAGAATGCTGCTCCTGAAATCTGCTAACTGCTGCTGCTGAACAACCAACACAGAAAATCAAAATTTGCTTAAGAACTCTGTTACAAATTTGGAAATGCCATGGTCGGATCTGAAAGAATGAAGTAATTAAAATCAACCCGAGATCTCGGAAACCTTCATGCTATAGCTAATAAATTTTGTATATTCCTTAATATGTATTTATTCAAATGTTTTTTCTAATGCATACTGAACTTGTGCTTGGGTTGATTTTCTATATATATTTGTAAATGTTGTATTTAAATCTCTATTGTAATGAAATATCTAATTAATTTCTTTAGGCAAATGCGAGTTATGTAGGGAAGTTAAATAATGCGTGGTTGCCATCTTAGTTTATTATACCACAAACACGCATCCCCCTCCCATCATTTATATATGTTTAAAAGTAATTCTTATGTATCATCAATTTTGTTAGAATAAGTATTTATTTCTCTAAGCTTTGTAGAGAGTCTGCTGGCCATTAAAAATATGAAATTTGAAAGTGAGCTATTTCTGTTCTTTAATAACTTGCCCTTTGTTTTACAAAGTGTATTTTAAATTTTAACTGTTTTGCTAGTGAATATGCTTGGGTGCTGGAACCTTACCATTTGCAAAGGTTGTCAACGGTTAAATCTGTTTCCCTTATTTTACTCCGTGGTTCCCAGTATTGTGCTATAATGGCACATGGAAATTATTTCGCATACGTCCCCACAGTTACAAAGCTCCTGGGTACGAGCCAGGCTTGAGCTGTGAGTGGGCTAGAGATGCCCCAAATAAAAGGCGAAATGCCTATCCAAAGCCAAGACCTTTTCTTCATAATTTATAAAATTGCATACTCAGAAACTGCACCCCCTCCTCGGCATTATATTGCTGGCACCACCGTACATTTCTCTTAGTAATTACTTTAAAAGAATTCTATTATTTAAATGAATTTTAAGTCCGTTCAGTAAAGCTCGATCTTATAATTGAGTTAATCACTTTGCGAGCGACTCTCGGTCTCCATTTAAGATTCCAATTATAGATAGTTTTAGAATATTTAAATTCTGTTAGACTTTACGTGACTCACATATACCTACTATGTCAATGTATTTTAGACACGTTATCTAAACGAACCCAAGTACGAGGTATCAGCCATCTTGTTGTTTTTCGTATATAGCTATCCAATTTATATAGCTAAACTATTTTCTATATCTAATTATTAAAATATTATTTGTAAATTTATTTCTTTTCTTTATTTATTCGGGGTGCAATATAAATTACATAGCACATTAGACTTATCTTGGGCACATCTATAAGTTATTGTTAAATGAACCTAGGGCTTTTTTAGAGTTAGAGTCTTTTGTTTTCCCTGATCACCGGCACCGGCATGAAATTATACTATTAGTAGCATCAGAGGTATTATCACATAGAGGGCATTGCGGAGTTTGGACTTTGGATTTGAACTTGGGATTTCTGGGAGGTAACCCTCCTGGTGTTGAGTTTTATGTCCCAGGTTTAAATTCTGCAGTGTGTTAGCGAGATAGACATGTTTTGACCTTTACAATATATATATACACACACCCTGAAAACACTAAAAATTATTCAATTAAAAGTATATGCTAGCTCAATTAAAGTTTTCCAGTGGTTCAAGGCATGTTGTCCAAATTCTGAGATATGTTTAGTTCATAAATAAGTTGTGGTATGCATAAAATATTTACAAAAAATATGTGTTATAATTGGTTTATAAAGATAAATTGTATCAATATACTTATTCTTACCAGATAATGGTGCCCCATGGATTATAATAACAATGCCCCTTTTCATCTTGGCTTTTTTATAGTCTTCTGACAAATCAATTCCTAAGTAACGAGCTATCGATCGTGCAACTGGAGATAAATTAGAAAGAGTAGTACCTAACAAAATTGGAATCATAAATTTATAACTGAAACTCTATTAAAATAAATAATTTAAAAAATATAGTGTTATATAGGATTATCATAAAAAATCCAGTCCATAATCTCTATAAATAATATTGCAAATAAGTGTTATCAAAACCAGAAAATTAATAAAATATTGTAATATTTAAAAAATGCAAATGAAACTTTTAAATATTCATGTAAGTTTTAATTTACTTTGGAAATGATTATTCATTTTCTTATAGAAATTAATGAAATTCATTTTACTATTCTTTCATATAAATTCTAATAAATAAATAAAAAATTGTATATAACAGCTATATAAATATATATACTAAAAATAATTACACATAAAAAGTTTTTGTCAACACATGGTTTCATGCCCTTTTCGAATGTTAATTATCTACTTTAAAGTTAATCAATTATTGCATATATAGCACCATCTAGTGTTCCAGAATGGAAGTAAAATAACAATAACAAAATAAAATATCAGTAAAATAGAATAAAACCCTAATATAGAAATCCAATATAACTTCAAAGAATTGACTATATAACACAACAATATACAAAATAAATAATGTATACTTTATACAACTTTATATATATAATTTTCCATTCACTTGTAATTGACCAATTGTTAACTAAATAGTTATATATAAAGTTGTATAATGGATACGTTATTCTGTATATTTTATGTTATATAACCAATTCTTTGAAGTAATATTGGATCCTATATGAGTGTTTTATTCTATTTTATTGATTTATTTCATTGTTGTTATTTTACTTCCATTATAAAACACTAGATGGTTTTATATATGCAATAATTGGCAAATGTTAAAATAGATGATTAATACTTTAAAAGGTCATAAAACCATGTTGACAAAAAAGGCTTTTTGTGTATAATTATTTTTAATATATTTATATAACTGTTGTATATGATTTTTTTAGTATTTATTATAAGCTTGTCATAATATTAGAATGATATAAACTGCGGCATTAAAAAAAGATACCATTCTAAGGTTGTGATAAATTTAAATAGGCAAACAAATGGCCACTTCAAACACAAATTAAAAGTTACATCAATATTCAATTCTTTCAGCATCAACTCAATCCCAAAATTTTTGAATAGACTCTAGCGATGAATATTTTTATGATGACACCATGTTTGATTTTTTTTTTGTGTGCAATTAAATCTTTTTTACATGTATTACAAAATTCATTTATAGACTGTATTATAAATATCTAAGCTTTCTGATAATTAAAATTCTAAAACATGAAAAAATTAATGCTTAAATTGTGAAAATAAGTATCTAACTGAATGTCTTACTGATAAAAAAGCAATATCATTATTGGCTTCACAATATCTATTCAAAAAAGTTAAAAGAATTAAATATTAGATATTAGAATTTTATGTTATTAAAAATGATATATTTAGAATTAGTAATTGTTATTAATATATTTAACTTAGCCTCTAATGGCTGTTGTGGTAATTTCCATTCTCATAACGTACTTTATATACTATTTAAGAGCTGTCTTTTTAAAAATAAAATATTTTCAAAGATAACCCGCCCCCTAGTGACATAGTTCTGATTTAATAATGTCTTTTACAAAAACATTGCATCATAATCGTTAACAATTATTGAAAATCATGTTTGTGTGGCATTTAACTGCAGAGGAAATTAATCTAAAGCACCAGCCAATCACAAATCGCCACCTCATTCATAACTTTGTCAGAACAATAAAATGTGATGTTAATCACAGACAAAGCTCTATTAAAGTCCATATACTGCTTCCATCTCTTGAAATTTTTTGTAATTAATACATTAAAAATGGAAACTTCTTAGAAAGAATGACTGAAGCCTGTCACATATAGTAATTTAACATATATAATGCTTTTTAACATAGAAAAGTAGTGATCACAGTGCCGTCATGCCACCTAAAATGTCAAATATGATAGTGCGATCACAGCTTATTTTTGTGAAAAAGTTAAAAGATTCATTTGCATTGTTTAGATATTACCTCATATGTAAAATTATATCATAAACTTTAATGAGAGCCAATGTTTATAATTACATAAAATAATAATGCATGTAATTTAACCTTAGCATAAAGTTCATTGTGCTCATTTCTAGACTAATAGTTACCAAAAAAAGCATAATTAATCAGTAATCTAATCTTTTGAATCCACTTCATGGTTATATTAGTAAAAAAGGAACTACTTTATTACTACCATTATTTTTTAATTTGCCATTATTGGTATTGTAGAGTTGTAATTATATTTTATTGAGCACATGGGAAGTATATGTAAATACTTTAAAACAGGCTAAAACCTGTATCAAATGTGCCTTGAAATATTTATAATAGTCAAGCAAATATCATTTTGCTGATGGAGGGACCTCACAAACCATGATACAAGATAGTGACTTTTAGAAAGATAAGAGTAGCTCAGCTGTCTTATCTTTAACCCAAATTTCTACTTATATAGGTCAATCTGAAACATCCCAATTTGGGAGCATGAAGTTGTTTTTCTCTTCACTGTTTAAGCACACTATTTCCTTAATCAATTAACCATAGTAAAATCTTGCAATTTACAGCAAGTTAATGTTACGATGGTAATTCTGGAAAATCTTAGACTATTGTAGAGTTGTAATTATATTTTTTTGAGCTCACAGGAAGTATATGTAAATACTTTATGTTTGTGAGATCCTTCTATTGGCAAAATGATATTTGCTTGACTATTATAAATATTTCAATGTGCATTTGATACACATTTTAGCCTGTCTTAAAGTACTTACATATACTTCCTGTGCACTCAATAAAATATAATCACAACTCTCCAATAGTTTACAGATTTTCCAGTATTATAACATTAACTCACTGTAAATTTCAAGATTTCATGAAGATTAATTGATTAAGGAAGACAGCTACTCTTATCTTTATAAAAGTTATTTGTGAGTTCCCTCTATCAGCAAAATGACATTTGCTTGACTATTACAAATATCTCAAAGCACATTTGATACAGGTTTTAGCCTGTCTTAAAGTATTTACATTACTGGTATTATAATTATTCTCCAATTTAAATAAACAATCATCATCTATAGTAACCTAGCCAGATTTTGTAATACAGGCCAGTTGATACCACAATCTTCTTTCTCACATTTGTGGAAGAGAATAATCCATAAGTATGTCATATACAATAGTGATCTCAATTTAAAACAATAGCAAACTTTCCATTTAATAGTGCTCACATAATGTTTAGTGATTTTAATCTCAATTGAAGACAGAAATTTGGAAGACATTATCAACTCTGGTCCCTCATGCAAGATTTTCTTACCTCCATCAATACTAAGAACTTTTCTTGTTACACTTATTCATATATTTTGCGAATAAAAAATAGGCTGGAATTTGAATTCTTTTATATATAATTAAAAGTAAAAATAGGACTGCATAAATCTTATTGTTATTGTTAATACAAAAAGATGATCAACGGCATAAAAAATTTATGATGGTTAGACTTTTATACCAATATAAGTGACTGAAGGCAATAAGATGAGAAAAAACAGAAATAGTAAAAGAACAGAAAGAAGAAAGAAAAGAATTTTCTACTACACTTAAATAAACTGATATCATGACATATAAAAGGACAGAATGTAATATTGATTGGGAACTACTTTCTGGTTCTTTGTATTTAAAAGACCTTCAATTATCTACTGTCAGCAGCTTGTGTTCATCAACTGAATCTACATACTTAAATATGTTATTGTTATTGGAATTTTCATAACATATGGATTGATTATTGCAAATATTTTAACTCACATGCAGTTTGCAAGCATTTTAACTCACATGCAGTTGGTAAGTTAAAAGACAGAATGCATAAAAAATGACTAGAGCATAAATCATCAATAATAAAATAGATGATACATTATTCCTGAGGTTTGTGATGATCGTGTTTTATTTGTATTTATATATTGGACTATTTCCATCATCTAATATAAAGTAATGAATGTCTTTAAAAAAATTTAACTTTATTTAAATATTCCAAATACATTCAACTATTATTAATAGCACACAGGTTAGTATATGCACAACATTTTGAGAGGTATTACTCTCCTTTGGCAGAATGGCTCAGTTGGTTAGAGTGTTATCTTAAAATTCAATTCTCAAGAATCTAAGGATCCAGATTTGATCCCCATGCTAGTACTGTCACTAGTCAGGCCAGTGTCATCTGAAGAAGAGGGAATAATACCTCTTGAAACAGTGTGCATATACTAACCTGTGTGCTATTACTAACAGTTAATGTACTTGGGTTATTTAAATAAAGTTAAATTTTTCTGAAGACATTCAATACTTATATTAGATGATGGAAATAGTCCAATACATAAATACAAACGATACATTTTTGTATTCCAAGAAATGGTAAGATGTAAAATATGCCCTTTTTTCAAACGTTGAAAAATTTGCTGTCTATTCTTTGAAAAAAATCAATAGTTGTTAACTGTTAACTTATATTTGTAAATTGGTCACATTCTTTATGACTGGTAGATACATTAAGTCACAAAGACCATGGTAATGCAAATTCATTTCATATTTCTTTAACTTTCCCTCATATTATAGTGGGAAAAATCTGTATCACAATATTATGCATCCCACTAAAAGAAGTTGAATTTCCTAATTTTTATTTTTTATTATAATATAGTCTGCCATAAGATATATTATCTAAATCAAGGCTATTTATTTAGATCAGTGTTATATTCATACTACTAAAAGTGGCCTTGATAGTGAATAATGAAGTAATGAAATGGTCAAATATATTCTCAGAATTGTCTTAACAAAATGCTAATATATATATATAGATCCTAGGATAAAGTTCAGGGCTAATAGCTCTAAACAAGCTTTTACAATAAATGCTTATTAAGTCAAGTGATGTGTGATTTAGTTTTCTTTACTATTATAGTTTGGCTTTAAAAGTTTTTGGTGGTGTTATATTGCTAAGGCTATTAATATACGGTGTATCCGAATTTAGTTTGGTAACCATATGACTATTTGAGTTAGATAGCTGGATTTGAAGACATAGATGTCTGAAAATTTCAGATTTGTTACTTAATAATTAAGAACTAAATAAATGCTGGTCTTAAGTTTGTATTTTATATCTAGTGTCTGAATGACCTAGTGCCTCACTGAGGAGAGGTTTTAAATGCTTTCTCTTGCAGCATTTATTGTAAAAACTTGTTTAGAGCTATTAGCACGCTCGTTATATTACATTTGTAATAAGCTTATTAAGTCGTGATGTATTATATCGTTTTCCTTACTATATTTTAATGCAACAAAAAAAAACAGTTTCTGATATTTATGAATGATTAATGGACTATATTCCCTTCCCTACACTTCGTGTTATCATCCAATATATTTAATCAGAAAGACTCTTATTTCAAATGATCGATAATTCTCTTTTTTGGAGCAGTTATCTCTGTTGCAATATGTATATTAAACAAACTGTTATCATAACATTGAATGGAGTCCAAATTTAAAAAATTCAATCAAAAAAAATTATCCATCTGATATAGATGTGAGTATACCTCAAACATTCTTATATAAAGAGCAATATTAAATAACAATATAATCTTGACAACTATTTTTTTATAACACAGGCGATTTAAAAAAACTCAAAATATATATAAACACGTATTATGGACCTGAATCTGCGCATATAAAACCGTATATATAAATAAAAGTTTATTTGTTTTGGTACTAATTACATAGCTGGGCTTGGCCGCTTGATGGTGTTGTTGCCAGTCAAAAACAATGCAATGCAACATTCCCGGGCATCAATTTTTAAAATACGGTGATGATTTATATTTGAATACTTTTTTTGGCTTTACTTATATTAGGCAATTACTTTAAAAACAACTTTTAATATTTTTTAAAACCAACTTTTAATTATTAAAAACAACTTTTAACTTTTTGGGGGACTTAAAACACAAAAACCAAAAATAGAATTTGTCTTAACTTTTTTTTTTGGTCAACAACATGAACAACAATAAAAACACACAAAATAATACAATATCCACCAGTCTACATGAGCTCCACTGTTATGAGGACAGCCATCTCAGATAGAATGCAACAGAACAGATCTTCGCCCTTGTTCAAACATCACCACATAAACTCTGACAGTAATTTTTCAGCAATTTACTGCTAGTTCCACGCTCTCTACAGACACTTCAAAAGGCCCCAAAGTCATTCAATATTCTGGGTGTGAGTACCAGTAGTTGGGTCCACAAAGTGGTAGTGGTGTTTTACCACAAGGTGGTGAAAATCTGAAGCTTTGAGCTCCACAGTCTTGTAGTCCCTCCACCAGTCTGAGAAGATGGTGATCCTGTCTCAACATTGGCTTTCAAGGTCTCCAGCAAAGTAGCAGCAGAGTGTGAGATAATGGTAGTGATGAAGCATTCTCCAATGTCATGGCACATGCCCCCAAACACCCACTGCTGAGAAAGCATCCTGCCATGGTGATTTTTTCTTTGACTAAACAGTCTCATTTACCTCCACTACCAAAACCTGGTCCACAAATTTGATGGCAGGGTCTAGAGGACAGACTCTCATGGCAGTTCTCTCAGTTTGGTGGACCACTTGACTACTGTTTTGTGGTTAGTAACCAGTTCAAAAATGATGTTTTTGTTCATGGCCTCAGAAGTACATAAGCTGCAGGACTGTTGCCAACAGTATTCTTGGGTCTTCAAACCAACTGCCATTGTGAATGGAACACCTTCAATGGCAAGAGACAGACTTACAGTAAAACTTTAATATTTGTTTACAGCTATACAAATTCATGCCTTGTCTGCACTTGCATTGCTTAGACTGTTTTAGGATGTGGTAGCATTGTAGAAACACCACAGACTCAGCCTCTGTTGTCAGCAACTCAGATAAATTTATTCTTTCTGCAGCCATTTTATTAGTATAGCAGTATTTCACATTGAAATGAGACTTTTCACTTTTAACCCAGAAGATTCATCTTGGTAAGTCCCTTGGCAAGGTTTTGCATCTAACACATTGTGTAAGGAAGGGTGGCACCAGTTGGACAATTCTAAGTCAGTCAGACTATATGATTTAAGTAGAAATTAAATTACTATTCTATAAATATTTTAAAAATTGTGCCCACTTGAAATCCACATATGGTCAGATGATATGGTAGCCAACTGTGAAATGAGTGAATTTTCATAAAGTGTCACAAAGCACAAAACAAGCCATAATATTTCTGTACAATGCCATCAAGCGGCCTGCAATGGCTATGATAAACAGAACTGTTTTCTTAGCAGTAAGTCGGGCCCAGGAAATGCCATTTGTAGCTGTTTTTGACTGGCAACAATGCCATCAAGCAGCCAAGCCTGGATATGTAATTATTGTACTGTAAATATGCACAGATTTTTTCACTTTAATAACATTCCCTTTTTTTGGAGAAAAATACTCTAGAAATTCACTTGAGAGATTATCCCAAAATATAGATTTAGTTAGAATAAAATATCAATTTTGACTTACAAGTGTCAAATTTACTCCACCCACAACTTTGACACCATCCACTTCAAATAAATACAATAATGATTATCACTAATCATCTACTAAACTAGAGATTATCTCTAGCACAGATATAAACTTCACACCTCAGTTAAAGATTAATATGTCTGATTTTTTAATGTAAACACACACATACATGGAGTTATTTACTTTTCTCTTTCCCATGTGTAATATCATTATAAATATATTAAACAACCTCCATACCCCCACATGTTCTTTTTAAATTCATATAAATAAAGATACAATAAAAGACAAATGACTCCCAAGATGCATTTCATACTGAACCAGCACTCATCAGTTGGCCCAGATCATCAACACTCATATATATTGTATGATTAGTGATAAAGTTGTGAGTGGAATAAGTTTGATACTTTTTTTTCCATGTGTCAAATGCATTGACTGGGAAGCGAACTTGGACCAGCTGCTTGGAAGGCAGCTATGCTAACCACTAGGCCACCAACACTTGACTAAGTTTGATACTTGTAAATCAAAATGTAACAATTTACGATAGATAGATAGATAGATAGATAGATAGATAGATAGATAGATAGATAGATAGATAGATAGATAGATAGATAGATAGATAGATAGATAGATAGATAGATAGATAGATAGATAGATAGATAGATAGATAGATAGATAGATAGATAGATAGATAGATAGATAGATAGATAGATAGATAGATAGATAGATAGATAGATAGATAGATAGATAGATAGATAGATAGATAGATAGATAGATAGATAGATAGATAGATAGATAGATAGATAGATAGATAGATATGAGAGATGATGACCTGGGCCAAATGATGAGCTGGTTCAGCATGAAATGCATCTTGGGGGTCATTTGTCTTTTATTGTATCTTTATTAATATGAATTTAAAAAGAGCATGTTGAAGTATGGAGGTTGTTTAATACATTTATTAGAATAAAATAAGTATGCAAATAAAGTTAGTTGCATATAAATTAGATCGTATGTGTAGATATCTCCTTGTAAATGAAAGAGGAAGGAAGCAGCTAAAATGATTAGACTGGGATTAAAGTTAGTGTTGACTTAAAGTGATAACAGATCGGTAGTAGAGTGGCTCAATGATAAACTAATAGACAGATTATCAGTGACCAAGTCTAAAATGGAATAGTGGCAAGTGAGAAACAGTTATTTGTTAGTGTGCAGAAAATGTTATTACCAGTGAAGAATAATTAACAGAAGCTTAACCAAGCAGCAGAGAGAAGTTGGTAGCAGAGGTAGTTAATATCAACATATAATTTATGAGTGCCGATGTAAGCACTAATATTGCAAACTTTAATAGTTTTGTTCTACACGTGAAATTATATGTGCTATTTGTATTTCAAGAGACATTTGATTTGAAAGGACAAATATATAACTGGATTATACCTGGTCTGAAAGTAAGACTATTTTCATCTAAAGACAATAAATATTGTACGAATATTAATGAACTATTATCTTTTTATGTGATTTTTACCACATAATCATTATTAAATAAATCTTATTATATATATACTGTATATCCACAGTATGCTGTTTATTTACTTAGTTCCCTGACTGATCTTTAGAGACCCTCATGACATAGCAGTTGGTGCAACAGCCCAGGCTTTGACAGGATAGAAGTTGCAAGATATTGCAGATTGATGTGAGTCAACAGTTGTTGAACTCAAAGAAATTAAAAAGATAAAAATAGTTGACAATACAAGATAACGTCTATTGTGAATAAATAAATATGGCAGCCCTAAGTTCTACAATCCATGAATTTGATATAACCAACATGGACTCATGGAATGTGGAGGATTATACTTTTATAAGTAAAGTGGCATATAAGCATCTC
Organism: Epiperipatus broadwayi; assembly: GCA_028023455.1. Lineage (NCBI taxonomy): Eukaryota > Metazoa > Onychophora > Udeonychophora > Euonychophora > Peripatidae > Epiperipatus > Epiperipatus broadwayi. The sequence goes on from JAQFVV010000043.1 coordinate 939,235, forward strand.
AAAGTGTCGACCGTTTCTATTTTGCAAGTCAAGACATTATACAGCTTGCAAATACAATTACTGATCCATAACATCTGGCGGAACTTCCATGTAAAGAAATCATTGAAATTTTAATTGGATATTTCACTCCAAGAGTTTCTAAATGGCTAGCATGGCTGAGATTGAGAAACCGCAAACAACTACTATGTGAAAAATAAGTGAACTACGATTTATCTCTAAGGATGCTGGCTAAACACTTCGATTTCGATCTGGAATTAAATAATATATTATTGGATCAATTCCTATACAGCACAGAGGATGAACATTTCTGAGAAATGGGTGGCACAAGACGCTTTACAAAATAATGCATCAGAGTTTATACAATCACTACAATTGGGGAAAATTTTGCTCATTAAACAAAATTTAATGAAATTTCTTACAGTGCCCTCTAGTGAAAGAAAAGAGCAAAAACGATATTGTTGTGGTAAACTTGGACATTTTAAAAATTAGTGTAAACACAGAAATAGATTGTAAAATTGTGATTAAAAAGATCATTAAGCAGCTTTCCCTCATTTTGAGGGCAATAGAGCAACTAATTTTGTAAAAGCAGATTATAAATCTAATGAACGATTAAATTATGAGAATATTAGTATAAAGAAGCTAAATGACAAAGAAATGGACCACATGTTATTAGATGTAATTATTTTTTTCGCAACAAAAAAATTAGATGTAATTATGGTCAAACAGTATAAATGGAAGTGAATAGTGGAGCCAGTCTGTCATTAATATCTCACCAAGATTGGATTAAAATTAGCAAAAAATATAAAGAGAGGATAACACTTCAAGATACATATGATGGTTATATACATAACTGGAAATAAAATTGATATTCCAGGAAAAGTGTTAGTACCTGTAAAATTAAATTCTAGTGTGATATCACTGATAGTTTACATAGTAAATAAAAATTTCAGTCTATTGTTAGGAAAAAATTAATACAGACTACTAGGCATTCGTGTAAACCACTAGGCATTCACGTAAACGTGAATAAAAACTTATTAACTCTGAAGCTTTACATAATGTTGCTGTAGCAAATTGGATGTGGCAAAAAATTAATGACTCCTCAACTCAGTTAACAAAGCTAGTACCATAAACTTGTAAAAATGATAAAGTTCAAAGTTGGGGTAAGTTCCTATTGAAATAGTGAAATTAATATCGAAGGATATAAGAATAGTAAAATTACAGATCGAATGGGAGTTGAAAAGAAATGTGAAACACCTTCACCATCATTATGAGTATACTTTGCCACATATTTATCAAAATAAATCACTAGAGGGAGAATTAGAGAAAAAATATATTTTATTGGAGGATTAGATAAATTGATGACAAACAGTTGTTTGTCAAGGAAAAAGAAGGCGGGGCTACTTTTAAAGAAAAAGAGTTGTTTCCAAAACTTGCACTAGAAAGAGGAGTGAAATATCTGCACATATAAAACCATATACGTAAATAAAATACTTATTTTTGTAAATATGCACATATAAAACGATATACGTAAATAAAATATTTATTTTTATAAATACGCATGGATTTCTTCACTTTAATAACATTCACTTTTTTGGAAAAAATTACTCTAGAAAATTGCTTCAGAGATTGTTCCAAAATATAGATTTACTTAGAATAGAATTTGTATGCAAATAAAGCTAATTGCATATAAATTAGATAGTATATATACATATCCCCCTTTGTAAATGAAAAAGGAGAGAGGAAACAGCTAAAATGGTTAGTCTGGATTAAAGTTAGTGTTGATTTAAAATAACAGCTCAGCAACAGAGTGGCTCAATGATAGATTAGTAGACCGACTAGTAATGATTAAATCTAAAATGGAATAGTAGCAAGTAGGAAGCAGTTACTTGTTTGTGTATATAAAGGGTTATTATCAGTGAGGTAGTTAATATCAATGTATAATTGTGAGTGCCAATGTAAGAACTCATATTGCGAACTTTAATAGTTTTAGTCTATACGTGAAATTATATATGCTATTTGTGTTTCAATTGACAATTGATTTGAAAGCACAAATATATAAGTGCGTTACTCCTAGTGTGAAAGAAGACTATTTTCACCTGAGGACAATAAATAGCTTATGAATATTAATGGTCTGTTACCTTTTTATATGGTTTCCCCCACATAATCATTATTATTAAATAAATATTATATATTCATTTCAAAGTATATTGTCTATTTATTTAGCTCCCAGAGTGGTCTTTAGAGACTCTTGGGGACACAGGAGCGCCATAATAAAAATAATAGTAATTTCACTATGATATTTATAACCAATGTTTTGTCTCAGTTTAAAATTAATCTGAGTTGAATGACATGAATTCGTATTACAAATGTATCATAATATATTCTGTCAATTCAGTAAGTTTAAAATTCTATAAGTTTTGTCCTTTTTTTTGCTAATTCCAATATAAAATAATAAACAACATTGGTAAATCATAGTCAATGAGACGTATTATACTGAAAATTAGAGGCAACTGAATAATGCTTTTGACGTCATATTTCTATTAATCAAATGAATGTATCCCTAATGTACAAATAGGAATGAAACTCTAGCAGCTAACACAAATAATCTGTTATGTACTGAAACTCACAATCATTTTCTAGCAGTGACCTCTTGATAATTTGTGTGGATTATGAATTATGAACTAAGTAGCCCTTATTATATAAGTATATATTTTAAATGTTCTGCGAAAGATCAGTATAATTGAGTAGGCTTTAGTTATTATGATTTAAGCAAAGGCATTTGATCATCATCAGTTGTAGTTTGCCCTTGCCCTTGGTTTCTATTTTCCTAATACAATTTTCTCCAGCATTCAAACTTGGATCAAATGACTTCATAAATTTTAATGATCTTTTTACCTAAAGACCTGCATAATCGTTTATACAAATCAAATTAAAACATTTAATGAAGATCCATAACTCTAAACATTTTCTTTCGTGAATAAAAAGTTATGGGTACACATACTACTGGTACACTCCTGTGCTTCAAGAAGATTTTCATACAGATTGCTTTTTAAAGACATTGCAGTATATTCTTGTACTAGAGAGAATTTAATTTCTGGATGCTGAGTGGAGATGTCTTCGGTTGTGCCATTGATTAGGATGTCAACTAAAAGAAAAAAACATTTTAACTTATTATACTTAGAAAAATAAACAAAGTTTAATTCATAATTGAAATTTCTTAAATATTGCAAAATCATATATTTATCTAGGTATGAGAGTTTTTAAAACAGGCAAAACTCACCATACAGTGCTAACCAGAATAATAAATGCATGCCAGAAGGCTTGTGCATAAAATCCCTATCTAGTGCCTACTCATCCAACATCTCTCAGATTAGTTTCTGGCTTGTGGCCTTCATCAGTGAGGAGCCTTGGATCTGAGAGCACTGCACCTAGATCTTAGGATTTTAAGATCTATCTACGGTGCTCTCAGATCCAAAGATCCTCACTGATGAAGTCCAGAAGTCAGAAACTGCTCTATGGATATTGTATGAGTAGGCACTAGATGGGGATTTTATGCACAAGCCTTCTGGAATCCATTGATTACGTTGGTTGGCACTGAGTGGCACTACTATATGGAGAGTTTTGCCTGTTTTAATAACAATTATGTGCTAGCATAAGAAATGGTGATCATGTGATGTTATGAGAGTTTTTGTTATTAATATTGTTACATCAACTTTTCATCCAAAATCACAGCTGTCATTGTTCAATTAAAACATTGGTATAATACTCATTTTAGCAACAATCAACTTCTAATCATGGTTGAATCTAAGATATATGATTACATCTGTTATCCGTAAAAATTCTCACTTTAGAAGAATGAGACTGATGAAATGAATATAGAAAGAGGACTTAGGCAAGAATGCAGTAGGTCATTTGTTCTTTTTAATATTTATTTAGAAGTTAAATAATTATTTATTCCCCAGTCTAATTCTTATCCTTTGCTCAGTTATTCATATTCCAAATCAATCTTCTCTCTTTCCAAAATATTCATTTCTTTTTTAAGATAGTCATAAAATTTATTCCGTATTATTCTATCAAATACTTTTTTCCAAATCCACAAAATATATATCAATTCCTTTATATTTTTTTAATATATTTCTCTGCAATTGTTTTAACAACCCCAACAGCATTTCTTGTACTTTTTCCTCACTGGAAACTAAACTGTTCTTCTCCAGTATAATGCTCTACCTTTGCATAAATTCTTTGAATTAAAATCCTCAATGAGATAACAAACTTATTGTCCTGTACACTTCACATTTAACAGTTTTCTTCTTTTTAAGAATTGGAATCACTGTAGTCCTTAAAAAAAAACCTTTGGGCAAACTCTGCTTTTATATATCAAATTGCAAAGTCCAACTATTTCCTTCATAAATAATATTTATTTTATAAAGTGCAAACAGTGTTGAAAATATTTACATACGTTACTGCAAGTTATAACATCTAAAAACTACTGCGTAGTAAATTGTAGGATTTCATGCTGTATGTTTGTAATTTAGACTCAGTCAGTTAAGTGTGAAGATATTTAAGATTCACGCTTTCAGATCTAAATACTTTAGACTGGCTTGGATATATAGAAAGACAAGTAAAGAATAGGGTGGACCGCCCTATTCTTGTTAAATTCTCTGTCTTGTACTTACGATCTGATTGGCTGTTAGATATTTATGAGCTTGAGAGGTTTGCAGTCTCTCAATTTAATTTCAACACTGTTTGTGCTTTATAAAATAAATATTATTTACATATGTTACTGCAAGTTATAACATTTAAAAACTACTGCGTAGTAAATTGTAGGATTTCACACTGTATGTTTGTAATTTGGACTAAGTGAGTTAAGTGTGAAGATATTTAAGATTTACTTTTTCAGATCTAAATACTTTAGACTGGCTTGGATATATAGAAAGACAAGTAAAGAATAGGGTGGACCACTCTATTCTTGCTAAATTCTCTGTCTTGTATTTACGATCCGATTGGCTGTTAGATATTTATGAGCTTGAGAGGTTTGCAGTATTTCTTTCATAGTAAATTCTCCCATTTCTTTCAAAAATTATATAGATATTGCATCAAAACCAACAACCTTACCATTCTTCATTTCTGCAATTGGTTTTATTATTTCATCTGTTAATATTTCTATATCTTCTACTTCAATATTTTCATTTTCAAGTTCATAATTAATTGAATTATTTTCTTTTCTAAATAGATACTGAAAACATTATTTCCATCTTTGTTATATATATATGATAAACAAAACAAGTTATAAATTTCATAACTTGCTCTTAGCTTGCATTTTATGATCACTAGATGGAGCTTTACCAATAGCTCCTAACAAGCTTTTGTTTACATAAATGCTGAGAGAGACAGAATTCAATATCTCTTTCATTATCTCCAACCTCCAGACCATGGTTTTGAGCTAATTGGCTCACCTCAGTGAAGGGTAGGGAGAGTAGAAACTAGATCTAAATACTAACTCTACAATCAGCATTTATGAAACATGTTTCTATTAGTTTGAAAGCATGAATTTTTCAGATATGTAAATATCTTCAAATCCAGTCAAACAAGCTTGTTAGGAGCTATTGGTAAAGCTCCATCTAGTGATTATATATATATATCACTGTTATCAGTTAATTTTCAATTCTTATCTACAATTTTACTTTCTAACCATGTCTTTTTCACCCAAGTGACATTTCTAATTCTATCAAAGACTAGATCATATCTTTTCACCTGTTCAGCATTACCCTGCATAAAATAAATATATTAGAATCCCTATTCCAAAATAACCAAACTCAAAATGATATCTGAGATTATTTTCATACATATATATGTATTGTTAATGTATATAAAAATATTTAAAGTGTATCATATTTATATCAAATAAAGTTGATATTGAAGATTTGCAAACTCTGATCTGATAGTGTTTCAACACCAAGAAGTGAATGATGTTTATGTTTTGAAGATTTTTTTATAGTTTTTTTCAGAGCTTTGATCAGAGTTAAACAATCAATCTCTGTTCGTCTTGAAAGTGAATCCTTGGATTTGATTGGACAGCTCCTATTCATTACGTTTATACACTTTCATTTGAAATACTATCAGATCACCGTTGGCAAATCTTCAATAATTACGTAAGTCAATTATAACTTTATATAAAATTTTGGAAAAACTTTATTTGATATAAATATGATGCACATTAAGTATTTTATATACATTAATAATACATATATACAGTATATATGAAAATAATCTCAAGGTATCCTTTTGAGACTGGCTATTTTGGAATTCGGACTTTAATATATTTATATATTTATTTCATACAGGATGATGCTGAATTTCTTAACTATGTGGAGTGATTTAATATATATATATATATATATATATATATATATATATATTGTAACATAATTAAAGAGTTCAAAAAAAAGATATTACCATACCTGAGCAAAGGAGTCCAAATATCAAGAATTATAAGCAAATTGTTAATAACCATTGTATTTTGACTCAGGTATATGGAAATCATGTGAAGTGAGTACACTAGTAATTTCAATAAAATATAACTCAGGTATACAGACAGTAGATCTTATCCACTTTCATTTCTTGGTTTGATGTTAGTGCATGTTTAAACAAATACTAAGTGAATATGGTCTAGCAGGCGCCACTAGATTATCTGAATCTAGACATGGTATATCTAATAACCTTTCACATGTACCGGGTTTGAATCCCCTTTTGGTACTTTATTTCTAATAAAATGGGAGATTTTGCTTTTTGAGCCATATCACTATACGCACTAATATTTAGGTAAAAGTAAAACATCTATAAACCAAAGTGGAGTATACTAGACATAAATCATTTCTCAGATCTTAACATAACAAATGTGTTTCAATATTTTTATAAGTTCACTAGCTCAGATTATATATAACTAATTTAGGATGGCAATTCACTCATCCTTGCATGAAATAGATGATGGGATGTGGTTATAATAATACTAAGAAATCACTAAATATTATAAAATCAATATTTATTTATGGCCTTTAAACAGTTAAACAGCTCATTAATTAAAACGTTGATGACGATGATGATGATGATAATAATAACAATAATGACAAGGGTTTCAACTACAGCTCTAGGACTAAGCCTAAACATAAAACTAATTTTTATAAAGAAATTCATAATTATTGCTTAATTTTAGCATATTTACTTATATCTTAAATAACTAATATTCAACCATTGATGATGATGAATAATCACACTTAACCAAGACTACACTTAATGAAATATATACGCCTCATTTAATAAAAAAACTAATATTTATTACTACATTTCTAACATATACATAAAAATTTCTAGATAAATATGAAAATTGACATGAATAATAATAATAATAATTGATTATATAACAATCCTCAGATTAATTTTAAGTTCTTCCCCCTTTCCCTTCAAATGTATTTTGTATTAAGTTGGACGTCACATTGACCATGATTTTCACTCCATGAGAAAAGTATTTTAAGAAAAAAAAATATTATCTGCTCATTAGCACACATACTTTAAAAATCCAACATGTAAATAGAATGTAAAAAAAAATGTTAGTAGAATTGAAAGAGCAAGTTTTAGAAACAAGTTTTAAATTATTTTCTCCCCCCTCTCTTCTACCTCTGAAATGCTATACTTAATGAAACAAACTAATCTAATATTCTAACACTACTTGTTACTCCACATTCAATCGCAATTATACACATATAAAATATCATTATGTATGTGCGTGTTTTATCCCATGATAACAAAATATTATTTAAAACCAAAATAATAATATATTAGTTAAAACTAAAATCATAATACCATAAAAAAAATTGTTTTATACATTAATATTTTTCATAACTGTAAAATTAATAAACAAATAATTTTCATACATTCAAGATAATTTATGAAGCTCAAAGTTATTATTAGTAAGACATTCTTGTTTTAATCGATCTGAATAGTCTTTAAAAGTTCTTTAAATAAAAATATACCACTTTATTGCTAAAATGTTTATTAAGACTGATATCATAAAGAAAATAGATATAAAAAGTCATATTACCGATCTTTTGTTTGTGGCAAATTTCCAAGGGTTCAAACTTGTCTTGTATAATGTCTATATTTCTGCAGCTACTATTTCCGTTTTATGTGGGAACAATCTCTTTCTTGAGGTGTATAACTATTTGATGATGATGACTCTATTGAGGTTATTTGCTTTAGTGGACAATTTGGAAATCATTATATTAATTTTTCTTCTCTTCCTGTCAAGCATGTGGATGAAATACAGCAGTTGTTTTCACATTTATAAATTTTCTTGAGTTTAAAATCAGTTGTTGTAACAATTAATTGGACTTGATGATTAATATTTATCAGTAGATTAATTCATCTTCTTTGAATGCAGGTGAATGCTTTCTTCCTTCTATTAAAAACATCTTATTTCTCTGGTCAGTTGAAAGGTGTAGAATATTATTTTAGACACAACATCTTTTCTTTCCTATGTGATGTGCAGCTTCCCCAGATGGCCAGAACCGATGGGACATACATATAATTTTTCTAGCCAGACATTTCTTATATTTTCAGCATTCAATTGGATAGTTTAATAATCTGAATCATAAACAATAATCCTAATAATAATTCAAGACAGCTTTTTATATCCAATTTTTAGCTAACTTAACCAATCAGAGATAGCATCACTTGCTATTTTTGGACAAATTTGTTTTAATTAGATCTCTAATTTATTTTCAACTAAATTATTTTTCAACTGAAAAGTTTAATCCTTTTTCCAGACACTTTTGTTTAAAAAAAAATAGACTCAATCCTTATTTCCTTTCTTTTCTTTTTTTTTTTCTTTTTAACATCCAGGTAACATTTCAAATCTTTGAGCTTCCTTCTTTAGATCTTGAGATAAGACAATTTAAAATTAGAGCTCTGACCCATTATAAGCTTCCAAAGTGAAAAACAATTATTTACAAAAAAAAAAATTGCTACAAAGATTGATATCTGATTAAACAGATTTCCTCTTTTAACAAAAATTGTACAAAAAAAAATAATTTGACAGATTTAATACTTCCTTTTCTTTCAATATTTAGTAAATGTAAATTTCTGTATGTAATGTACACACATCCTTCATTCTTTCAAATCATTCATAAACTAACCTTAAATAATATGATTGCTAGCTTAGTAATTATAACCCAATTATTTAATTAAGTCTGTAACTTTTAAATCCCAATTATAATTAAAGAAAAGCATAATAAAAGTATAGAATAAGACATTAAAATTGATCAAGCATAGGTTAGTTTTAAAGAAAGTGAAAATGTTGAATATTTGAAATATAAAAAATTAAATAGTTTACACATACATTGCCTATACGTATGCATTATAACTTTGCTTTTTTAACAGAAAAACTAAATATTAAATAGTTTAAATGTGTGTATTACCTTTCTATCAACACACAAACAAATAAAGCATGTAATTGTTGACCCATTCTTTTCTGTTTAAAGCTTTTAGAATTTTGATCTGGTAGGGTTTGAACTTGGATGCCCTACAGCTTCTTTTATGGTTATATAAAATTGTGATGATGATTTTTGGTTTACCTTTTCTAATGCACATTACTATAAATTTATCTAGTGACTAAATGAAAAAAAAATATAAATAATATATATAAATATATATATATATAATATATATATATATATATATATATTGCAACATATTTATGATATTATATTATTATTAAAGGTTAACAGTAGAACAAGTTTTAACAAAAAAAAAAACAAAACAAAAAAAAAAAACTAATTTAAATGGGTTTTTTTCCTATCTTCTTAAATGAGTTAAGTTTATCATGTGTTGATTATACATATTCCAGTTTTGTTCTAAGGATCTTCTTGTCAATTTCTTCTGCAAAACAAAGTCTGATATATTTTTATTGTACCCATATTCTGTAATGGTAAATATATATGACTTCCAAATAAAGAAATGCCAAGGACTCCAGTTAACACTGTTTCTGGCTCCCTGTTTTGTTCCCTTTTTTCTTAGTTTAGGGAATTAAATTTCTCTAAAACTATCCCTATTAAAAAGGGGAGTTTCTTAGCTCCCTTTTCTTATATAAGCTAGAGCAACAATCACAAGTAAGAATAATTTCAACTTTTATAAACACGCCATGTAAATATATGGCAGCCACTGAAATTACAAAAGATTTCTACAGAGATTTTACCTTTTAATGAAAATTTTCATTTCACTTAATTTTGTTGAATGAATGAGAGGGTCCGGTTGTTGGGAGAACCCCCAGGGGCCTAAATCCTAGTTCTTTTGAGAAGAGGGCTGGGATGAGGATGCTGTGGTGATTGTTACCAACATTGGTTTTTCTCATTCACAGGATAGAAAAAATAACATTATTTATGGTGATTTTTTAACATTATCATCATAAATGATTTTATCCATGTATTATTGCAAAATAAATTGCAGTTTGGCCTCATGATTCTAATTGCAAGTGATTCACCTTATTTAATTTTATTACTTTCAATATTGTTATTGATATGGCTGGCCTTTTGCTGTTCATGTGATTTTCATGATGGATTAGAATGGTTTTCCGCAGAGACATTTTGATGCTTGGATTTTTTTTCCCCTTGTTCTCCATAGTTTTTCCATAATTTTTCCAAAGTATTCAGGATTGTTCTCTTGTGAAGATATTCGAGGCCATTTGGAAGAACTGAACAGTAGATTGATTTAGTCCGTATTTTATGTTATCTGAAGTGTTTTCAGATTTTTCAACTCATCGACCACAAATTGGATTTCCCAATATTGTACTCCTAAACACTATTCATATTTGATTTCTAGACTTTACAAATACTTCCTACCTTTTAATTAAATTTTTCATTACAATCAACTTTGCTGATTGAATGAGAGAGTCTGGTTGTTGGAGGGGAGGAGGAGAGACCTAAATTCCGGTTCTTTTGAGGAGGAGGACTAGGATGAGCGTGCTGTGGTGACTGTTGCCAATGTTGATTTTCTCATTCACAAGAAGGGGAAAAAACACTATTCATAGCGGTTTTAGCATTATTGTTGTAAACGATTTTATCCAAGTATTATTGCAAAGTAAACCACAGTTTGACCTAATGATTTTAATTGCAAGTGATTCACCCTATTTACATTTATTATTTCCAATGTTGTTATCCCGAAGTGTTTTCCTATTCTCAACTTATCCATCACAAATTGGATTTCTCAGTATTGTACACCTAAAATGCTACTCATATTTAAACAATAGACTTTACAAATAATTCCTAATTGTAACATTCATTTGTCTTTAATGGTTAATACATACTCTTTCCACACCCCTTTCCCTTTTCATATGTATCCTTCCCCTTTCACTATGTTGCTCCTGAATTTCATTTTTACCATTCTTTGTAAACCTCTTATTTAACGGTATTTGTACCTTTTTTTTGTTGATGAATAAACTTTCATCACTGAGAAAAAAAAGAAATGCCAATGAAATAAACTAATGTTACAATAAGTCGAGAGTATAATAATAATAATAGCCACTTTAAAAGGTTTAGTGATAATTGAGACAATCCAAAGGATAAATTATATTACACTTTATGAAAGATAAATTTTACATTTAAATTATACTATAGTGAAAACTAATAATTTCACATAAATTCTTACTAGAAAACAAATGAACCATCAAACATCACATGAAATGCATGGATGTGTGAGTTAAAAGTTACATAGAGTTAAGATTTATAGATAACATTGATTGACCTTATTATTTTAAATTGATTTTTTATGCCTTTTTAGTTTACATTATTTATATTTTGGGGGAAATCTTATCATGGCAAACAATAAGGAAATTTTAATTTTGTTTGTAATAATTGATACTGAAAGGAAATATGTCTATGTATTTAAAAAGGATGGTTTTTAATAAACATGTTTTGCCAGTTCTTATTTATGGATCTGAGACTAGGACATTTAATAGAAGAGCATTATAGAGACTTCCAAACACTCAAAGAAGTATGGAGATATACATGGTAGGAGTAAAAAGAAGAGATCAAAAATACAATATATGGGTAAGAGAACAAACAGATGTTACTGCTCATTAAAAAAATTAAAAGACTGAAGTGGAGTTAGGCTGGACATATTGCTATTGAAATCTTAAACTGGATTCCAAGAGATTGAAAGACCCAGAAAGAGAGCACATGTGAGATGGATGGATGAAATAAGAAAGTTTGCAGGGGTAATGTGGAGAAGAGAAGCTAAAGATCAGAGAATATAGATTGAACTTGGAGAGACCATCCTGCAATGGATTGATAATGGTTGACAATAATGATATATATATATATGAAAAAAAAAAGTTAAAAACTTGCTAACACTTGTATTTATGTCAATAGATGGCGTTCCACCAAAAACACCGTCAAGCGTAAGTTTGTTTACATAAACGTCAGAGCAAGCATTCACTATCTCTAACTTTAATTCCACTTTGACTTTGAAAGTGGAATTAAAGTTAGAGATAGTGAATGCTTGCTCTGACGTTTATGTAAACAAACTTACGCTTGACGGTGTTTTTGGTGGAATGCCATCTATTGACATAAATACAAGCATTGGCAAGTTTTTGTTTTTTTTTTGTTTTTCATAAATGTACCTTTGAGGTCTTTCTTGCAATGATATATATTGCAGAGGCTTCTACTATGTGGTGATGCTGAACTGATATCAGACCCATGTAGCTATCTGGCTTGCTATGCTGAGTTTGAAGACATTAACGTGTCTAAATGATTCACGCTTGCAAGCTGAATAGAAACTGTTTCATAAATGCTCAGAGTTTGTGTTTAGATCTAGTTTCTTACTCCTGTCTTTCACTGACGATAGCAAATAGCTTGAAATCATGATCTGAAAGTGGAATTAAAGTTAGAGATAGTGAATGCTTGCTCTGACGTTTATGTAAACAAACTTACGCTTGACGGTGTTTTTGGTGGAACGCCATCTATTGACATATATATATTGAAACAGATCCGTTTCACCTATTATATTCTATAATAGTGTATTTTGTTGCACTCAGATGGTGTGTGTTTCTTTAATTTAAAACTTTGAGTGTGCTTATAATATTGTATGTGCGTGTATAATCGTCCTATTAATTATAATATGAAAATACAGACTTAAATATTTATATACACGCATATTCATTTACGTTTGTTAAAACTGAAGTAAACATAACGGTGTGTAGTTAGAATTTATATATATAACAGAATAATAAGTTTAAATTTATAAAATTACTTATTTAATTTTCAATATTCATTTTAAATAATTTTCAAGTTAAATAATTTTCAGTTCTATTGTTGTTTAAAATTACACAAGCTGGTAATTTGTTTATGAGTTTTAACATTTCGTCTAAAAATAATCTTTAGCTAAAACTTGACCCATTTAAAATTATAACTAAGACCAATTATAAAATTCAGTCAGACATAAATTTCATACTAAGTGCTTTGCAAAACTATAGCTATGATGCACATTGGAAAGCTCTTGGGAATAGATCTTTGTTCCTGGATATAGCTGTGACATAAATTGGAATAATAGAGCCTTTAAGTCCAGATTTAACTATACCAAATATTTTACTAAGTGGATATTAAGTTAAATGCAAGTTCGAACCAGTAATCAGGTGATCTGGCAAAAGTAAAAGGGGAGGAACCCACTGTCAAAAATAAGATATAAAAAAGGGCCTATAGTAGCCATCAATACTCTTGTTGCTGCCAAAATTATTGTTGTTGATGCTGAAAAATCTTTCTGAAGACCAGTGTTGAAAAATTTAAATACAAAAACTGTTTCTGCTGTACTTTAGCAAGCTGAATCCTAGAAAGCCAGTACCCAAACTGTTCCAATGATGACCTTTGGCTAGAGGACAAGAGACTTCCATCTGTTCTTCCCCAGACTGCTACTACTTAACTGGTAAGAAAAAACATCAACCTCAACCGAACCCAGCCTGTGATGGAGAAAGAAGCTACACCTGAAATGCCAGAGAGTTCCTTGAATGAAGTGATGAGAGAAAGCTGCCACCAAGTAAATTTACAAAGCTGCATCCAGACTCAAACAGAAAAGCCCAGCCTGATTTGATAGAGAGAAGCACATTAAAGAATGCCTTAAAAGACTAACGGTAAATCATTCTGCAGAATACTTAATTTCATAACTAAACTTATTCTAAATGAAAAGCTAGCTAACTAATCAATCTCATAATTAATTATATCATTTAAATGTTACACTAAACTGTTATAATTATAAATTTTATTAAACGCTCACTATTATTTCAGTAATAGTTTTAACAAGGCTGTAAACCTTAGCAATGAGCGTCTGAAAAAATCGTCACTAGGGACCTAGTGACGATTTTTTCAGACGCTCATTGCTAAGGTTTACAGCCTTGTTAAAACTATTACTAAACTGTTATATTAAATTTATTTAAAGCTTAGAGCACTCTTCAAAATTCTTGCTTGATCATTAATATTTTAAGTAAGCATAAATATTTAGTTAAACCATTCAAACAAATTTCATTTATAAATTATAACTTTATGGATTGTTTTCTGCTATTTATTCTTATGCCATCTATCTTTAGTTTTAAGTTCATGTTTATTAATTTATGCTATGTTCATCAGAATGGAGTTTTGTGTGTTTAATAATTATAGAGGGAAGGGGGCGAGTAATCACCTTTTCCCATTATGTCAGCTTATTGTAATATAAAGAATAGGCTGGACTCCCTTCTGAAATCAAACTATTATTTATGCTAGAGTGAATCAGTTATTTATAATGCCCAAAATAAGTTATTTAAAACACATCTTTTGCGCAAGTTATTTAAAATGTATATGTTGCATATGCTATTTAAAACGCATATTTGCATAAATTATTTGAAATAGACATTTTATGAGTTGTTTAAAATTAATATTTGAGTAATTTGTTTAAGAATCAATATTTTGTGTGAGCTATTTAAGAATATATATTTAACGTAGATTATTTAAGAATCAGTTCATTTGATATTAGATGTAAATTATACGACATATAATTAATGTTTAAAGTTCTAGTAAATCTTTAAATTTGCTATAACTCCATTTCATTAAAGATTAAGAAGCTATGCAGAGATCCTTAAATCAGATTCTCATTATTGCCTTTATCATGTGGCTTAATAATCTCATTTATGAACTGACCGGTGGTAGTAGCACTGAAAGAAGCTAAGATTTTGGCGTAATTAATTTATGAAAATATTAATTTATCATTGCGAATGTGTTGCTAGTTAGCATAAATATGCATATCTCCTTGCTATACCTATAATGGCCTACATCAGGCAAATGTGACATTTCTTTATATTTAAAGGAACCACAGCATTTCAAAGGGCTCATAAGCCTCTCTTCTACTCACTTGAATAAAAAGGCCTCTTTGTATTATAGCAAGCAGATCGGTTGGGGGAACCATTTACTAGGTAATAAACCTCAATTAAGAATACATTCGAGACGCATTTATTCTGATAATATAGTTTATAATACACTAGAATCTGATGTTCAACTGCCACACCTCAGTTCAGCTTCCCTAGAAAGTAACTTTGGCTTTGATCCGATTCAGAATCTGAGTTAATGCGTTTATCTGTATAGCAATTATATATCACGCAAATATCTTTATAGTTGGGTTCAAACTTAGTAATAATAATATAATCTCTATCAGTTACTAATAAATCGATCACTCTAGCTATTACTGATTTCCACTATATAGAACATAGCATGAGTTAGGACATGGGAGATGGCATAAGCTTATTAAAAAGTCATAGACTAATTAAATCATTTGTAACCAGAGCATCCACTCACCTACATGTGAGCTCTATATAAATTGCTTTACAATACTATTTATAACTCTGAACCACTCACCTGTGTGTGAGCACTATATAAATTGCTTTATGATATTATTTTATAACCTTGATTCACTCACCTGCGTGTGAGCCTTATATAATTAGCTTTGTAACCCTGAGTCACTCACCTGCGTGTGAGCACACTATATAAATGGCTGTAATATATTCTTCATAACCCTGAGTATTCACTTACCTGCGTGTGAACCAGCTATACCCAATTTATTTTGCTTTACTATTTATTAACTATTATATTAAATTTATGAAATGTAAATTTGTCTCAGTCTCCATTCTTGCTCATTTCCTTATGAATCACTAGTTAAGTTATATAATATGTAATGGGAGGGGATGTCTCATGCTTTACTGCTTTGCTATTGCTGGAATGTGAATAAAGAGATATCGAGTGTAATCTCAGGCATGTCATTCGTAATGGGTTGACTTGGAAGCACGAGTGAGAGAGTTGAGGTATGATCAGATGTAGGATATTACTATCCCGACTTGTACAGCTTTTGGTTCTCTGGCTCAGACTCTCGGTCTGTTAAGCAAATGTACAAACCTGACCGTTACAATATGTAAATTTATAAATAAATATTAGAAAATACAGTACTTAAAAGTTTATAAAAAATATATCTATAAATGTCACTTAGGAGCACTTTCAACTATCCTTGTAGTTTTTGTCAACTAATACTTTTAAAAGATCTGCTTTCCCATAATTCCATGATCTTAATGTTTGCTGCCTGCCTATTGATTAAATCTTGCTTGTATTTATATATTAACATCACTTCCTTAATTTTTCTTTTATTATTATTTCTTTCAGTTTCCAATATTCTTACATTACTATAATTAAAATCAAAACCATTTATACATGATTTATTATGGTCATAAAAGATGGAAGCTAATAAATTATTATTATTTTATAATTTTGTTTTGTATTTTGAACCCATTTTAAAAGTATTAGTTGACAAAAACTACAAGGATAGTTGAAAGTGCTTCTAATTTTTATAAACTTTTAAGTACTGTATTTCTAATATTTATTTATAAATTTATGTATATTATTTTAAAGAAATACAGACATCGATTTGTAATATTATATATATGGCCAATATTAAGATCTAATGTGGAATTCATCATATATAAAAGCAATTTATCCACTCTACTTGAAATACTTTTTAGCAAAAACCTTTTATTGTACATATGTTTCAACTGTCCTGTAGTCTTCTTCAAAGCCACTTTTACTTTAATAAAGTGACTCTGAAAAAGCAGGACAGTCAAAACATAAGATTATGTATACATAAATGTACAATAAAAGGTTTTTTTTACTAAAAAGTGTCCAAAGGAGAGTGGATAAATTGCATTTATATAAGATATTATAGCAAAATAAAGAAAGTGATGAATTTGCTGATTCATTATATAATGTTTAAATGAGGATTCTATCATATGTACTTAGTAAGACTGCTACTTAGAAGTTTTAAATGAAAGAAATATACATCCATTATTCTTTAATACTTTCATTGTATAGATGCAGTCTAGGTACAACCATTTCAAATAGGCAAAACTCTCCATACAGTATTGCCATTCAGTGCAAGCCAGAGTAATCAATGGATGCCAGAAGGCTTTTGCATAAATTCTCTATCTAGTGCCTACTCATCCAATATCCCCAGACTAGTTTCTAGCTTGTGGATTTCATCAGGGAGGAGCTACTGTATGGAGAGTTTTGCCTGTTTTAATAACATTTATGAGCAAGCATAAGAAATGGTGATCATGTGATGTTTAGTGATTTGCAACCATTTGCCTTTTAACCTTATTATGATTTCTAGCTAGTTTATTATTTCGTACATATTAATTTATGCTTCAATGTTGGGTATATGAGACTTAAAAAATATATTGTTAATTTGTTTGTATGATCAGAGTCCACATGATGTTTACCTGCTTCATACTATCTTGTATTATTGAGTGCATATGTAGAATACTTTTCATGTACAAATTATCTTTATACCTATGAAGATGATTAACTGCTGTTACTGGATAATAGATTGCATTATTTGCCCATGTTAGAATTTAGCATATTGTCATGCACAATATTTATTGTAATACTGGGTAAATGCCTGACACATGATTCAATTATGAGTTTTCTAGAATGATCATAAGTCTTGTGTATCATTTACGTTCATGTCTATGTGATACCTATAGCTAGCATAATATTAAAAGCTAAAGTTACATGGAAGAGATAGATACACTGAATAAACTAATAATGTAAGATAATTTAACTCACATTGTTATGAAATATCTGATTTATTCCTTAATGATAACAACCTATATGTTTATGTAAGAAAACTGCAATATTAATAAATGTACAAAAGTTTAATAATTTGAATTTAGAATGAAGTGTTTAAAATTGTTAAATAGAATTGATTTTTAATCTCAAAATCTCGATATATTTCAGTAATGTTTTATATTTACATCAGAGTACAAAGTAATTGATTAAAATGATTTGGAATATTTATATTTAATTCATGTTGAGAAAAACTGTATGTTTTATTAACATATTAATAAATACTTTAAATGGTCAAATTCTAACCCTAAAAAAATTTATGCACGATATATTAAAATTGTTAGATCGGAAGTCAAACACTGATAATGTGCTATTACTTTAAATATTATAAATCTCCGCGCACTCACATGTTATTAAGAGTTTAAAAGTTTTAAGTTTTTTAAACTTTTACTGACATGTAGGTGCTGATATAGTATGCGCTCGGTGGCCATTTTGAATTTGAAAACAGCCAAAAACACTGCTGGCACATGCAAGCGATAAATGTCATCGACTAGAAACACTCATTTTTTAAAAAAAAAAATCGCCTGAGGCACTATAATTAAAAAAGGTGTTGGGAAGGGACTAAACTTAAAAAAATTGTGGGAAACCATCACATTAAATAGCCTAAGGTGATACTATCAAAAAAAAGTGCGGGGGAAAAAGAAAAAGAGGTGAAAATTAAAAAATACTTTAAAATAAACCAAAAACACTAATTTATATATATAGTCATAATCAAACATTGCAATATTTACAAAAACGCGTTAAAATATAGCAATCACTAGAAAAATAATAAATGCTATTTTAAAAATATCAGTCCGGTCTATCAACGCTATATACTAAATCAGTATTATAATTTTAAAAAACAATATTTAGTCATAATCAAACATTGCAATGGTAAAACCATCACATTAAATAGCCTAAGGTGATACTATCAAAAAAAAAGTGCGGGAAAAAGAAAAAGAGGTGAAAATTAAAAAATACTTTAAAATAAACCAAAAACGCTAATTTATATATATAGTCATAATCAAACATTGCAATATTTACAAAAACCCATTAAAATATAACGATCACTAGAAAAATAATAAATGCTATTTTAAAAATATCAGCCAGGAAGCGAACCTGCTAACCCGGGACAACTGCTTGTAAGGCAGCTGTGCTGACCACTCGACCACCAATGCTTGACAAGTCTTTATACTTTACTGAGATAATTGAACATATTTCAAAAACAGAAGGTAATAAATCATTTTAAAATGGGTAGGGAAAATTGGTGTTTTTATTCAAAATAATTATTTGATTATTTTATTTTTGGTAAATAATGAATACACTCACAGAAAAAGTATTTTTTTTAATATTTAGCTTTTACTAGATATTACGTTCGCTCAGAAAAGAAGAAAATTATAGGGAATTTGAACTCAGACTTTCAAGCACCCACCAACTATCCACACTATCTCACACAACTGATACACATGACCACACACATGTAGAAAAGATAAATAATCACCAATATACGTATTTCATGCCAAACCAGCACCCATCAGTTGGTCCAGACCATCATCTCCCACACATATATAATCAGTGCCCAGCTCATATTAAGATAGCAAGTCTTCACACTTTAATGGACAGGCTTCAATCCACTCAAATCTCCAACTTTTCAGCCATCCAACTGATGAGTGCTGGGTTGGCATGAAATGCATATATTGGTGATTATTTATCTTTTCTACATGTGTGTGTGATTAAGTGTATCAGTTGTGTGAAATAGTGTGGATAGTTGGTGGTTGCTTGAAAGTCTGAGTTCAAATCCCCTATATTTACAATTAAGCTCCAGGTTTGTGAAGAGTGCCTGGTTTTCAAATATTTGTTATCATTTGTATAAAATCTAATTTTTTTTTAAAGCAAAAATGCCAAGATTTTGAGAAATTTTTTTAAATATGCATGAATTATAATCAAGTTGATCGTGAATATAGTGAATTATTTTATGCAAATTAGCAGTATTTATTCAAGTAAAATATTGTTTAAAGAAGTAAAGTGCACTTCGTTAGTAGATAAGCTACAGTTTCATTTATATTTTATTATTCATTAATGTCAACATTATTGTTCATTTTGTTTCACTTCTATGCATCATGACTAACTGTTTTTGTCCACCTTTTCTTTTATTCGTAGTAATACACTGACAGCCAAGTCTATCAAGATGTCAATAAATCTTGAACTTTTCCGCAGAACATTTAGCAGTAATGAGGCATATATAATCCCTTTTTTCTTCTTAAAATTCTGAATATTTTTTTCCACAAGGTTTGAGATAAAGAAATTATAGATAGCGCTTTTTAGATATTGATTATTTTGTTTGTATTTTAGATATATTTTATGCAAATTATTAAGAATTTTTAAATAAATTTATGTCATAATATCATGAAACAACTGCACTGTTATTTATATTTATTTTCATATCATTTGTATATATCATTTTATAATTGTAGTCTACCAGTAAAATAAATTATTGGAATTTTAATAGATATGATAAACACCTCCATACTTCCCCGTTCTTTTTAAATTCACTTAAATAAAGATATAATAAAAGACAAATGCCCCCCAAGATGCATTTCGTGCTGAACCAGCACTCATCAGTTGGCCCAGGTCACTATCTCTCATATATATCTTTATTATATGCAAAGTATTTATCTAGAGTAAATTGTTACATTTTCATTTACCATTGTCAAACTTCCTCCACTCACGACTTTGACACCATCCATTTCAGATAAATACAATAATGATTATTACTAATCATTTTCGAAACTAGAGATTATCTCTAGCATAGATATAAACTTTAAACCTCAATTAAAGATTAATATATCTTATTTTTTTATTTTACACACACACGGATTTATTAAATAAATTATTAATATTTACTAAGGCTGTAACCTTATGAATAAGCGTCTGAAAAATTCGAAGGTAAGGACCTCTACAGATCTTAGCCACAAGCTTACGCTCAGAAGAAAAGAGGGAAACCCTTCTTTACTTCAACCTACTTTTATATATGAATAGGTGAAGCTGAAGTGGTTAGATCTAAGAGTGTGAAGCTATTCAATACTTCACTAATTAAGTCCACAATTCTTATTATACATTAATACATGCGAAAGCTTACGATTTACTACGAGTCAATGGAAAGATCTTATAGTAAGAAATCTATTATGATAATTTAAAGTTGTAATTATAAATTTTATTAAAAGCACATTATTACATTAAGTAATATTTACTAAGGCTGTAACCTTATGAATATGGAATTTTAATATAATTCATTAAATTTATTGCAAATGGCCGCTGTTGCGTAGTACAGTGATTAGGTATCAGATTCTAGAACATTAAGTTCTTAAATCAATTTCAGTGCTCACCCTCAAACTTGAACTTCTAAGCAAAAAAGCTACTTGATTATTTTATTATAAATAAGTAAAATTTACTCTTATTGTACAAAAATTTTTAATTTTCCATAAATTTAATTTCTTCTTCATAAATACGATTCAAATCATTTAATTAAAGAATA
The DNA here is from genome assembly GCA_028023455.1 of Epiperipatus broadwayi. Classification (NCBI taxonomy): domain Eukaryota; kingdom Metazoa; phylum Onychophora; class Udeonychophora; order Euonychophora; family Peripatidae; genus Epiperipatus; species Epiperipatus broadwayi. The sequence continues at coordinate 960,982 of JAQFVV010000043.1, forward strand.
AGAAAATATATAAGGTTTTTTTTTTTTTGCACCTGTTGATGATTAATGGTATCAAAAGCGTAAGATATGTTATATAAAATAAAAATATACTTTAATTTTCTTTTTTTGAGACTATTAAAATTATAATTTGATTTAAATAAATTCATGCTATGGAATTTTTATTATAATTGTTGAAAGACAATAGTTGTAGGGCTTTGAATACCTGTCTCAGTTAAATAATGCTATGCAAAAATAATTAAACAAATTTAATTAATAACCTGAACAAATTTCAGAAATCGCATCATCGCTTCTTCTCTTATTCTCGGGACCAAGTTTATCTAGAAATAAAATAAAATTTTAGTACAATATTTTAGAAATATCAAATTATTTAAAATCAAAAATAAATTTACTTTTAATAGCAATTTTTTTAGTCTCATTTTCATCAAAAGTAAGATATATATATATAAAATCACATGACTATTTATATATTCCACTGCAAACTTCAAAAGCCACTATGTCTGACCATTATAAATACAACACAAAATGGGACAAAGGAAAATAAAAGTTAAATACAAATTTTATGATAATTGTATAATCCAATTTGCATAACACAAATAAGTTCATTAATATCTCACACATTATTCCTTTAGCTTATATATCTTTCAATGTTGCCTTTTAACTTCACCTGCAACAAACTTTGATTCACGAATGGCTTCAAGACTTTATCTAATTACAACTCTCCAACCATATCTCACTGATGAAAGCAATGAACACTGGATTTTCTTACTTTCAAAATAATTTATTACTATAATATTGTTACATTGGCAATTATTACATAGTGACACATAGTTTTAGTTTGATTATCTAGGCTGATCATGTTATTTTGATGTTTTACAAAGTTTAACCAATGGTTTTACTAAGTGTATACAACAAATAATTATCCGTGAATGTCCTTAGATTTTCAATGTATATGGCTCTTCTCCTTGCTTCTCAAATCAAAGTCTTAAGTATATATTTCAGTAATTTCATGATTGTATTATGTTTTATACACGTCATTGCTCAGATCCATTTCTTTTTTTAAACAAGAGCTTTAGTATATCTTTTAGTTGTTACACATTTTTATTATTTACTATATATCTATTGATTCATAGTTTCACAGTTCAGCTGTTGATTTATATAAGGTGTTATAAAAAACTAAAGTGTCTGATTTTAATTTCTCCATAATAACCTGTAACATTAATCCATGAGGTGAACAAATGTTTTAAATGTCCCAAAGTTACCATTAAAAGTGATTAATAAAGTCTCATAAAAATCTCTGATTTCCAATATAAGCACTTAATCCCCAATGAGTGCCTTTGAGATAATTTTTACAACATAAATGAGATCTACTTCTTTGATGAAAACCATGTTCAAACTTAGTATAAAATATTTTTTTTTAGAAAATCTTTTATATTTACCTTACTTCAAATGCGTAATATAAGAAAGATGTGTCCTTCAATAGATTCAATAACATCAGTCGGTGAATTCAAGGATATACCAACTGGTTTTATGATCTTGTCATTGGATTTTCAAACTATTACAATGCACCAATGAGATTTTACCAGTACTGTTATGCTATAAAAGGTGAATGTCTCATTTCCATATTATAAGTTTGCCAGAATAATTTTTTGTATGCTGGAATAGTTAATCATTCATTAAACTAGAGTTTTTTTCTGTAGCATACATATATATTTTAATCCAAGTTAAAGATTAATATATCTGATTTTCTATATTCACACACACGGCTTTTTCACCTTTCTTTTTTGTATGTGTATTATCATTATTGATGTATTAACTAGTATGTTTGTATTGTAGATAAAATGCCACCATGTCTTTTCTATCATAAACCATAATAGAACACTACTTTAACGTTAAATTTTGCTTCAAATTGGAAAAACTAACTACCAAAATGTTTCAAACTGGATAGAGCAATGATATCATGAATCTTAAGAATGTTTTCAAATAGTTGGAAAGATTTTAAGATGGCAGGGAGAGCATTGGTTTACATAATATTTTTAAAGTTTTGAATACAATCTATAAATAATTTGAATTAATTGTGGGTGTTTGTAATAAACTTCTTTGCTTGGATGATTATCTGTTTATGAAAGCAATGTAATTTAAATATCTTGATAACGATATGATAGAACAGCAGGTTTATACGTGACATCACTAAAGATCTTATGTTTGTCATTACATTTAATAAGTTAATGATAAACGCTGTTAAGTTTATCAAAAGTAAATGAAAACGAGGTTGTGAGTGGAATAAGTTTGGCGGCTGAAAAAGAAAATGTGAAAAATCGCTATACATAAATACAGTTCATGTAATAAAGATATATATGGCAGATGGTGACCTGGGCCAACTGATGAGTGCTGGTTCAGCACGAAATGCATCTTGGGGGCATTTGTCTTTTATTGTATCTTTATTTATATGAAAAATGAAAAGGGAAAGAAGTGGAGTGTGTTAATACATCGATACTTGAAATTTTGTTTTAATTGGTTAAATTAGATCACATGTCTTATTTTGTAAAGCCAACTATAAAATATCATAATATAATATAAGTCAAGCGTTGTTAGCCGGCCGATGCAATAACATATGAAAAAAAAACTATAAAATATAAAAAATAAGCCCAATTTTGAAGATAGTGTATAATCATTTAAACCCAAGTTTCATTTCATGTTTCGAAGTCGACTAGTGGCAGTACTATTTTTTATTGCGATAGCACAAAAATTGCAGATTAGAAATTTCTTCGGGAATAGCTATTTTTGAATATTGCCACAAACTTGTTTTATAAATGCCTTTATTCCTTTTTTTAATTTTATTTCAATAATATTATTTATACATTAGTTATCTACTAGCTACATAAATTATTCGAATGATGTTATTTCTTGCTAATATTATTACTGAAGTCTTCGTAACAGATTCCCGTATTTGATTTCTTTATCCGCAATAATTGCAATTACATTCTGGTATAATTCTAAGATCTATGCTTCAAAAAATAAATGTGTTTCGCTTTTGTAAATGATTATTAAAACAATTATAAAGGAATTATCTTATTCAGTCCTCTAGGTGCAAACCAGTACATTTAAATTTGAATCAGGTATCCATACTACTGAGACATGAATTCTACTTTTTAAATTAAATAATGCTTTTACCAAATCGATAGAACAATATAAAACTCATATTTTTGCTTATATTTTCCTGACAACAAAAATCAATCATTTTCAACATATTATTGATCCACTGCAGATAGACAGAACAAAACAGGAAAAGAACAAGCCAAATCATAAGACATATGTTTGATTGTGAAGAGTGTCGGCTCATTCATATAATCACGTTTGGTTACTTACAATAGATCATGTATATTAAAGTACAACAAGCAATTTATTTTTTAAATATGATGAACCATATCTAGAATGTAAGTTATATTAGCAAAATATTTTTAGATATATCTGTGCTTGAATTGAATCAAATTAATAATGCCTAATTAGCAGGACCATCAATTAATGTTTCAAAATCAACTCGTTTAAGAATGATGAAGATGGGATAACAACACATCACAGAGGCAAAACTCTCCATACAGTAGTGCCACTCAGTGAGAGCCTGAGTAATCAATGGATGCAGGAAGGTTTGGGCAAGCTCCTCACTGATGAAGGCCACAAGCTAGAAACTAGTCAGGGGATATCCGAGTAGGCACTAGGTGGGAATATGCACAAACATTCCTGCATCAAATGATTACTCTGGCTTGCACTGAGTGGCACTACTGTATGGAAAATTTTGCCTCTGTGAAAATCAGCTTGTGTAAACATAAGGAATGGTGATCATGTGATGTTTGATGATTTTATAACAACACATGTTAAATCTGCTTGCAATCATATGTTAAATGCTTAATGAGGAAGACTTGATATATACAGTGTGTTCCAGTTAAAAGATGAATGGTTTCTTTCCCAAGATTCCCACATAGTGGCAGTTTTATCCACCATAAAATTTTTAGAGTGCGATCATATCTGAAGTAGAAGTCATGACAAAATGTGACAATCAGTTTTGTACTTTCGCTGATCATGTTCAATGCTCTTTGGGCCATTCCAAAATCTTGAAAACATTTGAAAATATTCTTGCAATTCGTAACTTCACTGCCACACACAGTTTGAATCATTTAAAATGTTCTAATATCAGTTTTTCCCAAATAAAAACAAAGGATTTTGTATCCCAAAACAAAACTGCCATAAAAGAAATTGCTGCAACAGTCAAATCATATCTGAATATTCCAAAATCATGCAAAATAATTTATTGTGATTTCACAAAAAAAAATATTTATAAATAAGCTGCCATTTCAAAACATCAGTTTGTTTTGAATGCTTGTCATCATAAAGATAAAATAAAAATATACAATGACGGAAATCATGTGATATAATTGGCTGAACTATAATTTATACTTTTACTAACCACTGAAAATGTTTACGTAATGATCAACAAAAAAAGCTGATAATGAAACTGTCTTTGGAACTGTGTAACATATTAATAGAAATCTCATAATTTGGGAAGACACCGTGGTACTTTTATGCTTTAATCATTATTTTGCATGAAGTTGCAGACTATTTAACTATTTTGGGGACCATTTTTACTGCATCAAGTAGAGATTGTTTCACTGTCATCTTCCAAGAGAATAATTAAAATGCTTTATCAAATTTGGTTTGAAAAAAAAAGACTATATATTCCATAATTCTTTCTATTACCTGAGTTTAAATACTAACGATCCATTCTTAAGCAATTATTTGAGCGCTGGTATTCTTTATTAATGTAGGGCCTTGAAATTAATAGGAAAGAATTATATATATTTATCATAACTCTTACGTTTACCATTTATGACAATTTATTAATTTTTATATTTTATATATTTTATGATTTGTATGATAGTTGCAAAAAGCAGCAATTTTATTTTTATTTATTTTGTAATTTTTGTAAATAAATTATTTTATTGTCAAATTTAATTTTTTCACTGTTTGAATTTATTTCGAATTCCAAGTACATATTATTAATATGCTACTAAACCTGAGAAGCCATGCATTTCATTGGGGGACTAAGTACACTGAAATGATGATCAGAGATAGTAAGGCATCCATAAGTAATCTTTCTGTAAAGAGAGTGCCATCTAAATATTAATTTATACTGGATCAAAAAAAAAGGGAAATTAAGAAAATGTTTTTGGAATAATTATGCTGAATTTAAATGTCAGAGTTCTAAGGTTATTTTGACCACTTTCGTTTAACGTGAACATGTTGCCTTTTGTATATTGCAAATATTGTTTACATTGTGCTTGAACTTTAAACCATTATATTGGGCCCATTCTATTGTGAGGTTTTGTGATGGTGACCATTTTTTATCACCCATGCTCACCCTATTTTGTTTTTGTATAGTTACTATATATTGTAACCTAGTGTTATTGACACTTGGTTTACTTGGCATTATTTCTGCAGGAAAACAATGCTATTCTTTAAAGAAATAAAAAGATAAAATAACAATAGTAATAATTGATTAATAAAGTATGCTATTCACTCACTTTGGCATGTTTTGGGTGAATAACTAATAGATTTAGTAATGCAATATCATTTTTAAAAAGAACATGAATAATTTAATTAAGATATTAATAATTAAAGCAAATTAATATAGTATAAAAACAAATATCATAAACAGTAATTGATTTTGGATGGGTAGAGGGGAAGAAGAGATGAATGTCTTATCATAGAGAACAATAACTTCTGGTAATTCCATTTGTAGAAAATGAGTTATAAATTACTGATAATTATCATTAATTAAATGTATTTATTATTTTTTTTTATTGTCAAATCATTTTGTAATCTATTTAAATAATACTAAAACTATATGATTGTAATAGGTTTTTCCTTTCTTTTGTTTATGTTATAATCAAATGATTATTTTTCTGGAAGAGGTCGCTAAAGTCAAGATCATTTTGACTTTGAAAAATATAGTCTGCTTTTAGTTTTCAAGGAAGGAACAGTGCTGAAATTTGGTAACTCAATTTTTTCATTTTATTTTGCAGAAATAAATGTAATCAAAGTAAAATTTTAATAATATGTGTGGCTAAAATTTTTTGATAAGACGTCCTGATTTCCTGTGCCATCTACCTATTTAAAAACCTTTTATACTTAAAAATTTATTGTCTCGCGCTAAAGTTCAAAAATGACAGAATTAACTAAGGGAATCACGAAAAGTGTTATTATGTCTAAATTAAGGAAGATAAATGATTTCCAAATGAGAAATAATTATTTAGTAACTTTGTATCACTTGTTAATATTTTCTTGGTATATAAAAAAAAAAAAAAATAATAAGTGAAAGAAATATTTGGAAACCAAGGAAAATCAACTAGAAACATTTTCGCGCTCTTTCTCAATATTGTCTGCCTTTACAAGTAATGTAGTTACATACGTTAAAATATGTTTTATTCACCAAGAATTGTCTGGAAATAATAATAATGATAAATAAGATTAAATTATGCACATGTATATTTTTTTTTGGAAAAAAATATAAACTTTCTCAGAGTAAATATAGGAAGAGTTATATAGGGGCATTCTTACGGAGAAGTTACCGTTAAAAAATTTATAATTCCTAAAGTATGAACAAAACCAAATATCTCAGTGACTTAATGATAAAAATAAATGATATATTATATTACACATCAGTTGGATTTATTAAAACTTCCTATACATGTAAATCAGCTGCAGTTATTATCAGAATAATCTCTCGGAAAAATTGCGCATTTTCGTCCATAAGTAAGCTAGCTAATATGAATTGTACTTATCGTCAATAATAAAAAAGAAAAGAATTGTGTATGTTTATCGTCTATCGTCAACTGTTCGTTATGTTATAATATGTATATTTTATTTTCTATGGATCCCAAAATTGTAGCAGTTTAATTCAAGTAAGAATTAATCTTCAATTCTGCTATATTTTTCTTTACCTAATTTATTAAATGCACAAAATAAGAGAAAACTTTTATTTAAAGGAAATAATACCATGCGTTTATTGTTTTTAAACTTGCTTCGTGAAATACGAATGGATAAAGCTCTTCAATTGCTCAACAGAAAAACATTTTCTAATGAGAGAGTATGCACTTGTTAATTAATGATTGTTTAAAACTAAGTTATAAATGATATGTATTTTTTTTGTTATATCACATAGGTTAAAGTCTTTATGGTCAAGTGATATTTAATAACCTTGTAATGACAAAGGTATGTTTTAATATAATTATTATAGGTTAAGTTGATATTTAACACGAAAGAAAAAATCTATAAAATATGTTTTAATTATTACATACCATTGTAGGTAGAAATTTTGTATGTTAGATACGTAAAAGAAAAATATTTAGATATTTAAAGGGTAAAATAAATATTGAAAATTATCAGAAGTAACTAAAAAAAAAAAAAAAAATGCTATAACAAAATATTTCTTGTTAAAGTTTTGAAACGAATTTATACTGTATTAATTAAGGAATTTATTCCTAATTATTCTTAAATAACACATCCACTTTATTTAGTTTAAGATAGTATGCTACCAACTATTTTTGAATGTTCCTTTATTAAAATTAAAATTATTATACTTTTATTCTATGATGTCCATTGATTTCAGATGTTGATCAAAGTATACACGGTAACATAAGTTTATTATAATCAGTGTATTTACTTATCCTGCCCAGATATAGCATTGGTATATGCTTAATATTCGCATAGGTAATAATTATAATGTATTTATTTTGTGGGATGAAAAATGATCTCCCCAAAAGCTTTGTTTTCCATGAGAGGAAGATTTTAAATATAATGTTCGGGTATGTTTATAGCCCAAGTGATGGATTCTCATAGATAGGACGATCAAGAATTTATCTAGCATTTAGTATGCTTCATTCGTTTAAATCCCAGGAGAGGATTGTATTTGGTGTGTGTTCGTTGTATGCCCAAGTAAGAGGCAAGAAACCACCAAAATATTTTAATGTAGTAGATTACTCTACAGACCTTCGTGGTTATTCCATATTCCTCATGTGAAAATAAAGATAGCTCCACCATGGAAGGTGTTGATTATTGTGCTTAATCTTGAAAGTTCGGGCAAGATAAAGGTTATATTGGAGGTGTTAGTTCCTCAAGATCCACTTTAGTATAAATAGTGCGTTAGTAACTAGGATCAATATCTGTATTGTGCTGCTAAATATTGCTAGTATTTGACAAGTAAATCAATGGAGAAAGTAATTAAAATTGCGTAATTTAAAACGCTTATTTACTGAAGGAATATTCAAATGCAATATTTAATTCTGGTTAGTAATTAAATAATACTCATATTTAAAATTATACGTATGAATAAAATTTGTGTCATAACTTAAGTTAGCATTAAGTTAAATGTAAGATGGTAAGTGTAACTTCTGATAACTGGCCTATAATTAGAATAGGTTATCCCATTGAATACCATAAATAAAGTAAATGTATTAGAAATAAATTTAATATTTTGCGTATTGCATATGATTGGATTAATCATTTTAAAAAAAAAAAAAATAGTTAGTCAATAATTTTGAATAAAAGCTTCTACAAGGTTACCAAAATTTAATAAACAATGTATAGTAACCTCTAGTCCATAACCAAAAGAGTATACAGATTAATATCAGTTATATTTTATATTTTTGTATTACTATGGGATTATTGAATAAATGTTCATATATTTTTTTTTGTGATAATAATAAATTATAGTCTTGTTAAAATTTGTTGTAGATTCATTTTTTTTGTTTTTATATGCTAAATATAAGTGTTTGCACAATATTTGCAAAACCTTTTCTTGAGTCCGAAATCATTCCAAATTCTTAAAAACTTAATATACCAGATAAATAAAGTTGAGCAGATCGGAATATGTCATTATATTTTAGTTTAATGATAATATTTATGGAGTTGAAAACTTAAGACTAAACATTCACCTTTGTGTAAAAAAAAAAAAAAATGAATTTTTTTTCCAAACCATTAACTTTGGTTGCACATTATTCCATTCCCATTTAGTTAAATTATCTAAGTAATAAATCTTAGTTATATTATTGTGTTGTCATGGATGATGGAAGGACACAAAAAGCACCCTTGTCTTTTTATTATTCTGACTGAGATTCTGAAAAAAAAAAAAAAAAGGCTGTGTTATTCAAAATTATACGTCATTATTGAATAGAATTATCATCTCTTTAAATAATATAGCAGTTGATATGAGAGATGAAGACACATTGAATTTAAGTAAAATAAATGTTTCCTATAGCCGACCAGAATGCCAGTCATATGCGACAACACAATACTGCCTAGCATTTCCTTACATGAAACAAAGAACCCTGAGATTAATATTATTATAATTATTCTTTAAATTAATAAGTGATCAATTATTGTTGTTATTACAATCGTGGCATGGCTTAAGAGAATTGAATGTACAATTGTATTATATGAAAAGTATTTTAGATCATATTGGCAAATTAGTGGATATTTGTTGCTTTATTTTTGGGTTGCCTTAATTTCCAACCTGAAAAATTAGTGCAAACTAGACTAATAAATAATTACGGAATAAACAGAGGTTATAATTAATATTAGGTTAGAATATATATAATATATAATAAAAATGAATTATAAAAAAACAGCAAAACATATTTAAAATATTGAAAATGAGCTAAATATTCAGATAACTATATGCACAATGCAAATATGTAAATACATTTAAGAGAAACAATTACATACCAACATAATAGTTAATTAATTCTTGTGGCAGACTTTTCCCAGCTTCTCTTGGTGGAAGATTAAGTTTGTTGCCCCAAAAATCAGGCATGGCCCTTATAAGCTGTTTAATATAAATATAAATTTAATTGTAAATTTTATATACAATTTAACACATTCATGTAATCCATATATCCTTCTCAAAATCTACTATTCTTCAATTTTCCAAATTAGTTTTAAAATTTAAAAAAAAATTAAAATAGAAAAACCACTAAACATCAAAACTCTCCATACTGTAGCACCACTCAGTGCAAGCCAGAGTAATCAATGGATGCCAGAAGGTTTGTGCATAAAATCCATACCTATTCCTAGTCATCCAATATCCCCAGATTAGTTTCTAGCCTGTCACTTTCATCAGTGATGAACCTTGAATCTGAGAGCACTGCACCTAGATCTTAGTATCTAATGCAACCCTCCAGTAGCCACTAGACAGGGATTTTAAAATCCTTCATGCATCTATTGATTACTCTGGTTTAAATTGAATGGTGCTACTGTATGGAGAGTTTTGCCTCTGTGTAAATAGCTTGTGTAAGCATAAAGAATGGTGATCATGTGATATTTGGTGGTTTAGTACTAATCCTGTGTGATAGGATTGTGGTAACTGTGGTTATTAAAGAACCAAAGAGATCAAAAAGTAAGCTAATGGGCTTGAATTGAAAACATTATTGTGTTTTTATTTTGGACTCAAAGCTTTATAGTTAGCTAATAAGGTATAGGTGGTTGCTATATGGTTGCATTAGATCCTAAGATCTAGGTGCAGTGCTCTCAGAGCCAAGATTTCTCTCTGATGAAAGTCACGAGCTAGAAACTAGTCTGGAGATATTGAATGAATAGGCAATAGATAAAGATTTTCTGCACAAATCTTCCTGAATCCATTGATTACTCTGGCTTACACTGAATGGTGCTATTGTATGGAGAGTTTTGTTTCTGTGTAAAAATAAAAAATTAAAATTTAAAATTTATAAGTTGGATATAAAAAATTAAGAATAATGGAGAATAATTTAGTATCCTATTATCCAAATATTATCAAAATAAAAATTTTTAATAATGCTTGAAAATGTTGCAATTAAGTAAGCATTTTTTTTCATTATATCATCTAAAGCTGTACATTCAAGGTTGTATTTATATGTTGAACTATTTCCATCCGCTAACATGAGTATTGAATGTCTTTAGAAAAATTTAACTTTATTTAAATATTCCAAATACATTTAACTGTTAGTAATAGCACACAGGTATATGCACAACATTTTGAAAGGTATTATTCTCCCTCTTCTTCAAGTGTTGCTGGCCTGCCCAGTGACAGTACTAGCATGGACGTCGAACCTGGACTCTTAGATTCTTGAGTATTGAATTTTAAAGTAATTTCTCTAACCAACAGCCTTTCTGGCCTGACCAGTGAAGTACTAATATGGAAATCGAACCTGGACCCTTAGATGCTTGAGTATTGAATTTTAAGGTAATGCTCTAACCAATTGAGCTGGTCTGACCAGTGACAGTACTAGTATGGAAATCGAACCTGGACCCTTAGATGCTTGAGTATTGAATTTTAAGGTAATGCTCTAACCAATTGAGCTGGTCTGACCAGTGACAATACTAGTATGGGAATCGAACCTGGACCTTTAGATTCTTGAGTACTGAATTTTAAGGTAATGCTCTAACCAACTGAGTATTATCTTAAAATTCAATACTGAAGAATCTAAGGGTCCAGGTTCGATTCTCATACTAGTACTGTCACTGGTCAGGCCAGCAACACCTGAAAAAGAGGGGAGAATATACTCCTCAAAAAATGTTGTGCGTATACTAAACTGGGTGCTATTACTAACAGTTGAATGTATTTGTAATATTTATATTTTTCTAAAATATATTAGATGATGAAAATAGTCCAAGATATAAATACAACTAAAACACCATTCTCACGAACCTTCTGGAAAACAGTATAATCAAAATGACTTGTGAGTTTATTGCTATAAAAAATGGATTATTCTGAATTTGTAATTTACATGAATTAAATATTACAAACAAAATTATCATCACAGATCAAATCATGATGTTTTAAATTCTAGTTTTTATATACTATATTTGTTGTTGAAAAAATTATTATTTCAATAAAATACATTTTCAATATATATAAAAAAAATACTGCATTTTTATTTTAAACTCTTTTGGTCATGTGACTTCACATATTTGATACTGATCATCCTATCTCGAATTACTTTTTATTTCCAGTTTATATTAGACTATGAAATTCACAGAACAGCAGCTAAAGCTTACTCAACCAATAAAATATCCACAATCTGTTGTCAAGGCAACTCTATAAACAAAAGATGAATTTCACCTTTTACCGATCTTAGATATTAAGTAGACAAAGTGTGAAAGATATGGCTTAAATAGATTAAGATTTTTATGTGCTTAAAAGTTTTTATATAAACCCATTTAATAGCAAAAGATAAACACCTTGATCCATTAATGAATAATAATTTTTACAACCTTTCAAATAAATTCTTATTCAATATTTAGGGTATAATAAACATTCAAGCTGTTTATCTTTGCCTGTTGAATGAGATTTATTTAAAAACTTCCATGCAGATAAAATCCCCAATCATATGTTTTGCTCTTTGTGTATTTTAGCATCTTAGGCAAAGTTAAAAAGTGAAATCTCTTTCATCTGTAGAAATGCTGTGCTTTATTAGGATTTGTTTGTTGCACTGTGAACACGTTTGGAAATCAGTTAAGTTATTGGCAAAAATTATGGTTTAGCCTATAAAATTACCATCACTTTATTACATATATGTATATATTGTAACTCAGTTTATCAAATAAAATTACACGGGAGATAAGAAAATTATCTTAAATAATTATGTATGTATTAAATATTAATTCTTATTAAGCGCAATGTCAGCAGTAAGACTTATATAAAGCTAAAGCTTTAGCACATGCGCCTTGAGTGCTTAATTTTAACAAGAGACCTCTACAAATCATAACACGAGATTCGACTTTATAAAGATAAGAGGGACCCTCTTATCTCTAACCTATTTTTCTTAATTATATAGGCAAATCTAAAGCATTTTGATTTGGGAGCATGAAGCTAATAAATTCTTCACTGATTAAGTCCACTATTTCTATTAAACATTAACATTCGCGAAATCTTTCGATTTACAACGAGTCAATATTCAGATATTAAATTTAGAAATATTTTGAATCAATTTAAAGTTATAAATATTAATTCTTATTAAGCGCAATGTCAGCATGTAATACTTATATAAAGCTAAAGCTTTAGTACATGCGCCTCAGTTTATCAAATAAAATTACACGGGAGATAAGAAAATTATCTTAAATAATCAAGTTTTTTTTATCTATTTATAGATATCTTCTACTTCCTTGATGCTGCCATATCAAAGTGCCTGCTATTTTAAAAATTGTCACTGGTCACTTTAATGCTAAACACCTTTAACAATTCCTGGAGTATTATTAGAAATTCTGTCTTTACCCATAAACCACTATTTTGTTGTATTTTATAGATTCCAGGATATGAGGGCTGCAATTTTTTTTGTCTGTTGTGATTGTAAATATATAGGAACAGATCATTCACATATTCATGCATCTGAGAAGATAAATCATGATATTTTTTTAATCTTATATTCAGACGGCAAGCAGTCTTAAACTCAGAAGAAAGGCATTAAAATCACTATGCTGGTTGATGTGTATTGGTAAGCAGTCTATTCATGATTATTTACTATATGAATAATACAGCTATAAATAAATTTATTCTTTTCTGAGGTAATGTAATACACGACTGTTAATAAAAATTTCCACAGAAAAGATATTTTTTTTTACAAACTATTTACCTTTATTACTGCCTAACATGCTTTCTATATAACATGTATATCATATTCATGGCATATAAGCCATGCATATGATCAAAAGCAAAGGTATTTTTTTCTTTAAACTATTCTGCTTTATTGCTGCCTAGCATGCTTTCGATATAATGTGTATATCATATTCATGGCTTGATATGATGATGTACTGTAGCATCTCCTTAAATGGAGTCAAGAATTTCTCAACAATTATGACCAGAGAAACTGATAGCTACTTTATTTTCCATAAATAATGTGGTGTGATGTATTGTGGCTTCTCCTTAAATAAGCCATGAATACAATAGTGCCACCCAGTGCCAACCAGAGTAATCAATGGATGCCAGAGGCTTGTGCATAAAATCCCCATTTAATGGATGAGTAGGCACTAAATGGGGATTTTATGCACAAGCCTCTGGCATCCATTGATTACTCTGAGTGGCACTACTGTATGGAGAGTTTTGCCTTTGTTCATAACAGATGTGCTAGTAAGAAATGGTGATCATGTGAAGCCATGAATACGATATACATATTATAATCCATGAATATGATATACATGCTAAATCAAAAGTATGCTAGCAGTAATAAATCTAAATAGTTTTTTTAAAAAAACTACCTTTTCTGTGAATGTTTTCATTAACAGTTGTGTATTATATAAAAAATATCATAGTAATATATAAATATAATATTAATATCGCTTATGTTCTTTATTACTTTTACAATGCTTTTTTTTACAATCTAATGTGACAGTTTTGATTGTCAGGGCAATCTTCTTCAGGATTGCTGGGGCAATCAAAACTGTCACATTAAGTCGTAAAAAAAAGCATTTTAATAAAGAACATAGATGATATTAATATTATATAGATATGGCAATGCACGATAAAAGATAAAGTTATAATACTTCATAAAGAATAGTATATAAATATATGTAATGATAAATAATATTTTATAAAGAATAAAAATAATGACATGTAGTAACTACAAATTCTTTTTATAATTAATATTTGAACAACTCTTTAGATGACTTGTTCAATAACTCCTTGTAGTAAGAAAATTGCCATTTCTTATTGGATTTTAGATCTTTTGATATAAAGTTATCTAAAACAACAATGATTGAGCCAGATGGGAATCTTAAATCAGCTTATATTTTTTAATGTTATGTAAATAATATTATATAATTTACACATATTTATATATTAAAAAAATAACATAAGATGTATTACATAGTTTACTATACTTTACCCGTTCTTCTTCTAAATACAATTTATCGTATTCTACACTATAAAATGTTATAGGAAATGTGCATGGATTGCGAATGGTAAAAGAAAATTCTTCGGGTTCAGCATAAGGTAATGTTGGAGGAAATATAATTGAATTATGAGAAACTTCCAGTTTCGGTTCTAGACCATGGCCAGCCACACTTATGACGATTTTTTGATCACTATGCGCTACTAGTAACACAAAGATTGTTTCGCTAAATTTCTGGGGGGATAAAAAAGGTTTTTAAACAGTTTAATTTCATATAATTTTAAATATGTGTTATTTATTTATATGTGTAAGTATATATATATAAAATAAAAACTGGAATCACCAAAATAATTAACTTGAGCTTATATATCATCAAATTATAGTAGTACAGTATATTTGGGAATATTTAAAATCATTTAAATATTTCCCATAATTTATTATATATATTATAATAAATAATTATAATGTCTAAATATGTGTAATTGCAATGCGAAAGTAGCTATCTCCCATGCAAAACGGAAAGAACCACCTCCCACACAAAGCGGAAGTAACTCCCATGCAAAGCGGAAATAACTACCTCCCACACAAAGCAGAACTCCCTCCAATGCAAAGTGGAAGTAACTATCAATAACCAGTGAAAAGATAGAATAATACTAATATATCTTTTCATTGCATTTTCGATCTCTTCTTGTTACTCCTAACATGCATCTCTTCATTTGTGTTACCCGTACTTATATCTTTATAAAGTACATATATATTTTTCAAATCACTTGTCTCTCTACCTTTTCTTATAACTTCAACGTAATCCAATTATGTTTATTTTAATATTATATAGTTGTCTTCAAATTCATGTAATCTTCCCTCACTTGAAAGTTTTCTGCATTTATAAATAGCTAAATAAAAAGTTGTCATCAAATGTAAACTTGAGTTGCAATTAGGGGATTCTTAACATACTAGGAAAAGGTTAAAATTTAGTTTTGTCAGTCATTCTTATAAATATCTAAAATTATCCACACTCCCTCATGCTGTTTTCAGTAAAACTCTTCTAATATTTCCAGTTAAGAAATATCACACGACTGTTAAGAAAGACCTTGGTTTTTCTTCATTTTGAACTCAGGCATAAAAAGCCAATAAACTCATCACTTCAAATGATGATTGTTCATCATCAGTTTGTCCATGTTTATTTGCTATAAGAGTAATCACTAGTAATAGTAACTGTAATGGCATACTATATGTGGGGTATACATTAAGGATTTTTCTGCTTGGTTCACTTAAGTCCTCAAAAAGAATCAAACTATCTCCTTTCAGTTAATAGCAAACTCCTTTTCTTTTTCAACAAATAAATAATATATCTAATAATAATTATGCTTCTAAAAAATAGAGTCATTTTAAATGTACAATTAAGTGTACTTTTTTAGTAAATGTTCTCATTTTTAATAAAAATTAAAAGGAATACAATTTTTAAACATTAGACATCACATGATCACCATTCTTTATGTTTACATTGAGCGGCGCTACTATATGGAGAGTTTAGCCTCTGTGTAATACAATTTTTAAAATGTAAAAAAAATTTATCATGTTGGAAAATTAGATAGGCTATCAAATGTAGTAATTAATAAAAAGTTGAACAAATTGAATTAAACGAATCAGAAAGAGGCTAGAGTTTAAGAAAAGTTAAGGTAACGGAGAGCTAAGAAATCTTATACCCAAAATATGTTCAAAGTCAATAAAACTGAAAGACTTATAAATAGTATGCAATGAATGGAGGATAACTATCCTATGATCATATCCTTGCATAGAAGTAACTACCTGCATCAGAGAAAGGATAACTGATGCTCCATTAATCAAATCAATGATTATAAATTATTTGCATTGGGAAACTATTGAATTCATGTTGGCAAAGAACTAAATCAAATTAAAATTAAACATTAAAAGCCTAAATTTGGAAATAAACATCTACTTGAACTACATAAAAATGATAATTTCTAATCACAAACTTATAGAATATATATATATATTCTGTTTTTTTTCAAATTATGAAAGTAATTGTCACCAGACTTTTATTCTCAAAATATTACTACTATGTGCAATGAGTCAAATGATAGGAAAATGAAGTTATTGCGAAGTCTAAAAACGTTATCAATCAGCATAGCACTAGTGTTCCACTGAGCATGCACTGGAATATTAATCGTTCAGTTCCAATATGTTGCCATGATTCTGGTATACAGTACCGAAAGCGCTTGACAAATTGTTGTTTATAATTAATGTTTTTTGAATTTTGGCTGCTCTGTTTATCACGCTTTATTCATGTAGAATAATTTATATATATATATAAATTATTCATGTAGAATAAATTTATATATATATATACTAATAATGACTTGTTTGTTAATGTGTAGACATCATGATATCAAACAGTAATTTAGTTGATGTGGTGATGACCTGGAGTCAAGTCAATGTCTTAGCAACCAAGTGTTGGAAAATGAGAATAGAATTTTACTACATAATTTTATTACATAATTCTATTACATAACATCAAACAACAATCATTAATTCATGCAACAATAGGCGCCTACAGCAATAGAAAAGGAAATTGAAAATGTGAGTTTGCTGGACGATGGATGTTAAGCCCCAGTATAAATACAAACCCAATCCATTTCCGTTCTCTTTCTCATTTTATCATTTGTTATAACAACCACAGGCAGCAAATAGCTTAATATTGAACATTAAAACAAAGGATAAAATGGACAATATGTCCGAAGATATTATCCATACTGTATAAGATTTTAAAGTGCTGAAAATTAGAGCAAATCATCTTCAACATTTAGCAAGCAAAAATCAATGAACATTAGCAGCATAATAAAAAAATGAAATTAATTTTATAGTGATAATTGAGGACAGAAGATTGTGCAATCAAACAGGAAAAAAAAAGGAACATTATGTATAGCCAGCACATACTGATAAATGATGAAATAAAACTTTCCTTCGTGTAAATTTACTCAATGCCAATCATAAGCTGAAGAAAATTTAAACCTTTTTTCTTAAATTATTAAACAATGTATATTGGCTAGGTACTGTCTTAATTGCAATGAAGTGTGATGTTTCGCGCTATAAATAATGCCTAGAAAAGTGCCTAATGCCTAATCAGAAGTGTCTGAGTGGAGCCTGAAAGAGAGTGATGTCTGAAATAGAAACAACCTCATCCAAGCATTACAAAAGAATCTGGAAAATGGTGGAATTATCAGAAGGACTTATCCATGAAAGACACTAATGTTTGAATTATAAACTCTAATCAGGAAAATTTGAACAAAATCAAAATTATCATGTTATATATATATATTTCGTTACTTTATTCATTTGTAAAATTCTACTTTTATTATTCTCCCACTTGGAAGTTTCAGCCTGTTTGCAATCGGGAGAGTTCATTCCGGCGACACAATGCTGAATGGGATGAAGATTTATTGAGCTAGAATTGTTTTTTGTAAATAAAATTTAGGTTGATTTCCTATATAATGATTTGACATTAAGTCATCATCATCATCATCAAATAATATGGTTGGAAGTAAGCATTTTTAATGCTCTTCCATATTAATTTACACTCACTAGGACAGGACAGAGTTTATCTTATGTTTAATTAATAATTGTTACATTTAATTTATTCGGTATGATGACTAATACTCTTGTGTGAATGTCTCTTTTCTATCAATATTAGAAACTTGCACAAGGGGGGGGGGACAAAGAAGATCTCTCCAGTGGAAATTGGATCATGGAGCTATTGGACATATTGAAATATAATCTTGTAAATAGTTAGCTAGCTTCACGATCGTTATGACGAAATATTTTTCTTATTTTATTTTTGTATTTTAGCTAATCTTATTGACTTTGTAAATAGAGTGTCTTAATGCATATCTACCAGGGATATGGGTTGGTATAATCAATAATTTAGTTATTGAAATGGTAGAAATGCATATGGGATACATATAAGCACATCTTTTGCCATGTGAATAGAATTTGCTAATGTATCTTAAATTAAATTGGTCTAGTTTATCAGACTCATTCATACACCCATTCATTAATTTAATTGATTAAATGTATATATGCACACACATACAGATTATTATAACACATAACACCGCAATAGGGGTTGGATGTATTTTATGTCAATGAAAACTTAGTTGCTACATAAAGTAAATTCATCCCTGAAGAGAGCTGAAGGCAACCTTTTCCCTGGGTTCGAATACTAAGGTGTAATGGAATCTGAAAGAAGGGTGAGGTATGGATGAACTAGCCTAAATCATATCTAGATTTAATGAGTAAACTAAGAGCTAGACCATTGGAGGTGAATATGATCATTGATTAGTTATTTCATCACATTATTCAGAGCATCCTACACAAAGACCGTAGGTCTGACCATAGTCAGATGTGTTCGCCCTCTTCTGGTGGAGAACCTGGACTATTACAATATTAATGATTTCAATTTTAAAAAAATAGTATTTTAATAAGTAAAAATTTATCTTACTAATTTTATAAAAATTTTAATGATAGATATTCTTTTCAATCTGAAAATGTTGTCTGGTAAGATAAATAAAAGTATCTAGTTGTTATTACTTTCAACATAATATTCCATTTTATAGTGTTTAGCTCAATCCAGATGAAGATGGAGTTTATATCTTTTATGTAATAATAGCTAGACATCCATTTCACGATCAATAGCTAAATATTTGATTGAAAAAACTCTGAAAAAAAAATTCATCTTGTTTATTATTTCAAACCAATATAATCGTATTAAAACATCATTATTGCTCTTTTTAACTATCACTAATTTATTACAGAAAGAAGGTCTCTCTAAATTTAATCCAGTTTGTCTTATCTCTAGCTTCTCTTCTGTAAAACATACCACAAAAATTCCTTTTTAATCTTCTCTTCTGTAAAACATACCACAAAAATTCCTTTTTAATCCATCTACTTCACGTAGTCTCTTTCTAGGTCTTTTACTATCTCGTGAGATTCAATTTAAAACTTCAAATAATCATTCATTATCATCTCTTTTGGAAATATGGCAAACCTAACTCCATTTCAGCATAATTTTTTCAATGATATCTGAGATCTCTGTTTGTTATCATATGCATCCATTTCACTTTCAATCTCTTCTTGTTATTCCTAAAATATATCTTTCCATACTTTGTGAATGATCTGAAATATCTGAATTGCTCCTCTATGAAGTGTTAAAGACTCAGATCCACAAGTAAGAACTGGTAAAACACATTAGTTAAAAATTTTCCTTTTCAAACACTTGGGCACTTATTTTCTATTAATATTAAGATATTTCTAATAAAAGCACTTCATCCAAGCTTAATTCTATGATTAATTTCATCCATTATGTTTCCATCTATATTATATATGATTTGTGCTAAAAACTTTATAAGATTTTCAATAAAAAGTACCATTTGTGCTTTCACCCCCTTCCCCATCTCCAACAATTTAATCAACAACACCAAAGACAGATTACCACCCTTGAAAACACCTCAAGTGGTGTACAACATTGCCGTGCCTCATACTTCGGTGAGACCAGAGCTTCTCTATTTATGTGGCTGTCTCAACATATATATTCTTACAACAAAACAATAACAGACCCAACTTGCAACTGTTTTTGCCCAGCATCACAGTTCAGCTGGGCATGATTGCCAATCACAGGACCCGTTTGTTGTTTGCAGAGAATGACATGACTTAAAAAGAAAAGTGAAAGAGGCTTCCTTTATTGCTAGGGACAATCATACCATCAACAGAAAAGACTTGCTACAATGTATCTAAGAAATGGAATACGTAAAATCATTTGCATAAATTTGTATTGCAATTAACCACATTCGTTAGTTACAATATGGCTATGATTATGAAAACTGTGTCCTTTGCAAGTGCTCACCCACACTTATACATATTTATTTTGTATTATTTACTTGCTCACCCACACTTATACATATTTATTTTGTATTATTTACTAAGGCAATAAACCTTTAAGCATGTGCACTTGAAAATAAGAAGGTAGGGACTCCTACAGGTCTTAACCACAAGCTTACTCTTTGGAAGAAAATTGTAACATAAAGAATTTTAAAAATTCAGCTTTGTGTGTGTATGCATCTTTAGCGCAAATCATATTTATATAGTAGTATTTAACGCAAAGTTTAAACATTTCACTTATTTCCATCTATATTATTAATCTGACCAATGTATTTGTAGTTGTTAACTTCTACTAATCCACAATTATCAATTTATTTTCTTAAATATATAAAATTCATTGAATATTACTTAAATCTTTTTAGCATTTATATTTAGCCCTATTTTTTTTTTACTTTTATTTGATAATTTCTGGAACATTTCTTGAAAATTCTGAAGCATCATCTGCAAAATCAAGATAACTTATTAAATAATCTCCATTCGCCATTTTAATCCACAAAATATTTTTCGTAAATTTTTTGTAAAAAGTTTTGGAGTTACAGTAGTGTTAATTTTCTTAGTATACTATATAATATAATCATTGTTGTTGCATTTTGAGAACTTATTAGAATCAAATGTCTTTTCATATTTTATAAATCCAAAGCATTATGGCAACTCACATTCATTGGACCCTTCTTACAATTTTTCTCAAAACACAGATATACTCCACTGTACTAAAACTACTCTTCTTAAATATCAATATTACTAATGTATTTTTTCAATCATCTTGTACTTCTTTAATATATATATATATATATATATATATTAAAGAAGTACAAGATGATCTAACAAATATATATATATATATATATATATATATATGCTTGGTGCACAGATAATGAAGTTAGTAAAAGCAAATAATACTCTGCAATTTAGAGAGCTGAGTGCTTTTGGGAGATTTTATGCTCCCATGAATCAAAGCTACTAAAGTGTGGAGAACTATGCAAATGTAATATACAAATATATGCAAATTAGTGTGAAGTGATTAAACAGACCATTTTCATGCAAGAGAAAAACATACATCTTGTCTATTGATTGATGTTGGATCGCTTGCTATATAGCATGCTTCTTTTACCCTCCGTTTGGTGTTGTTTCTTTCAGAACAAACAACAAGTGCTGTAGTTGGTTGGAAAGCATGGCCAGTAGCCCTTTCATGTTCAGTAAAAATTGAAATTACCTTCTCGTTTAATTATAGTCTTATTAGAAAGGTATTTGTGCTGTGCTATTCTGGTTGTAATGTTAGTCCTGGTTTTTCTGTAATACGATGCTTGGCAGTTATTCGAGAGGCATGTGATTTTATAAACAACTGGAGGTGTTAGTTCAGATGTGATTCTATCTTGGGTATTGTTGACAAGTCTATTGGTATTGGGTGGTTAACAAAAAGTAACTTCAAAATCATGAGAGAGTTTGTTATTAAGATATTTGGTATATAACTTTGATAACAATTTTTGACCTGTTTCTTTTAAAATATCAATAATAAATCTATCATTTTCTAGAGCTTTTCCCTTCTTTATATATTTAATTGCATATCTCACTTTGTCATTTATAATGCTAAACATTTCAGGAAATGTAATAATGGGAGATACTTTGTTTTCTTGTTTTTATTACCATACAATTCTTTATGGAACTCTGACATACATTTCTTGATGTCATCTTTTTTTAATAATAGTTTCAACCCTTTTTTTATTGCAAAAATGACTTTCTTCCAATATTAAAATATTGTTTTATAGTTTTGAGACTTTTATTGTCTTCTCTAGTTTTTCTTGCCAATTTACAATTATATTTTTTTATATCATGATTCTTTTTTGTATTATTTTATGATTCTTTTTTGTTGTCTTCTCTAGTTTTTCTTGCCAATTTACAATTACATTTTCTTATATCATGATTATTTTTATATCATTTTGTGATTCTTTTTTATTGTCTTCTCTAGTTTTTCTTCCCAATTCACAATTATATTTTCTTATATCATGTTTCCTTTTTATATCACTTTATGATTCTTTTTTATTATCTTTTGTAGTTTTTCTTGCCAATTCACAATTATATTTTCTTATATCATGGTTCTTTTTTAAAAGGTCATTAAAAAAAGAATCCATATTTCTTTCCTTTTACATTATCTTATCTCAATAAAAAATTTACTAGTAAATTGCTTTCATTGTTATGGTTATTAATAAATTATCACTTATCTTCTTATTGATTTCAGTCAAGTCTAAAACATTTTCCAAGTCAGATTTAAAATGATTTGCAAGTACTAATTTAAATTTATTGGAGTGCTTCTGAGTATTAAGGATGTCAATGATTCAAACTGCTTTTCTTAATAGTTTTCATTTCCCTAGATTTGCATTAGCATATATCTTACATCTCCCTAATTGATGATCACATCCTATATTGGAATTTACTAAACACCATTACAATTTTGAAATATATATTTTGTGTCGGTCAAAATATAATCCAATTCTTCTATATTTTGATTTGGATGCTTCCATGTCCATTTTCCATTTAGCATTTTAATCAAAGAAAGTATTCATAATATATAGCTTTTATGGTAATCATTTGAATACACATCCATCACGCTTGGTGGCATTGTCCTTCCAACAAAATGTTTTCATTTACCAATTCTAACATTAAAGTCTTCTATGGCAATTTTAAAATGTTTGATCTGATCAAAACCTTTTTGTACATCCATATAAAAATCCTCTACTTCTTCCCATCACAATAGGAACTTCTTACGGCATAAATCTGAAGTATCTAAATTTGTTACCTTCCATAAATTTTAATATTATCAATCTTCAAACTATTATTCTTCCACAATTTGTTTATAACAAATTTTACTCCATTTATGTTTCCAATAATTGTGTTCTTATATCAAAATACATGCCCACTTTTTAAATCTATTATCCCTTTATTTATTTTTTCCTAACTTCATAAAATCTACCAATATTCCATTTAAATTAGACAATTCTTTTTCTATCCAATGCAATATTACTTCACTTGAAAGTGATCTAGGTATCTAAATAAAAGGTCATCATTGTATAGCAAACTTGGGTCTGCAATCAAGGAATTACTATTAGCTTCTGTGTTTGGCTATCAACCATGCCTTTGATGGTGACTTCACAGCTTGTTAAGAATAAAGGCTATAATTTAATTTTGTCAATCATGATTTTAAATATCTATTTAAAAAATGTTCACACACTATCATCCTGTCTTCAAAAAAATCAAATGATCTTTTAGTTAAAGACTATCAGGCAACTAAGATGGTGTTTCTTGATGTTAAATTCAGAGATAAAAAAGCCACTAAACTCACCCTGCTAATAATATGCGTTAGTGAGCAGCTCGTTATAGTAATAACAACTGCAATAACTAGAATGTATGGAGTGGACATTAGAAATTTGTCCTCCTCGGTTACTTTAAGGCCATGAAGAAGAATCAAAGGATATCCTTTCAGTTTACAGCAGCTATCTCCTTTCCCGCAGTCATATTAAAACATTATTTATTAAAATGCAGTTTTTTAGTTTGGTAGACGAAATGGTATAGTATTTATATAAAAATATGAATTATTTCCTGGAATGTGATTTAGTTTTTTTTTTTTTTTTTGTAATTTATTTAATCTTTTACAACTCGAAACTGGTTAAAGAATCATAAGATTGAGAAAAAGAAGAAAGAACACGGTTTTATTTATATAGCATATTTTTTAAATTACTTAATCACATATAAAAACCTCTGGTTTTAGTGATACATATTTTAAATATTTGAAAACCAGGCACTCTTCATAAACCTGGGAGCTTTAATTGTAAGTATAGAGGATTTGAACTCAGATTTTCAAGCACCTTTCAACTATCCACACTATCTCATACAACTGATACACATGACCACGCAATGTAGAAAAAATAAACAATCACCAATATACGTATTTCATGCTAAACCAGCACTCATCAGTTGGTCCAGATTAATACCTCCCACACACACACACACATATATATATATAATCAGTGCTCAGTTTATATTAAGATAGAAAATCTTCATACTTTAATGGGCAGGCTTCAATCCACTCCAACATCCAACTTTTTAGCCATCCATCTCATTGAAAATCTGATGATGAAAACTCAAATCCCATGTTGGATTAGCATGAAATACATATATTGGTGATTATTTATCTTTTCTACATGTGTGTGGTCATGTGTATCAGTTGTATGAGATAGTGTGGATAGTTGAAAGGTGCTTGAAAATCTGAGTTCAAATGATATATATTTTATAACATTTTTGTAATAATTACATTCTGAATTGCAAGAGTCAAATTAACTCAACCCACATCTTTGACACCATCCACTTTTTAATGACTCTTGTTAATCATTTACTAATCTAGAGATTGCCTTTAGCAGAGATATAAACTTCTTAGCAGTGTTAAACAAGTTTCAATTATTAATTCGATCTCAATTTTGGAAGTAAACATTATAGAAAATAACCTAAGCTATCGCCCTCCCGGTGGATTGCCCCCCCCCCTCCAAAATCAATAAATAAAAATTTTTCAAATCAACCCAGAACTACAATGAAGTGATTCCTGAGCTAAAAAATAATGATCTAAAGACAAAAATGAGTACAAATGATGTTTTAGACCTAAACAGAAACTTTGAAGCTGCAAATTAATCATACTTTTTAAGCAATAATTATTGAGAATTTTCCAAAGTTTAACAACAAACTTTCAGATTATACTTGAACCATTCATTATTAATCAAGACCGAAAATTCAATCAAAAGAAACAGAATTCAACTAGTATCAACAAATAAAAATTATTGTGAACCCTGAAGGACTTTGGTTGGTGGGTTTAGCAGCTGCTGTGAACATTTGCAGACATAGGAGTCTGATGATGATCAATGATGGATGTTCAGCTCCATTGACATCAGTGTGCAAGATGATATGGACAAATGATTTATTCTCATGGTGTGCAAGTAAATCCGGCTTGATTTCAAGGCTACATGAATTAAATGTTGTATTGGTGGGTGTGAGTTTGCACTCCTTTTTCTCAAGTGTGGTGATAGTGGTCATAAGGGGCTTGGTTCATTTGAGGGGATGGTCGACGATCATTGTCTAGCCCGGGAATACCTTCTGGGAGGGTGAAAGTCACTACCTTTACATGGACTTCGTCATGAAGGGCTACTGCATCCCTTGATGGATTATTTGATAGGTCATTGCTGATTTGCACTCACTGTCATTAGGTTTCATTTGTTAGCTTTAAATTTAGTGCATTTGTAAAGCGGTTGGTCTGTTTTGAGCCACTGTCATGGATCTGCACTCCCCTCTTCTTCTTCAGGGGTGGCTGGTTGTAGACATTAGGTATCTGGTTTATGGTGTGGACTGTTAAAAATTTTGCCACTGACCAGAACACCTGCCAGGGGGCTATATGGTCAAAGTTGGTGCTATTCTTGCTCTGGTTGGCTGCTTTTTCCCCTGATAGGCTGGTTTTGGGCAGTGTCGATCTGGCTCTTTACTTATTACTTCTTAGTTTTTACCCAAGTTGGCTTTCCAATTTTGGGCAGGTAGACCGATTGTGGTCCCTGCTCATTTGGACTGCTAATTGGGAGGCAGAAGTATTCAGAATGGTCTTGACATGGCTCGGCTGTGGTTCGCGAGTTTATTGCTTGGTGAACTTGGGCCTTGGACCTCGCTGCCTGTCGTGGTGGTTGGCACAATGCTGGACTTCACCTATGGAGCTCAAGCATTTCAGTCTTCACTTTGGGGCCCCAGGGGTGAGACCATTGGGTGATGGTTAACTTCTTGACAGCCGGGCCATGTGGATCCACGTACAGATACACATTAATCACATTACATCAATTTCCTTGTTACTTTCAATCGCTGTGTAATCCTCAATGGGTAAGTGTGCCCAAAATGTTTGTAATCTTTTATTAATAAAGGTTACTTTGAGAAAAAAAAAGATTAATATATCTATTTTTTTTTAAATTAAGCAGACAAACACATGAATTTATTTACATTTCTTTTTCCCACGTCTAACATCTTTGTAATATTGTTTATCGTTGACTAATACGAAATAAAAAATTATATTTGTCAAGCTGCAATAAAAGTTAAATATTTTTAGTAATTATTTTGTTTATGTGAGAAACAATTTTTTTTTTATCATAGTTTCTGAGATTCCTCCAGTTATACCTAAAAACAGATTGTCTGACGAGACTTGTATTGTCTTAGGCTGCTAACGATTAAATATCTTACATAATATGTGTGTGCGCATGCTCACAATTACCTGCTCAGTAGGTGTAAATATTATTTTAACATTCACTTTTTCTCCTGGAGATATTTTTCCTGATAATGGAAATAATTCAAAATTTTTTGCTTTTATATTTTGAATCAAATCTTTCTGCTTCCTCCGTTTGTTCACAAGTTTCCCGTCTACCCAGTGAGCTTTTGGTGACTAAAAAAAAAAAAAGATTATTTTAAATACATAATTATTTAACATCAATAAATTAAAACTTATTTACAAGTATATATCAACTTTATTTTATTGGATAACAAGTTTGTATTTAATATTTGAAACCATATATATTCAAATTTATTTAATATCTCAAATATTACCATATATTTACATACATCATTTCAGTTATTTGTATGCATTAGCAAGCATTTTTTTCTGAAAAACTAAAAATTAGGTACCTTGATTTCCAATAAAAGCCATCGTAGCATATTGTAAAGTAAGTAAAAATTTTCTAGTGATTTTATGTTATTGTTAAAAGTCTTTATACTACTTCGTTAAATATTTTTAACAAAATAACATCTAAAAAAAAGCCAAAATGTTTAACCTAAACCATGTTCTCATGCTGATACCTTTTCAAACTAAAGGTTGCTGAAGATTTTCTTTTATCAAGGGCTCACAAAATGTTTTATGATTTTCTTAACATTCCCCTCTTTTCTTCACAGCGTAAGCTTGTGGTTAAGACCTGTAGAGGTCCCTACCTTCGTATTTTTCAGACGCATATGATCGAGGTTAAAGCTTTAGTAAATATTACTTAATATATTAATGTGCGTTTAAATAAATTTATAATTAACATTAGTTACTAAATCAAACTTGTTATAAATTTCATTTAAAATATTAATAACAACGTGCGAATCATATCTGAATTAATAAAATAAAAAGCCACTGTAAAAAAATGAAACTAAAATAATGATGATATATATATCCTTCTTTAACATTAATTCTCATTTCCAAAGCATCACATCTTCTTCCAACAATACTGTTTTCTTCTATGCCATTTTTTCACGAATACACCAGTTAGTTTCAATCATTAACACAAACCACTTCACTGAATTGGGTTAAATATCTTGACAAACTCAATAAAGTAAGTCATACCTTATCTCACAATATGTTCATTTACATATCAACAAAAGTCATATCTATAGTATTCCTTGACTATCTAGAACAAACACACTGAGTATTAGATAATCATTATTTACGACTGAAAATAATCTATTCAGTAAAATCCTTGAAAGTACTTTTGTTATTATAAATACCAATAATATTCCATGATAATAACTGGAGTCATAATTATCTCTTCTTAATTTTATAAAATAAAACAAAAGAATCCTTAATATGAGATGGCAAAGTTCACAAAATCATCTAGTTTAGGGATATTGCAATGAGTGGACACTAGATAGAGACTTTATGCACAAATTTTCTGGCATCCATTGATTACTCAGGTTTGCACTGAATGGCACTACTGTATGAAGAGTTTTGCCTGTTTTACATTCAGGCTACTAAGTAAAATTATTCAATAAGCTATTATTGTTTCAAATATGGTTACATCAAAGTTATAGTGGGTTTCCTGCCTTAAACATTTTATAATTGATGATGCATGTGTTGAATAACAATTTAGTGACAACAGACTATTAGAGTTAAATACATATTATTTGTATAGAATCAAAATTACATTTAAACCTAAAAATAAAAAAAATGTTTTTGTGGTAAATTAAATAGTAATTTGAAATATAAAATATTATATAATAAGCATGCCAATAGCTCTTAACAAGCTTTTCAGAATATCCCTATCCTCAGACCTGTTTCTATCTCAGGCTTTTGTCAGTAAGGCACTAGAATATTCAAGCATTAGATTTAAAATACCAGGTCAAGCCTAGAACTTTATCTAATGTTTAACTATTAAGTAGAAATTCTGAAATTTTTGGATATACATATGTCTTCAAATCCAGCTATCTAACTTAAATAGCCATATGGGACTGAACTAAGTTCAGATACACCATATACTAATCACTTTAGCAATATAAAATTATCAAAGCCTTAAGAGCAATAACAATAATTGCAAGGAAATCAAGTCATATATGATGAAAGCCAGATCTAGAAACCGATTTGAAGATAAGGATATTCTGAAAAGCTTGTTAAGAGCTGTTGACACTCATTATATAACATTTGTAATACAAGCTTATTAAATTAAGTCATGTGATATATGACTTTATTTCCTTGCAAATATAATATATATATAATTTTTTAAAGAAATGCTTTTATTTAATAAATGCACAAAAAAATAAAAAGTGCACTTAAAAGTAAGAAATAAATTTTTCTTTAGTTTATAAGTATAGAATGATCATATTTAGAAGATACATTCTCAAAAATCATGCCTACTATTTTGTAATAATGCTACTCTATTCAAATCTAGCAGTGTTTGCAAATTTATTTAAATGATTCTTTTGCAATCTGATATCTAAACATGATCATCCATACTTTTTTTTATGAAAGTTGATGAAAATTTATTTTTTACTTTTTGTGCATTGAATAAAAACATCTATTTTAAATTTTTTTTTAGACATTTTAAGTTCTACTTTTTAGTTTTATATATCCAGAATTTATGAATGTAGAGTTCAAATATATTATAATACTATCAAATGGTAGTACTGTAAATGAAATGGGTTTGCAAAGTCTAAATTATATATATATATATGATCACTAGATGGAGCTTTACCAATAACTCCTAACAAGCTTTTGTTTACATAAATGCAACTAGCTCGAAACCATGGTCTAAAGGTTGGAGACAATGAAAGAGATATTTAATTCTAGCTCTCTCAGCATTTATGTAAACAAAAGCTTGTTAGGAGCTACTGTTAAAGCTCCATCTAGTGACTCCAACTAGCTTGAAAGCATGGTCTAAAGATTGAAGACAACAAAAGAGATATTTAATTCTAGCGCTCTCAGCGTTTATGTAAACAAAAGCTTGTTAGGAGCTCTTGGTAAAGCTCCATCTAGTGATTATAAAATGCAAGCTAAGAGCAAGTTACGAAATTTATAACTTGTTTTGTTTATCATATATACATATATATTAACCAAATGCTTTTATTTAAGAACTATTGGACTAAAAAGCAAAAAAAATTCTTAGATCAGTTTTGACTGTTATATGTAACTCAAGCAACGCAATTTGTGATCAAATCAAATACTCTATTATTCTTTGAATTAATTAATTTATGGATATCTTGTATTTTTATTTAACGTTACATATGGTCCAAGGATATTATTTTTTGCTTTTTAGTGCATAAGTCCTCAAAATAAATAAAAGAACTTAATAAAAATATTTTATATATTTAATGTTTTTTTATTTTTTAGTGCTTGCATATTTTCATTCAAAAATACGTGTACAAAATTTGTTGAAGGAGGTTGCCTTGACTACTGGTTAAGATTGTTGATAGCTCAAGGGTTGATTGTTATCATCTATTTGATATAAATTTAATATCAGTTATGGAATTTGACTGAAATAAACAAAACTAGGGAGAAATTAAAATATATTGTGATGAAATAATGATTAAATCCTATATACATGAATGAGCTAAAGAAACTTTTTAAAAATAAAATAGATTCAGTGATTAAAAATATATATTTGTAAACATAATTTTATACACATACACTGGTAGAATTTTCTGGTATTTGTACATATATTTGATTTTATTCATTTTTTGTATCTCTATATTTTATTTTTTATCCATATCAAAAATTAAAAGAGGAAAATTAAGTTTTGCTTTTTATTATCTTGTAAAAGTGTAATTAATAAAAATGAGGCAAAATTATCAAGATCTTTTTTTAATTATTGTTCATATAATTTTTCTTTTGTAAAAGAGAAAACAATTTTGTTTTTTCTCTTATCAAAGTTAAAGATTTGAAATACATATTTTACAAGCTAAAACAA
Source organism: Epiperipatus broadwayi (assembly GCA_028023455.1). Classification (NCBI taxonomy): domain Eukaryota; kingdom Metazoa; phylum Onychophora; class Udeonychophora; order Euonychophora; family Peripatidae; genus Epiperipatus; species Epiperipatus broadwayi. Next base: position 992,069 of record JAQFVV010000043.1, read on the forward strand.
AGGGGGTCATGTGATTTATGACTATTTTTATTGACTGTTTATAGTCTTTGCTTTAAGTCTTAAGTGATGTTATATTGCTAAGACTACTAATATAAGGTTTGGCTGAAGATCTGTCAGCCCCATATTACTATTTGAATTAGATAGCTGGGTTTGAAGACATTTAAGTGTCTGAAATTTTCAGATTTTCTACTCAATAGTTAACTCTTAGATTAATGCTGGCTTTGGGTTGGTATTTTTAGATCTAGTGTCTGAAACTATCCTAGTGCTTCTCTGAGAAGTGCCAAAGCACGAAACCATTGGTCAGGGGTTTGGGTGTGGTTTGCTGATGGAGATATTTTAAATGCTTTCTCTGGCTAAGCATTTATCATAAAGTTTTTGAGCAATTAGAAAAGCACTTTGTTTTTTTTTTAAATATATATTCTTTTTTGTGTATTGATTATATATTTTATTTTATTAATTCAGTCTTGGCAAACTAGAGCACATGTGCCAAGTGTGGTGCACAGAATGATTATCAATGGCACACTGTTTTAATTAAAATAGTAAAAAAAATATTTTAATTACAACACATGTATTTGCACTATCACCTACATTTTGCATAAGTGATTTACATGTAAATAGAAATCATGATTCAGTTTAATTTAATAATTATTTTGTACATGAAACATACACTCGATCTTGTTATTTTAAATAAAGATAAGACCTAAATAGAATGGAAATATTTTCCCAAGGAGGACTCATATGACTATATAAGCTATTGAGCTTAGATTGAAAATATTATTGTGTTTTCAATTTCATTCTTATAGTTTTGTAGTAAAGTCGAGTTAAAAGGTGGCTGCTGGAGGGTTGCATTAAATCCTAAGATCTAGGTGCAGAGCTCTCAGATCCAAGGCTCCTCAATGATGATGTCCACATGCCAGAAACTAGTCTGGGGATATTGGATCAGTAGGCACTAGATAGGGATTTTATGCACAAGCCTTCTGGCATCCATTGATTACTCTAGCTTGCTGTGTGTGGCAATATGTATAGTGAGTTTTGCCTGTTTTTTTTTGTGCATATGTATAAGTGCATATAGAATAATATGTAAATACAAAACCTTTACTTACACACACACACACACATATATATATATATATTATTTTGTATGGAAGCATTTAACCTTTTAAAATTCAATGAACTTTAATTATTTCGTAATTTTTGATAATATATGTGTAAATATTTGTATATAACTATGTATATGAGGTTAAATTAAAGCAAAAGGGAGAGGGGTTTTCACTTATATATAGATCTTGTATTCTTTGATAGGTTATTTTATGTTAAATTGTGATTACAAATTTTATTTGTTTTGTTTAACATTAATAAGTTGAAAATATAGAGAATTTGAACACAGACTTTCAAGCACCCTTCAACGATCTCATACTACTGATACACATGACCACACACATGTGGAAAAGATAAATAATCACCAATATATGTATTTTGTGCTAAACCAGCACTCATCAGTTGGTCCAGATTATCATCTCCCACACATATACATAATCAGTGCTCAGTTTATATTAAGATAGCAAATCATACTTTAAAGTAGTGTATAGAGTCTGTGTGATTCAGGCTTTACAAAAATGCTTTAATAATATAGTTAGGAAAAAAATTGTTTTAATATAAAGTAATAATACTTAAATATTTATCACATTTTCATTAAAAATAAAACAGGTAATTGATGTTTTAAAATTTTATATTTGATTTACACTATTTTTACAATTTTGCTCTAAAATAGTTTCGATAACGTTAAAATTTTTTAATTATACCGGCTTTCTCGGAAAATCTGCTTCTGACGCTAAAGCCCAATGGCATTCCACTTCTTTTCGGTTAAACAGTTGAGTTGTTAAAATACGGCATTCTCCACAATATACTGATCCAAAATCCAACACACTAGGAAATATTTCGAGTTCCGGTACAATTACCGTCGCTACTAAACGAAGAGGAATTATTGGTCCGAATACAAGCTAATATAAAAAAAAAATGTTAAAAAATAGTTTTATAATTCCATCTATAATTATATCTTATATACATATGTATGTGTTAAAACAAAGTTTTTCTAGTTAAAAGATATGAATACAATTTTCGGATTTTTTAAATATATGACTTATTTAATATTATCATAGCAGTGATTTTCCATTCAGTACTAACATAATGATACATTTTCCCGCTCACAATATATTTATGAGGGAGTATTTGTAAATATATAATTGCAATACGCATAAATGGAGAAATTTGGGTGATTTTGTCGCATGTTACGTAAGGAAGGCATAGAAATTATTAGGCATCTGTTAATTGAATGTAAATGCTTATAAGCTGAAAGGGTGCAAATGATGAAGTTGTGGGAGAATAAATATAAATAAAGTGATTAGGCAAAAAGTAGGTTCTTGATTTTTATACTGGGTTCGGAAAAATGTAAAAGGGATTTAGATGTAAAAGGTCATAGAGTGGAGAAAGATAATGTGAAAATGGGCTGGAGCAGGATAGAGAAGAATAACATAGGGTGGGGAATGGAAAGGAAAAGGTGGTTAACAGGTCTCTCTGGGCAAAGTGGCTGAGAGATTCCTGACTCCCCGAAAAGAGAAACTGTAGTGCCTCACATCACATTGTAATCTTATTTAAAAATAGTTTTATTTTTTGATTTGCAAACATTTTTTTGTAATATTTTCTTTAAAACAGTCATGCATCTCTCTTACTATACTAAAATGAATACACAGAATTTACTTAAATCTCATAATAGGAGGCAGAGAGTATATCTCTATTGTTATTTATTCAATGGAATGAATGGTTCACTGTTTGAAGTTGATGACATCACTTTTATATATTTCTAGCTTTAAAAAATGCTGAAGAATTTAATTTTAACTGAACGTGATGACATATTGTTTTTGACTTAATTGTTGTTGTTATGATTAATTATGTGAACATTATTCATATAATTTTATGTAGCCATTTTTCTATGGGTTTTATTGCTTTCTATGCACAATTATTAAAATGTTAGGAAATAAATAAATACTTTCCCTTCATTCTTGAATTATTATTTTTTTTACAATTATCCGCCATTTTTATTAAATCTTTGCTAGTAAATCTTAATATAATTACGAGTGATTTTATATTAACAACTTTATTTATTATATTGTTTTATAATTTATAATATTAAACAATATCAATAATTATGCGCTTATAACGCTCGTTAAGGAAGTTATATATATTATTAAATTTATTTAAAGCTTAGCGCTTTCAAAGCTCTATGGCTTCATAATCATAGCTGTGTGCGGTTGATAGTGATGAGGGGGAGTATTCAAATTTATGTTAATTAGATGTTTCGGTATTTTATTTAAAATATTGTTTGAATTAGTTTGTCCATCTTTTTGAAATGGCAAAACAGGTGTCTTTTCTATTGATTGATTGGGTGTCATTATTTATGAAATATGCCTCCTTTATTTTGCGCCTATGGTCGTTACTCTTTTTGCACACTATTCTGGGGTTGGTGGGTTCAAATCTTAAACAATAAAAAATTTAAGATGTAATGGTTAATATGTTAGTCTCTTAGGATCTGGGTTTAAAGATGGCTCAGAATTGGGAGGGTTTTTTTTATTTTTCAGATAGCTGAAAAATTCCTAATCGTACTCATATTTTTTTTTCAAATAGCTTGACCACATTCTGAGTGTTAGTCTCATCAATAAATGGTTATTTCGGTACCTTTAATTAAAGAATAAAGTTAATGTCATTAGAGTAAAGATCATCTAACATTAAAAAACATAAGGTTTTAAAATTTTAAACTTTATAAAGAGATAGACAAAATTTTTTTTTTTTTTTTCAGAATCTTTACAAATTTTTCAAGAAGACACATTCATAAAATTTAAACAGAAAAAAACAAAAACAAGGATGATACAATAAATAAATTTGCAATAGAAAATGTTTATTAAAAAAAAAAAAATACTGTGCGCAAACGACAGCAAAAATATGAGAAAAATATTCACGTGTTAGTTTGTGTGAACTCACAATTACTTGAATTCTGATCAGATGTAAGTTTGTAAATAAATTTATTCAATTTTATTGTGACCCCCACATATAATTTTATTTATTTAAAAAAAAAAAAGATCTGCTTGTCTTTATTTTTTCACTGAAAAAATGTAAGCAGAAATTATATTATTTTGAATATCTAATATACAGGCTATATATATATACCTGTACAAACAATGGATATTTTGAGCTTAGACTTTCACACGATTCTCAACTCTCCATACTATCTCATACCACTGATACACTTGATCACATATATGTCTAAAAGATAAATAATCGCCAATATACGTATTTCGTGCTAAACTAGCACTCATCAGTTGGTCCAGATTATCATCTCTACACATATATATAATAAGTGCTCAGATTTATATTAAGATAGCCAATCTGCATACTTTAATGGATAGGTTTCAATCCACTCCACCCTCCAACTCTTCAGCCGTCCATCCTATTGAAAATATGATGATGTAATGCTCAAATCCCACACAGATGCCGATATTCTCGTCACAATGTCTATCCAGCCCTCGTAAATACTTAAATGGATTATATCCTGTACATGGGGAGTCAGAGTGACTTATGGTCAACCTGGGTGTGGTAAGAATGTTAGCATCAGTGTAGGCTTTGAGTGTTCCATCATCAGATTTTCAATAGGATGAATAGCTGAAGAGTTGGAGGTTGAAGTGGATTGAAGTCTGTCCATTAAAATATGAAGATTGGCTATCTTAATATAAATATTGTATATATGTGTAGAGATGATAATCTGGACCAACTGACGAGTGCTGGTTTAGCATGAAATATGTATATTGGTGATTATCTTTTAGACATATATGTGGTCAAGTATATCAGTAGTATGAGATAGTGTGGAGAGTTGATGGTCGTGTGAAAGTCTGAGCTCAAATACCCTATATATTACATTATTTTGAATTATAAAATCTTTTAACAAGATCAAAATAAATGTTTTTATTAAACTCAACTAATAATAGAACTATTATTAAGTTATAAAGAGAAACTAGCTTTTTATTATTGGCAAATCTTGGGGGGGGGGGGACATGTTACAATTTACATCAAGTATAAATTCTGGTTTTAAAAAAAAGGTAATATAGTCACTAACTTAAACAAAGCAAAACTCTCCATACAGTAGTGTCTCCCTGTGCTAACCAGAGTAATCAATGAATGGCAGAAGGCTTGTGCATAAAATCCCTATCTAGTGCCTACTCATCCAATATCCCCAGAGTAGTTTCTGGCTTGTGGATATTGTCAGTGAGGAGCTTTACACCTAGATCTTAGGATTTAATGCAACCCTCCAGCACCCACCTTTTATCTCTACTTAACTACAAAACTATGAGAATGAAATTGGAAACACAAAAATATTTTCAATCTAAGCTCAATAGCTTATATAGTCATATGAGTCTGAACTCAATTCAGCACCCATACATTTTGGTGTCTTTGGCTCTTTAACAACCATAGCCACCACTGTCCTATTAGGCAGGATTGGTGTTAAACCATTAAGCATCTCATGATCACTATCACTTATACTAGCACATAATTGGATGAGTAGGCATTAGATAGGGATTTTATGCACAAGCCTTCTGGCATTCATTGATTACTCTGGTTGGCACAGGGAGGCACTACTGTATGGAGAGTTTTGCTTTGTTTATAAACAATTGTGCTAGTATAAGAGATAGTGATCATGTGATGCTTAATAGTCACTAACTTATTTTACTCCATTGGCCTGTATTTTCAATTACAATCAATATTTTCTGCCTACACATCTTATGTAATAATCACCTGCCATTAGCAATCCATATTTGGAACAGGTCACACACTACTTTTATAGAAGTGTACAAAATTAATAAAACAAAAGATATATTTGTGTCTACTAAAGCAATAATAATATTTAAATACAAGTATACTGCCTATACTAAAGTTAATGTAATTAGAAAGGATTTGAACTCAGACTTCCATGCTCCCTACAGTTATACCATCTTATACAACCAATACACCTGATCACATACATGTGTATCTGTTGTATAAGATGGAGTGGATAGCTATAGGGAGCTTGAAAGTCTGATTTGGGGATTTGAACTCAGACTTTCACACTCCCTATAACTATCCCTTCCATCTTTTACAACCAATATATATGACCACATACATGTGTATTAGACATATAAGGTGGAGTGAATAGCTGTAGAGAGCTTGAAAGTCTGAGTTCAAATCCTTTCTAATTACATAAAGCAATAATATTACAGATACACATGTGCTAGGTCATAAATATAAATACCATCTATGTTAAATCTACTTTTTTTTCATTTATTTTATGGCTAAGACATTTATATCTTTAAATTTAAGTGACATAAAGGTATTTAGTAAAGATCAAAGAATGTATTTTGCTGTTTTAAAACTTGATTACAAATCACAAAATGCAAAATAACTTAATAATTATATTTATTTCAGCATTGAAGCTTCATTTTCATGTTCATTCCATTTCTTTCATAAAGAATTTTGGCAGAAATTATGTTCAGTAAAACAAGACCATTAGAAAAAGCATTTTACACACACAAACAATGTGAAAAAAAAAACGAAAACACCTAAAAATTGAACCAGGTAGTTGTTCTTGTAGCAAGTACTTTTTTTTCATATGTCATAGCATTGGCAGGGAGGCGAACCCGCAACAACTGTCTGCAACCAACTGCTTGCTTGCAAGGCAGCTGTGCTGACCTCTTGGCTAACAACGCTTGACAGCAAGTACTTTTATGGGTTTGAAAAAGTCAGATTATTTAATGACTATAAAAATAGAAATATAGACAGAACAAGAAAATTTAAAACTTATTTTCAGCACAATCAGAGCTGGGAGACTTTGAGCTCCAAAGCCTATTGGGGCTCATGTGATATAGTGAAATGTGAAAAACATATATCACCAAAACACCTAATAATCATGGATCTTTGCTTTTAAGTAATGACAAAATAAGACCATTTATAAGAGAGGGACCCAAAATTAACTGGAATTGTTCTCTGATTTGTGCACCTGTTGTAGTCCATCTTCTGCTGTTGTATATATCTTGCAGGGACCCTTCTGCATCAATCTGCCAAATGACATTGCCAAGTGAAATTGTGGTGCCACAAGACGTTCTGTAAAATGCATTTTTCATTTTTATCAATTTTTTTTATAATGACTGCAAAGTTTGACAATGTCAACTTCTGTTTTTGCTTACAGAAAATGACAAGGAATGTTTGAAACTTACAAAAAAGCTGATCTCGTAAAAACATAAGTTTGTGAATGGTTTAATTGAAACTTTAAATTTACGACATCCCGCACCACAAGACGTTCTGTAAAATGCATTTTTAATTTTTATCAATTTTTTTTATAATGACTGCAAAGTTTGACAATGTCACCTTCTGTTTTTGCTTACAGAAAATGACAAGGAATGTTTGAAACTTACAAAAAAGCTGATCTCGTAAAAACACAAGTTTGTGAATGGTTTAATTGAAACGTTAAATTTACAACATCCCTAAAAAGTATCACATATGAAGTCAAAACAACACTGATTTTTTTATATATATAAACATCATTTTTCTCTCAAATTTAGTTTGTAACGGTCAGGCATTTTATCTGCAAGTAAAATTAAACATGCTGTTTTGTGACAAAGAAAAGAGTACAAGGTCCATGTCCCCCTTCGCAAAGTGTGATCTCTCAAAGCTTTGAGTGTGAAACACTTTTAAATTAAATTCAAGATGATTCAGATTATCTATCAGCTGTATTCACTCAATCTCACTTCTTACAATTTTTTTTAATCTCTCAAATGAAAAAAATTTCTCATTTTTTTGTGAACTTAGAAGTGGTGGAAGAAATGACAGTGACATTACTTCCAGACTACTTTGAAAAATGAAAAACACATTTAGACTGGTGTATTGCACCAAATGGATAGTCATTTGAGAGTGATTAAATTTATAATACTTATAAATAAATAAACAATTTTTAATTATAAAATTCCAATTATTTTTGAGTGCCCCTATGTATGTGTTATGGACTATATCAAAATGAGATCTTAAATTTTAAAACTATCCCTATATATGAATATTTTATGCAAAAATAGTTTATAAAAAAATTCCAATGGAAACTATACAGAACAAACCTGGATGTTGCATTGCCAAAATGTTTTGTTTTTGTTGCATTTGATAGATTGGATGATCATGAAATTTCAAAACAGAACATGAGTAGCATTATTTAGGGAAAAAATTATTAGTAAAAAAAGTACAGTAGAAAACTCTCCAAATAGTAGCGCCACCCAGTGAAAGCCTTAGTAATCAATGAATGCATGAAGGTTTTTGCATAAAATCCCTGTCTAGTGGTGATCATGTGAAAAAAGCACAATCGCAACTTTCTCCAAACAATGCTGCCATCTAGTGCAAGCCATAGTAATTAATGGATGATAGAAGATTAGTACATCAAAATTCCTGTATAATGCTTGCTTATCCAATATCCCAGATTTTTCTAGCTTATTTTCACTCTATTGTAAAAAAAGCCATATGGATTCTTGAATAATCAATGAAAACATGGTTTAGTGCTGCAAAATCTCCATCTCCTAAATAATTGGCTTTTTAAAAAAAACTCCTAAGGTTTCAAATGCATGATCAGTCAGAAGATGGGGATTCTATAACACTATATTATCTAGTGTCCATTGATTACTCAAGCTAGTTCTACAATAGGATGAGAATAATTGCTCTTTCATATCTTTTATTATATTAATTTTTCTATAGTTCCCAAATTTTACAGTACTATTGTATTCTTAAAAAAAGATATAAAATGTTATCAATGTAGGATTTGTATGCAGCACTTGTTTAAATCTTCATTCAAAATGGATTCTATTTCTTCATTAGGTAACAATAAAATTGTATTATCACTTTGTTTTTTGTAAGATCTTTTTCATAATATTTAAGATTTTATTCCATAAAAAATTATTCAACACAATGAAATTGCTTTACATTATAAAAAATATAATTTTGTCCTGAAAAGCAATATATGTATTTAATCTATTCTATCCCATAGCAGTAGTCAAATGCCTACTAAATAGTAATATTATATACAAATCACCAAGCTGGTTTCTACTTATTGCCTTGCATCATATACAGAATCCATTTTCTTATATTGTTTAATGATCAGAGATTTATGTGCACTGTACAGATGTTAATAATAAGTGGGAAAATCATTTAATATTTACTTTGGTTAAAGGTAATTTATTATTTTAAATAGCTTCAATACCTATGAATCCAACACTGATATTAAAATATTTATTCCACCTTTATTGGTAAAAGGAGGTTGCCTTGACAACAGTTTGAAATTGTTGATTGTTATTGATATTGGGATTGTAAGTGCTGACTGATTTTTAATGATATATGTATATATACATGTGTGTGTGTGTGTGTGTGTGTGGAAACGAATATTTTCATAGGCAAATGATGTTTTATCAATAATATATTCAGGAGCAACTGTGTTTAATAAAATAAGAATAAAACACTGACATATCAATAAGATAACACTTGCCCTCGATTGGATAAAGTAATAATCACATGGTTGTTGTATAGATAATAATTGTGTCATGTGGTTGTTGAATAGTTTGGCTTAAATTTGGATGATTTTTGTTTTATTTGCCTGAGGAATCTCTTCCATATGAATGGTAATTTTATTGTTTCATTACATTTGTTAATACAATTTGTTTTTTTTTAATTTCTGTAGCTTTCCTAAGTATCTCTTAGTGGTGATTGTTTGCATGGGATATGATTCTAGTATTTAAGAAATGGATGTGATACTTATTGTCTAAAACATACAGAATATTTGTTGAAGTTGTTGAAATCTATGTTAGTGCATTAATGTGTTCATATCTTCTACCACTTACAAGACAATTACTGCTTCCTATGTATGTGGTTTGATACATGTCACATGGGATGTCATAGACTCCATGTGATTGAAGAGATTAACACAGTAAAAGAACTTTGCAATATTCTCAGCACTGGAATGTTATATATCAGGGCTGAGGCATTTCCAACCTATGGGCCAACTCTGGCTCTCAAAAGCTGTCATTACAGCCCATGGATGTTTTCAAAAACATATATAAAATGTCCGTATATAAAACTTCTATTTAAACATATGGAGTTCAGTAAAACAAAATATTTTATCAACTATATCTTTTTTTAACCTTTAACTTTTATACTGGTTCTAGTTCATTTTATCATAGATGCAGTATTTCAATAAGTTATCTATATTGTGTAATCTAAATGGCCATAATTTTAATCTACAAAGCTGTTTTGTAGTGATTCTTGCAGATTAATGTATATTAGTAAAAGCTAAAACTTTAATTCTATTTCATTTTATTATTTTTCATTTATTTATTTTGATTAGGATGACTACATTGAGTAATATAGGAAATATTGACTTGGAAAGACAAACATTTCAAAAGAGAAATAAATAATAATTTGATATGCTTGATATGTCTGGAAAGTATTTTAGTTAGTAAAGAACACAATATTTAAGAGACATTATTTATCAAAACATTCTGCCTACAACAAAATTGGAGAAGTAAGAAATCTTAAGTAGAAAACTTGAAAAGTAGCTTTATCAAGTGAATGAAAGGTTTCGTAAAAAATACAAATACGTCAGAAAATTCTATGAAAGCAAGGTTACGTTATTTCAAAAAAAAAGCAAAAAATTCAAAACCATTTTCTGAAAGGGAGTTTATAAAACTGATCCTGGATGCTGCAGAATTTGTTCAGAGTATAAAAAGAATATTGAGAATATAAATATGTCATGAAGAATAATTACAAGGTGAATTGGAAATGTCATTAAATGTGGAATAATTATTTAAAAAGAGAAAGTTGAAATTGGTCTGCTGGTGAAAAGGTTGCCCACATCCAATGATTAGAGGTTAATTAAGTTTTTGATCAAATGTAGCAGATTAATTTTTTAAGTCAATGATTTTGTATAAGCCATGAATGATATTATATGGCACTGGGCAATAAAAAGCTTCCCCACCCCTGTTTCAAACAATGGCCATCACATAGATTTCTTTAATGTTAAAAAACAAAATATTAGAAAACAAAATTGTATTTACAAATGAGATGAAACAATAAAATTATTTGTATAGAAGAATTTCCTCAGACAAATGAAAGAAAACCGCCTAAATCTAAGTCAGATTATTCAACAACTATGGAATTGCTATTTTATTCAGTTGAGGACAAGTAAAATCTTGTCAAAATGTTATTATTCTACTTTTATTTTATTAAACACAGTTATTTCTGAAAACATGATTTATAAAATGTATATTTTAGCATTGTGTAGATAAGATACAAGTTTATAAAAATGGCAAAATGTATAATAGTTTAAATAACAGAATTTATAATAATATAGACTTGGTAGAAAAAGGGTTAAGTCAATTCCCACAGTGGTAAGTGGAATGTATTGATACATGATCTCAAATAAATATTTTATGCGTTTGCATTACAAAAAAAAATTATTAATTAGTTAAACCTTATAATTGTAAGAAAAAAAGAAAGAAAAAAAACTGAAACAAACTGGAATTGTTAAAGTTATCAATAAAACAAGAAAGTTACCACATTATAAAATTTCATAATCATAATGCAGTTTGTTTCACACAAAAAATCAGATTTGTAAAGAAATATTTTTTTAATCTGTGTTTTCCTGAAGGTTTGTGATGATGGTGTTTTAGTTGTATTTTTACATTGGACTATTTCCATCATCTAATATGAGTATTGAATGTCCCCAACTAGTGCCTACTCATCCAATATCCCCAGACTAGTTTTTGGCTTGTGGCCTTCGTCAGTGAGGAGCCTTGGATCTGAGAACACTGCACCTAGATCTTAGGATCTAATGCAACCCTCCAGCAGCCACCTTTTATCTCCACTTAAGTACAAAACTATGAGTCTTAAACTGAAAACACCTTAATGTTTTCAATCCAAGCCCATTAGTTTATCATCCTAAAATCTAAGTGCAGTGCTCTCAGATCCAAGGCTCCTCACTGACAAAGACCACAAGCCAGAAACTAGTCTGGGGATATTGTATGAGTAGGCACTAGATGGGGATTTTATGTACAAGCCTTCTGGCATTCATTGATTACTCTAGCTTGCTGTGTGTGGCAATACTATAGTGAGTTTTGCCTGTTTTAAAACAGTTATACACAAGCATAAGAAGTGGTGGTCATGTGATGTTTATCGAATGTCTTTAGAAAAATTTAATTTTATTTAAATATTCAAAATACTTTCAACTGTTAGTAATAGCACATAAAACAGGTTAGTTTATACACAATGTTTCGAGAGGTATTATTCTCCCCTCTTCTTCAGCTGTTGCTGGCCTGACTAGTGACAATACTAACATGGGATTCGAACTTGGACTCTTAGATTCCTGAGTTATAGAGTTACCTTAAAATTCAATACTCAAGAATCTAAGGATCCAGATTCAAATCCCATGCTAGTACTATCACTGACCAAGCCAGCAACACTGAAGAAGAGGGGAGATTACCTCTCAAAATGTTGTGCATATACTAACCTGTTTGATGTGCTATTACTAACAGTTGAATGTATTTGGAATATTTAAATAAAGTTAATTTTTTTTTAAAGACATTCAATACTCATATTAGATGATGGAAATTAGTCCAATATAAAAATAACAATTTTTGGTTTTTTTTATCTGTTTTCTTTCTTCTTTCTATTTTCTTGCTTTATTATTATTGTTTATTAATAAACATATTGTAGAGACTGGCTGAAATAGATAAAATAAATTTTGAAGGAGAATAACTATAGGTGTACATAATATTTTTTGATAAATGCAAACAATTATTATAAAAGGGCTATAATGGTTAAATTGAGGATAAAATATACATTGCTTAGCTTTCTATTGTTACATCACGAATTGAATATGGTTAAATCTAAAATTCCAAGTATATAAATTATACCACAATTCCACTTTTCTTTATGTTTGCTGTAATATCCTATAAATATAATTTGTCCAAACTTCAAACATTTTTTAGCAAACTCTTTATTTGTACATTCACAGTCACCTATGTTTCGACTGACCTGCAGTCTTCTTCAGAGCCAGACTATTTTGGAAGATCAAAATAGTCTGGCTCTGAAGAAGACTGCAGGTCAGTCGAAACATAGGTGACTGTGAATGTACAAATAAAGAGTTTGCTAAAAAGTGTTTGAAGTTTGGACAAATTATATTTATATATAAATTATACTTGTATTCAATCAAATATTACAGATTCAGCCTGTGTCCTGACCATCCCTCTTCTTTGTACTCAAATGGATACAATTCTATACATGAGGGATCTGAGTGACTTAAGGTCAACATGGGCATGACAATAATATTCACCTCAACAGAGAATTTGAGCATTCTGTCATCAGATTTTCAATGGTATGGATGGCTGAAGAGTTGGAGGGTGGAATATATTGAAGCATGTCCATTAAAGTTTGAAGATATATGTGTGAGGAAATGATAACCTGGAGCAACTGATGATTGCTGGTTCAGCACAAAATATGGGAATTGATGATCATTTATCTGTTTCATGTATGTGGACATGTGTATAGACTGTATGAGATAGAGTGGATGATTGAAGGAAACTTGAAAGTCTGTGTTTAAATCCCTTTTGCTTATATATAATAAACTGTACATTTGCAAGTGAAAAAACAACTATGCAATGACCAAACCGCTATAATATGCATGGTTACTGCTTATTCATAGGTGGTCCATCTTTACCATAGCATGTTACTCTATAGATGAAAACGTAGCAAAGATTCACAGCCCTAGCATGAAAGAAAACACATACTTCTCATCTATGAATTAGAATCACTGATCTCACCTTCCAAAATTTATAATTATGGATAAATAATAAAGGAAAAGGAGAACACATACTGATGCCAGTTAAGTAAAGAAATAATAAGAATTAATAGACTGAAATATTCAATGACAGCCAGAGTAATGAAATGATAAGATTAATAGATTGAAATATTCAAAGGATTGATGGATGAACTGAATTATTCTTTTGCAAGTCAGGTAAAGAAATATCCAGGATTAATTAATGGACTAAACTTAAACTAACTTCATAGACAAAAAAAATACGGGACTATTAGATTTTCTATGTTTATAAACCAAAACGAGAATAAACCCAGTAGTATTAAAAATATTTTTTTATTCTTTTGCTGATTTGAAAAAAGAAACTAAGAATAAGCGGATTGAATTGCTGATCAATGTATGGGATGAAAAGTAAGGCTGTTTATATATACGTCACATGTGAACAAACGCATTTACTATCATACTCTAATATTTATTTAGTAATTCGTATGTTATAACTAATACTAATTTAGTTTATCCTGAAAATATATTGTATATCTGTTTAGGGTAATGATAATTATATATTACGTAAGTTAAGACGAATGGGAAATTTATTTTATTATTATTTATTTATTGGCATATAATTCATATAAGGCAAAACAGAATTATATAAAAAAAATTTTTATTGAAAATTCAAATTATGTATGAAAGCTTTGAAAACAATCTAAACACAAAACAATATTACAAGAAGAATGTCATTGGAGTTTTTTTTCTCTCTCTGTTTTCTTCTTCTGACAATTGTGACATCTCCTTTGAACCTGGTGAGATGCATGTATGCCTTATGCACAAAAGCAGTAATTTTTTTTCATGTGTCAAAGCATCAACCGGGAAGCAAACCCACGAACCCGGGACAACTGCTTGTAAGGCGGCTGTGCTTACCACTCAGCCGCCAACCCTTGACAAGCAGTAATTTTTGGGGGGACAAGAACAAAATTATTACAAATGATATTATTAATTATATTTTGTAATCTCACTTGTTCATATTCAACCAATAAAAACACTTTTTTATCTGATTATTTTACAAATTTAATGTTTCAGTATCTTATAGGACATATATAATGCATTAAGCGTAAAAGGATTGTTAATTACTATCAGAATTTAAAAAATACATGTTCTGCGATATTAAGAATACAAAACCTCTCTATACAGTAATGCCACCAAGTGCAAGCATTCATAATCAATGGATGCAGGAAGGTTTGTGCATAAAATCCCTATCTAATGCCTACTCATCAAACATCCCCAGACTAGTTTCTAGCATGTGGATTTCATCAGTGAGGAGTCTTGGATTTGAGAGCACTGCATCTAGAAACTAGTCTGGTGATGTTGGATGAGTAGGCCCTAGATAGGGATTTTATGCACAAACCTTCCTGCATCCATTGATTATGAAGGCTTGCACTTGGTGTCACTACTGTATGGAGAGTTTGATACTCTTATTAACAGAATGTGTAAGCATATGAAATGGTAATCAATGAAATACATGTTCTATCTATTCTATACATTTACATGTTTTATTTATAATTCTTGGAAATGTAATTATTTCTGTTTAATTTATGCAAAAATGTTCTTACTGCACTTTTCTATTATCATATGTTTCAGACATCTTCATAAACCAAGTTTCAGTTAACATACTATATAATTGAGGGTGGATGATATATGAGAGACGGTTGGCCAATGGGTCTTCCCTTAATTGGAGTAATTTCGAGCATATTTTTAAACTTTTTTGAAAAACAAATCATTTCTAAATACATCTCTAACACTGCTGGATTAATTTACTTGCATTGTGTAGGTGATGTGTTTATGGCAACTCCAAAAGATGTAATCACCAACATTAAAAATGAATTACAACTGCAAACTAAAATTAATTATAAACATCACTTGGGAAAACGAATGGAAGAAGCTAAAATATTTGGATTTGCTTGTCCATAGAGAAGGCAGAGCTCTGCATTATTGCATGATTGATAAGTCTCTTGAGGTCAGAGGTTTTACCCACCCGAAATCCATTTCACCTACAGCACATAAATTCGCAGGTTTAAACGCGTTTTTATCTAGGAATCAAAATTTGTGTAAATTTGAGGCTGATAGGAAGACTAATATTGCATGCTATATAAAAGATTTATTAAGTGTCGGCTTCAGCTGCAGATTAATTACAAAGAAAATAGATTTTTTACAAAAAATCAATAACTAACCACATAAGTAAAGATAAACCTCAAATTACCCTCCCTTATATTCCCAAATTATCACAACAGATGATAAAGACTTTGGCTGGCAAATTTAAGGTTGGCTTCGCACTCCCCCTAATACAGACTTATTAATAATTCAAAGGATAAAATGGATCCATCTCAGACACCCCAAGTCATATACAGTATTTTATGTCCTCAGGCTGGATGCAGTGCCACATACTATGAGGAAACCAAGGCCACTGTTCATAATAGAGCTGCTCAACACATTTATACTTACAGAAGAGTAAAAAAGAACAACGATAACTTCTCGATATTCTTCGAACATGAGAAGCAGGCTGTCCATGTGTTTGAACCCAGCAACCCCAAGATAGTATGCTCTGAAGCCAATGACTGCAAAAGAAAAATCAAGGAAGTGTATTTTGTTATCAGTGATAACAGTGCCATGAATAGACGTGACATGTGTTTTTCTTTCTCAAAAAAATGGACAAATTCATTTGCATTCGCATTTGCATATTTTATTAGTTAGCAACATTACATAAATGATTTATAACTTATGTTGGCCATGAATATGAGGGAAAACCTCAAAAGTACTCAGCCTATTTAATTGTTTTGGGTTTTGCAGCTTCTTCATCAGTGGGTAAATCGCTTTTATATGCTATATAATTTTTTATAGAATATATTTAAATTTGACTCTTTAAAATTAAATTCTCTAATGTGTAAATATATACTCAACTTAGTTATTGTTTAGATATTTTATTACTAATTAAATAATTGTATTACTACAGCATAAAACCAATAATAACAATAAAAATATAGTGATTTTTTCAAGTGACCCTATGTTTTAAATGCTTTTGATGACTGGGAACACTTTTTTTGGGGTTGGGGTTGATGATAATTTTACACTCTAGCTAAAGTTACGGTAAAGATTTTACCATCATTTGAAAATTTATAAAAAATTCCATAAGATGCTGCCCTCTCTTGAATTATTTTACAAGTAAAAAATCAATAAAACTGTCTTTGAAGGTTTAACAAAAGGAGGAGGCAGTTCATTCTAAGCATTCATTGGCTCTCAACTATTGAAGACAAAAGAATTCACTTGTCAATAACTTGCACTGTTACGATTTTTTTGTTTCATTTCGAAAATGATAAACAAATGTTTTAGACCATTTTAAAAGTATTTTTTGACATATTATAAATTATTTTGATAAAATATACTAAAAATAAAATTATTATAGAAAAATATATAAGATTTTAGTAAAAATTATTTATTTTTCAGGAATGTAAAACTGAGAAATAAATCACTGATGTCACAACACTTTTTAGTCGTTTATTTTAGATTTGCCACTATCACTTTTTAGTTGGTTACTAACATTCATTTTTTATTTGCTGCTATCGAATATTTTTATAATTATAAATAAAAATTTATTTTTGAAAAAACTTTCGTTCACTTTAATAACCTGACAAATTATTAATATACTTTTTACAAATGAAACTAAAGTGAATATAATATTAAAAGATGAATATATTTTGACGTTGAGTTTGTGAGTTGACCAATTAAAAGTTTAGACTTTTACCTCACTCGACCAATAAAGTAATCACAGCGCTCTAAAGATTAAATGACTGTTTAAGATAACTATGAACTATCTTAAAAATAGCCTGACCTGTCAAGCATTGGTGGTCAAAAGGTCAGCAACAGCTACTTTACAGGCAGTTGTCCTGGGTTAGCGGGTTCACTTCCTGGCTGATGCTATGACACATGGGAAAAAAGCCTGACCTAATGTTTTTAGCTTTTTGAGATAAATCTTTGTTTTTCTCTGGATTTAAATTCCAGATGATGTCTGGATAATGCATTAACCACTATGACATTCTTAAATAAAATTCTAAGCATATTGGGTTTAAAATCTATTCAAGAAGTCTCAGTCTGTACTTATAAGTAAATGAACATTACTACTTACAGATATTAATAATATTATGTAATAAAGTGTATTTTTTAACAAGTATTCTTACCCGGATAAAAGTAACTGCATTTACATTATCTACACTTGAAATTCTTCTTGTACAAGAAAAATTTACAACAAATTCATAACTTTCGTAATTGGGTGCTCCTGGTAAAGCCTTAATTGTATCACATTCTAAATAAAATCCAGTTCCGGCAAGCGCATTGCGATCAAAATTTAAGCTAACAGAATGTGAGCCAATATTTGTCAATAAAACTGTAGCTTGAACAGATGTTCCAAATACAACCTGACCAAAATCTAATATATATTCTGGAAATTTCACATCAAGAAATCTAAAATAAATAAAAAACAAAAGAAATTAATATATTTTTAAATGAAAAGGGCAATAATTAGCTGGTTATAATTTATCATATAGTTTCCTGCTATTAGGAGCTTGCAGTAAATATAAAATATTTGAAAAATTAATTACAAAGAAAAAGTATATTATTTATTATATGACTATATTTTAATATAAAATGGAACTGAATATTCAAACTCCATAAATATACACAAATTATAGTAAAAAACAATCTAATTTTTAGGATCAACAAAATGAGATTAATTTTTGTTTGAAAACAAAAATG
Source organism: Epiperipatus broadwayi (assembly GCA_028023455.1). Lineage (NCBI taxonomy): Eukaryota > Metazoa > Onychophora > Udeonychophora > Euonychophora > Peripatidae > Epiperipatus > Epiperipatus broadwayi. The sequence goes on from JAQFVV010000043.1 coordinate 1,010,784, forward strand.
CTTAAAAGTTATTGCAATCAGCAAAATCTTCCAAGTTCAAATTTAAAACAATAATACTAATTAGCATGTCAGTAAAATATCAATCAACAAAATCTAAATATGTATCAAAAAAAACCATATACTTTAAGCATGCAGAAAATCATATAATCAAAAATAAGATGAAAAGGAAGAGTAAGATGAGGAGGAGGAGAAAAATAAGAAAGATAGAAAGAAAGAGATAAGAAAATTTTATGGTATATTTTTAGCAAAGTAAAAAAATAACGTAAGTAAAAAATCAAATAATAAAATATCAATTTACATTTATACAAACAAGAAGAAAAAATTCAGATAAGACATTATCCACTAAAAAATAATAACACATAATTAAACTAAATGCCATAGATTTCATTAAGCTGCTGTCAAATAAGATAAAAGGAAGGCATTAAAAATTTACGGGTTCTTTATCAAAATCATTACAACTTTTCCATTGATCACTTTTAACTCAAACCAGTCAAGAGGATAACAAGCTGAATTTGAAAGTATTATATGAAATAGATCATAGTCAAATATTAAGGGAAGTTATAGAAAGGACCAATAAGCATAACCATTTTCTATTGGATTTATAGATTTTTAAAACTGATTTGATTCTGCAAGAATTTCTGTAGTGATTAAAACTATAAAGCATTAAGACAGAAACCAGAATATTTGTAAACTCTGAATAATATTTATTAAACCATTAAACATCACATAATCACCATTTCTTATGCTTGCTCATAGCGGTTATTAAAACAGGAGAAACTCTCCATACAGTAGTGCCACTCAGTGCAAGCCAGAGTAATCAATGGATGCCAGAAGGCTTATGCACAAAATCCCCATCTAGTGCCTACTCATCCAATATTCCCAGACTAGTTTCTAGCTTGTGGCTCCTCACTGACGAAAGCCAAAAGCTAGAAACTAGTCTGAGGATATTGGATGAGTAGGCATTAGGTAGGGATTTTATGCATAAGCCTTCTGAAATCCATTTATTACTCTGGCTTGCACTGAGTGGCACTATTGTATGGAGAGTTTTTCCAGTTTTAATAATATTTATTACAATAATAGTATACAGTAATGCAAAAAAGATTAACATTGATAAGGGTATATAGCAGGGTAATTGCATCTTTCCAAAACTGTTTGTGGATTAAAATGACAATCTAAGAAATTAAAAATAAACAAAGTACTTATGTAACCTACATTTCACAAAATGATGTAGTTGTTTTCACAATTATCACTTCAGAACATCAGGAAATGTTACAATAACTATCAGATAAAGCAAAAAAGTAGGACTAAAGATAAATGCTAACAAGACTAAATGATTTTTAAAATGTGAAATTAAAAATTGTCAGTAATGACTTAGATGTTAATAACAAAAAATACTTTAGTTAGATTGCTAATATAGATAGAAACATAATGAATGTAATCACAGAATTAAATGTAGATGGAATGCTTTAGAAGTAATTTAATATTTAAAAAGTGCCTATATGCTTAAAAAGAAAGGTTTTAATGTTTCTGAGTGCTTATTTATGGACTTGAGAGTCATATATTTTTAATGAAATTAATAAAAAGATTTTTGACTATAAAGTGATGTGTGTCAAGATATATATTGGGAATAATAATGAGGAGTTGAAAATGAAGAATACAGGGCCTTTCAGAGAAAATGTGAGACCCAGGGCAACTAATATTTTAGAGGGCCTTCAAACTTTAAAATAAGAATATGGTGAGAGAAAGAGAAGAAATGAGACAGAGCCAAAAACAGGACTCTGGGAGCAGTCAGTTGCGAGTTGCAGAAATGAGCAAGAGATCAGATCCAGATAGCACATGGATAGAATAGATTCGCTCTAGCACTGTTAGTATTGTAAAACAGGCAGCACAGAACTGACTGACAGGGAGCTAAGACTATAAGTTCTGCCAGTCCTCAAGTGCTGCAGTTGCTTTCATCGCAGGGTCATCCAATTGGCACCTCATCCCTAATCTGGCTTAAGTTTTTGACTCATGGTATGCCTGCCTTTCTCAAATATTTTTTGGAGAATTTAACTGTAAAATTAAGGCCATTCTAAAAGCTGTGACATCGCTTTGCCTTCTCCTATATTTTTGTTTAACATTTTAAATTGCCAATTTGAGGCCTCAATATTGTGAGACCCAGGGCACCTGCCCCCCTCTCATTAGCCCTGGAAGTATATAAGTGAGAAAAGAAATAGATTGAAAGATTTAAGAAGTTAAAATAGAATGGACTAAACATATCACTAGAAGGGCTTGCCTAGTAAGATGATATGTGATATGATGGATGAAATAAGGAAACTTATTGGAATAATGTGGAGAAAAGAAGTTTCAGAGAAAGTGATTAAACTTGTAAAGAAAATTGATAATGGACAAAAATGATGATGTCAGTGATGTTAAGGGTGTGGTGATATTTTGATTATATAATCATGTGTTGATATTATATAAATTTGCTAAGAAATATGCTAATCTTTAAAGGTAATATTACAGTCAAATAGGAAAAGCAAAGATTTATAATATCAGCACTTTTCAAATTAATAGTGGACTGTTCGCATGTGTATAATGTATACACGAATGTAAAGAAAGATTATTTTACTACGTACAGACAGATAGACATTAAATTGAAAGGCTGCAAACCTTTTGCACTTATTATAATACTTATCTGACAGCCAATCAGATATTATGATGGCTGTCTGAATAATGATCAAACTGTAAACACAAGACAGAGAATTTTACAAGAAAAGGGTGGTCCATCCTCCTCTTCTTTACTTGTCTTTCTATATATCTAAGCCAGTCTGCAGTATTTAGGTTAGATATATAGAAAGACAAGTAAAGAAGAGGGTGGACTCCCTTTTCTTGTAAAATTTTCTGTCTGATTTTACAGTTTGATCATTATTTAGACAGCCATCATAATATCTGATTGGCTGTCAGATAAGTATTATAATAAGTGTGAAAGGTTTGCAGCCTTTCAATTTAATTTCAACTAACTATCTGCGCTTTATATAAAATAAATATTATTTACATACAGATAGACAGTATATGAATAAATTATTTTTTTATTACTTATTAGTAAGCTACTCTAGAAAATTTGCATATGCCAATCACACGTGCATAAATAAATTATTGATAAAACTCTTGCTAGGATTTTATGAAGATGCTCAGTGTGCAATGAAGATGAAATGAAGTATAGTAAACTATGAGGAAGCGTAATAATTGTGATGATGATCCACACATTTACAGTGGCAGATGATTGTCTGCATAATGGAGGTCTAGTTAATAACTGATTTCTGTTCCTAACATAAATATGTAATACCAAAACAGAGTTTAAATATATTGAAAGCAATTAATTGAACCGGTATACTTTTGACACATGTGTGTCACAATCATGATTGTGACACACACATGCATTCAAAGTATACTATGTTTAATTAATTGCATTTCAATATATTTAAAGTCTTTTTTTGTATTTTGTACTATTATTAATAATGACAAAGCACAAACATATTTATATATATATTGAGGTTATATCCAAATGGATGCATGAAGAACCTTCTTCAATTAAGAGACACTGCAATAGATTGTATTTATCTATTGGAGAGTGTGTATAAACTGACACACACAGGCAGGCATTTATTAAACCACTAAACATCACATGATTACCATCTTTACATAGAGGCTAAATTCTCCACTGAATGGCGCTACTGTATGTAGAGTTTAGCCTCTGTGTGCAGACATTTATTAATAGACTGTAGAGATTTCTAATGAAATTCCTAATTGTTTTCTATTTGTTATTATTTTCCTATTTTATTACTGATATTAAATAAATATATTTTGTTACAATAAAATTGTGCTTAAATTTATTTAAAAGTTATCGATGCTCCTGATCGGTATTGAATGTGTACATCCTCAGGACATAGAAAATAGTCAATTTCTTTTTGTAGAACTTTGAATTATTATAAGGTATAGCCGAACAATATTTTATTTATTAATATTGTGATTTTGTGTTATATTTTAATCAAACTTATGTAATTTGTTGCTTTTTTTAAAATAATTTATCATAGTAATAGTAACGTAAACGGAGAGGAGAAAATAGTTCACTTTAAAATAATACATATTATGTCGAGTTTTGCCTCAGTTAATTATATATTATTATTATTATTATTATTATTATTATTATTATTATTATTATTATTATTATTATTATTATTATTATTATCATCATCATCATCTTGTCAATCAATTTTGGATCATATATTTGTCAGATTAAACCAGAATCAAAGTTATGAATCGTCTGTACAAAATATTTTTATTTCGGATCATTTTGCAACTGTGTTGAGGTTATTAAATTGTAGACCACATGTAAATACTCATTTATATATTAATAAGTTATCACATAATAAACTAAAAATGTTATTATCTGATCAGAATTGGGATTATGTTTTTGCTCTGCATGATGTTGATTCAGCATTTTTAAAATTTCAAGATATTTGTAAATCTTTAATTGCAAAATCTATGGTTAGTTTTAAATTGACTAGCAAAAACCGCAAGCGCTCAGCCTGGATAACGAATGATTTGATTGGAAAAATTAATCAAAGAAATCATTTAAAATGTTTGGGTGGAGATTTGTTGACTTTGAGGAAATTGAATACTGAGATTAAATCTGATATTCGGAAATTAAAATTTCAATATTATCAAAAATATTTTAATGATAAAAATATTTCTTTGAAATGGAAGTTGATAAATTCTCTTGTAAAGAAACCTTTGTCAAATCAACTTAAATTTATAAAACACAATGATAATTTGATTGAAGTAGAAAATAATGAAAAATGTGTTGCTGACTTGTTTAATTTTTTTTTTTTCAGATCTATCAATAGATAGAACACCAGTACAAGAATTGTCTTTTGCTGATTCTTGTCTAAATTCTTTTTTGTGTACAGATGTTACTGATTTGGATTTGTCTGGTAAAATTGATCTCTTAAAGAATGTTCATTCAGCTGGTCTAGATAAGTTAACACCAAAGATTCTTAAGGAAAATAAGTCAGTTTTCATACCTGTTCTTGTTTATTTGTTTAATCTTTCCTTAAATGTTGGTTTGTTTCCTACTTGTTTGAAGGTTGGTTTTATTACACCTGTTTTTAAAAAGGGTGATCCTGTACAGCTTGACAATTATAGACCAATATCTATTATATCTGTAATATCCAAATTGTTAGAGATGGTGGTTAAAGAGAAAATGATGTCATTTTTATCTAAAAATAATATTTTATCTGAACATCAATATGGATTTATTTCTGGTAGAAGTACCTTGGACACTTTCTATAGTCATGTAAACAATTTGACAACTCACTAGATAAGGATTTTAAAACTGTTGCTATTTATTTAGATTTGTCTAAGGCATTTGACTCTGTATCTCACAAAATTTTACTTAAGCGTTTATATTCATATGGTTTTCGTGGTGGATTTATTTCATGGTTTGAGAGTTACTTGAAGGATAGAAAACAAGCAACAAATATTTCTGGTGTTGTAAGCTCTTTTATAACAGTTAACCATGGTGTGCCACAAGGTTCAGTTTTGGGTCCCATTTTATTTATAATTTATATAAATGATTTATTTTCTTTACCTTTAGAATCTAAGATTTATGGTTTTGCAGATGATATTGCTTTATCTTATGCTGCAGTTTCATATAATTTTGTTGAAAAAATAATTAATGATGATTTAATCCTAATTAGTAAATGGTTAGCATTTAATAATTTATCAATTAATCTGAGTAAAACAAAAGCTATTAATTTTTCTTATAGGTCAAATACTCATTCGCTTAACATTACTATTTGTAATAAGTATTTTTGGCTTTGTAATAGCACTTGTACTTGTGCTAACATTTCTTTTGTTGATAATATTTGTTATCTAGGTGTTTTTATTGACTCAAGACTTTCTTGGTCAAACCATATTGACTTTCTTTGTTCTCGTTTACGTAAATTAAATTATATGTTTTTCTACTTATCTAAATTTTTTCCTCAGTCAGTTTTGATTACTTTATATATTTCTTCTTATCAAAGCTTATTATGTTATAATATATCAGTTTGGGGGAACTGTTCTACTTTTGCAATGACTATATTGTCTGTTTTACAGAATTATACAATGCGTATCATTTTTGGTAGATCACGTGCCACATCTGTTAAAGATATTTATGCCACTTTTAATATACTAGATGTTTTCCATTTGTATAAATATAGAGTGATTCTTGATATTTATTGTAGGAAACTTCATTTGGATACTAAATCTTCTGTTGTAAATACTCGTTTATCTACTAAATATCAGCTAGCTTTACCTAATTTTTTTAAAACATCTAGTAGGAAGCAATTTAATTATAATGGTCCTAAATTATTTAATATGTATTTATAAGAGATTGTTCTGTGAATTTAATGAACACTATCTTATTTGATTTTTAAAAAAGCATTTATGGCACTGGTTATATTATGCTAAGCATTAGTTTTATTTTATTTTTTTATTTTTTTTTTGTTTATATTATATGTTATGCTGTAATTATTTACTACTGTGATTGAATTGCCAAATGCAATATCTGTGTGATTTTAATATTTTATGTTATATTTATACTTTTTTTTTTTGTATTTTATTAGTGTTTTTAGTTGTTACATTTAAATTTCTCACACAAGATTTTTCTTGTATGGAATTTATCTCACTGTATTATACATTTATTGTTTGCTTCATAATGAATAAATAAATAAATAAATAAATAAAATTATTATTATTATTATTATTATTATTATTATTATTATTATTATTATTATTATTATTATTATTATTATTATTATTATTATTTTGGATTATTGCTGCTGACTTTGTAGAGTTAACATGTGTTATTTGTCTCTCTGATTTTTTAATTCTATAATTCTTATTTGGCTAAGTTTTTTTCCTATTTGTGATGGTATTATTAAGTAGAGTTTGGAGATTTTATTGATATTGTTTTGTATGTATTTTATTTTCTAATGGTTTTATATTTCAATTTTTTTTATTGATTTCTTTTAACTTATTTTTAAGTAGCCATTTTTTTTTTGATTTTTTAATCTTGTTTTAGATTTTTTTTTTTTTTATCTTAGTTTTTTATCTTTGTTGTAATTTTTTTTTTTTTTAATTAATTGATTTATTTTATTCTTTTTGATTTTTTTTTTTTATCTTTACTTTAGATTCTTAATTATCTTACTTTTTAATCTCTGTTGGAATTTTAATTAGTTTTAATTTTATTTTTTGTTTGTTTGGTTTTAAAACTTAAGGTTTTTAATATTATGGATAAATGTAATTCTTGTCATTTAGCTCTTCCTTTTGGTGGAAATTTTATAACTTGTCTGGGTTGTAATGGGAATGTTCATTTTAAATGTAGTACAGTAAGTGAAAAGACATTTAAAAATATGTCATCTACAAATAAAGCATTATGGAGGTGTAAAAATTGTAGAGCAGGAACTAATTTAAATTTGACTTTAAATGATGGATCTAGTTCTGATTCCTTATCTAATTCTTTAGATAATAATTCTAGTCTTGAATTACTTCAGCAGATGAATAGAAAACTTGATATGCTGCCTGTTTTACAGAATAATATTGATTTCTTATCTCAGTCTTTTGCTAAACTTACTTTAGAACTTGAATTAGTTCAAAATAATATAAAAATATTGATTAGAGAATTTAATGAAATGAAAGAAAAAGTAAAAGCACAAGATTCTTTGTTATGCAATTTGCAAAAAGAAGTTTTTTATTTAAAGCAGCAAAGATTAGAAAACAATATTGAAATTGTTGGTGTTGATTATGCTAATGATGAAAATTTATTTAATATTGTTGAAAATATAGCTAAAAAATTAGAATTGTCAGACTTTAATAAAAATTATATTAATTCTATTTATAGATTAAAATATGGAGGTAGTTTTAGGCCTGTAATAAAAGTTAATTTTGTTAGTAAAATGGTAAGAGATTTATTCTTGTCAGGAGGTAAAAGAATTAAATTATATCTATCTGATGTTTTGCCCATTGCTACAGCTGATAAGCGTATATATTTGAATGAAGATTTGTTGCCTGAAAATAGGAAATTATTTTGGAAAGTTCATTCAATGGCTAAAGAAAATAAGTATAGATTTGTTTGGATTAAAGATGGGAAAATTTGGTTGAGGAAAGATACTGGGGATAGGGCTATTAGGATTGTTTCTGAATCGGATTTGTCTAATTTATGACATGGATTATCTTTTAAAAATACTGTTACAGAAAAAGATAATTTGGCTATTGAAAATTTTAAGATTTTTCATATAAATATTCGTAGTGTGAGGAAACACTTTGATGAGTTGTTTATTCTTTTACATTCACTTGATTATTCATTTGATATTATAATTTTGTCTGAGATCTGGATTAAGGAATGTGAAAAAGGACTGTATGAGTTAGAGGGATATACATCAATTATTAATTGTAGAATTAATAATAGGTCAGGTGGAGTTTTAGTTTATTATAAATCAGTGCTTTGTGTGACTTCTATTGATGCAGTTTTTGATTCTTCTGAATGTCTTGTTTTAAATTTCATTTTAGGTTCAGACAAATTAACACTTATTGCTCTGTATAGGTCTTGCAGTCATACAGTTGAAAGCTTTAGTGACGAACTTGGTGATTTGCTTACTAAATTAAATGATAAATTCATTATTCTTGTTGGTGACTTGAACATTGATATTTCTGGTGAAATTTCTGTTGCTGCTCAACATTATTTAAATATGCTGTCACTTTTTGGATTTATTCAATGTTTATTTCATCCTACACGTGTTACATCTTCATCATCTTCACTTATTGATCACATCTTTGCTAGATGTCCTGAAAATATTCTTTTGAAAACATCTTTTTTGGATTGGTGTCTTACAGATCACAGAGGAATTGTTGTTACTTTTAAAAAGAATTTTTCTCATAGTAAAAAGTGTTTTAAACTTTTATCTCATGATCGTTTGAAATCCTTAATTACTAAATATGATTGGATTTTAATCTTTGAGTTGAATGATGTAAATTGTGCATTTTCATTCTTTGTTGACAAGATGAAGGAGTTTATAGATTATTGTTCTTTTATAAAATATATAAAGAAGAAAGATCTGAAGAGACATGATTGGATTACAAATGAGTTAATATCAAAAGTTAACAGTAAGAATAAATTGTACAAGCTTTTCAAAAGGTTTCCTGCTAATGAAGATTTAAAAATTCAGCTAAAGGTTCTTGATAAAGAAATAAAGAAAGATATAGTCAAAGCTAAATTGATTTTCTATTCTACTCAAATTGATTCTTTAAAATCAACTAAATTAAGCAACTTTTGGACTGTTGTTAAAAAATTTATTTTTAAAGAAGGATTTTCACAAATTTCTAGACTAAAGATTAATGAAATATCTATTGATGTTTTAAATAATTCAAAACTAATAGCTGATCATTTCAATCAATATTTTGTATACAGTTGTGGAATTGTTAATGAATAGTTTTGACAATAATTGCAGTTCTCATGTTTTTCAATATAAAAAATCTATCCTGAATTCTTTTGTTTTTAAAGAGATTGAAGATTGTGAAATTTTAGATTCTCTTTATAAAATGAGACATAAAAAATGTATTGGTTTGGATTGTATTTCTGTAAAAATATTAATTGAAAATGTTTCCATTCTTTTACCAATTTTATCTTTTTTATTTAATTCTTCTATTGATTCAGGTATATTTCCAGATTGTTTAAAATCTGCTGTTGTTACACCTATTTTTAAGAGTGGAGATAGGGAATGTTTGGAAAACTACAGGCCAATTTCTATTTTATCAACATTGTCTCAAATTTTGGAAATGTGTGTAAAAAACAGAATTGTTTTGTTTTTTCAAAAATATAATTTATTTTCAAACAATCAATTTGGGTTTTTGCCAGGAAGATCTACAGAACTCGCTTTATCTGAACATGTTTCAGTCATCACTGAATCTTTAGAAAAAGGTTACAAAACTATAGGTATTTATTTAGATTTGCGGAAAGCATTTGACTGTGTTCCACATGATATATTAATAATTAAGTTACACCATTGTGGCATAAGGAGTGCTATGCTTGAATGGTTTAAATCTTATTTAAGTAATAGAAGACAATTTGTGAAAATTAATAATTTTTTGAGTGATTCTGAAATAATTAGATATGGAGTTCCTCAAGGTTCAGTCCTGGGACCATTGTTATTTACTGTTTATATTAATGATCTGCTTGATCTTTCTCTTCATTCTAACATTTTTTGTTTTGCAGATGATACTGCTTTGGTTACTTCAGCAGTTTCATATAGTTTACTTGAGAAACTTGTGAATGAAGATTTATTTAAAATTACACAATGGATGAACAGTAATAGATTACTGCTAAATATTAATAAATGTAATTACATAATGTATTCTCTTAAAAATATTCCAGCAAAAGACTTGTTAATTCAATTGCCTTATGTTAATAAAACGTCTTGTCAGAAAATTACCAGGACTTCAACAATTTCTTACCTTGGCTTGGTTTTGGATGAGTATTTACATTGGGATAAACATATTCTTTGGCTTCAAGTAAAATTAAGAAAACTTAATTTTCTTTTTTATAGATTAAGAGATTGTTTGAATAAATCTGTCCTATTAAGTATATATAAACAAATTTTCTTAAGCAGACTTTCTTATGGTATAACATTATGGGGTGGCACTGCAGCATATTTTTTGAAGTCATTGCAAACACTACAAAATTTTACGTTAAGAATTATTTTGTTTAAACCTTTGGATTTGCCAAGACTTGAATTATTTAAGTGTGCTGGAGTTTTAACTATTCATCAATTATTTTTAGTGAATATTTTGTGTTATTATATTAAATACAAAAAAATGAATAAATATAATTCTTCATCAATAATGGTGACTAGATCAAGTGATTTTGATTTATTATTTGAACCAGTGTACTTTAAAACTCATTGCAGATATCAGAAATGTTATCTTGGTCCAAGATTTTATAATATTTTTATAAGAAACATTGGATTTAATGTTAATGACTTATCAAGGAAAACTTTGAGAAAATTAATTATGAACTGGATTGTAATTGATGATAATCAAAAACTTTTTATTTCTATTTAATTATTTTATTGTATATTAATGTTTTTTATTTTATTGCACATGTATTTTTGTTAAGCTCCATGCGTGATTTATTTATCACAAGGAGATTATATGTTTAATAAATAAATTAATTAATTAATTAATTATTATTATTATTATTGTTGTTGTTGTTGTTGTTGTTGTTGTTATTATTGTTGTTATTATTATTATGAAATAAGAATATTGGAATATCCTTTGTAAGTTAAATTATTTTATCCAGCAACTCTTGATATCTCATATCTAATATAGTACACTTACATGTGTGTGAATGTAATAATGGATAGTTAAATTTAGATTTTGGATTGAAGATATATAAAAGAGTCAAAATAAAAAATAATATATGTTCATATATAACAAAGTACTTGTGCGAAGACCATCGTGTAACCCAGGCAAATAAAAGGCAGGTATACAGAAAGATAGATGGATGGAAAGCCAGATAAATAGATAGAATGAATGAATTTATAGATGACACGAGAGGCAGGATAGATTGATAAATGAATGACTGATGAGTGGACAAACAAGCAGGCAAACAGAAAAATGCATAAATAAACAGATAGGGTTAGACAGATATGTTACATAAGTAAAAAAAAAAAACATTTAATGTACTTTAAGGTTTTCCAATATGCAAATCTAAAAATTCTGTTGCCCAAAAAATTAGACTTTATAAAGTTATTTAAAAAAGGTGACAAAATTATAGACAAGAATTATCTAATACTATAAGTTATTAAGGATTCCAAAAATTAAATAATTTTAAAGTATTAAACAATTAGTGTATTCGGGGCATTTCCATGGCTTGTCTGAAAGTCTGTTTTCTAAATATTACAGTTAAAAATAATTTCAATTCCATGAAAATTGTCAAAATGATTAATATTAAATGTGTGAGTAACAAAGAAAAAAATATTGCATTAGAGTTAAATATTCTTTTTTTTATAGATATAATAAACACCTCCATACTTCCCCATTCTTTTTAAATTCATATAAATAAGGATTTCTTTGTGTATCTATTTTTTCTGATTAGTCGATTAATAATAAAAAATGAGAAAAAGTTGGAAAAGAATTTTATAGATTCTTGCATTTTCAAATGACATATCGTTTGGTTTGAGAAAATCTTTTTATAATCTACGTCAGGGATCACCAACCCTATGCTCACATGCACATGGCGCCTGCAGACCATTTTACGAGTGTCCACTGCTATCCGAACACAATAAAAAATTATTTATCTGATACAAATAAAATTAATTTTTACAATTTCTTATAAATTATTGTATTATATTGTAATCAAATTGTAGGGCATACTATACTTTTACAGTGTAAAAGTCTATCTCTCGGTCCACCAAATGCGGTATTTCTCTGCTTACGAGCAGGAATATCATCATACTCTCCTAATTATGAAGCAATTGCCAATGAAGTGCAGTGCCAAAGATCACATTGACTTGTAATATTATATATAATTTAGTAATTTACATAAAAATATAAACGTTAATTATATGTTAAAATTTTATTTTTGAAATAAATATTTTTTTGTACATTATGTGTATTATTAACAATATGCAACTATAAATTTACATTGAAAAAATAAATGGTGCACACCACCTGGCGAGTATTATAGAATGTGCTCTTAAGTGCAAAAAGGTTGGTGACCCCTGATCTGTTTTATCGATTCTAATGTGTAGAGAATCTTGAAGCATTCTATATTCAATTATTAGCCACATGACAGCTTTCAAGCTAATTCTAGCTAAATATATTAGCATCCAATAAAATCCTACATTAAAGATTCATTTCACTTTATTTCTATCATTAAAAAACTTACAAAAGCAAAAATATGTCAAGTGTTGGTGGCCTGGCAGTTAGCATAGCTGTTTTCCAAGCAGATGGCCCAGGTTCACTTCCCAGTCAACGCTTTGACATAAAAAAAAAAAGCAAAAATGTTTTAATTAGCTTTGATGTTTCCTTTTCACTAACATTTCAAGTAATGAAGTTATTGATGATAATTTACAGTACTTACGTACTAGTCCTGTGACACTTCGGCTTTTTCCGCCAATCTTAATTGGCAGTCATCAATGACGAATTAAGATTGGTGGCATGCATGCCATTTTATAATTAAGATCGGCATCATCAGTGTTAAATTAACAGGTCACATCATCAGTGACGAATAATTAAGATCAGCATCTCAGATCGGTGTGCACGCCATTTTATAATTAAGATCGGTGTCATCAGCGACGAATTAAGATCGGCAAAAAAAGTCGAAGTGTCAGCGATGAATAATTAAGATTGGCATACACATCATTTCAGGCACATAATCAACGACGAATTAAGATCGGCGGAAATAAACGAAGGGTCACAGGACTAATACGTAAGTACCTAATTTACCAATAGCAAAGCATTATCTGACTTTTAATGTCACTAGAAAAATATTGAATGTCTAATCTATTCTTGTTTCTACTGTTTATTTAAGATTTGAAAACAATGCCTTGAACGTGTTACATTGAAACTCTGTGCATGTATATGTGAGGCGCACACACATGTAAATAACAGCTTTACCACATATTACAAAAAAAATTTTTTTCAATTATTTATATAGCCTGAGACAGGTTACAAACTTCTTTCTGTAGATATAAAATAAAAAACAATCTGATAAGACAATATTTCATTTTATATATAGAAGCCGCACATAATGTAAATCTCTTAAACATCCTTCTCAACTTTCAAATATTAATTTTTAGATTTTTTAATACATTATATCAGGATAATCTCTCTTTATAATTTAATAAATTAAACTGGTTTTTTTTTTTTTTTAAATCTAATGGTCACAGCAAAGAATAATAATTTATTATGCTCTCATTTATATAAATAATAAAAAGTAAATCGCTACTGCTAATAATATAATGATAACCAGATTATTAAAAAAACACGCATAAAGCCACTTTATGTGAAATTTAAAAAAAATAAATGTTTTTGTGCTTAAAATTTAAGTTTATAAAATTCTGTCAGATTTTTCCATTTTTTACTTCGGTTAGTTCAAAAGAAGAGTGCGTATACAGAGAGGTCATAAGAAAGCTAGTTTTCTTTTCTCTTCTCACTTATACAGGAAACGTTGTTCACATTATAATTTTCGATAATAAAATTATTTTTAAATACAATAAATTAAAAAATACTTTTTTTTTTTACGTGTCATAGCATCGGCCGGGACGCGAACCCGCAACCCGGGCAACTGCCTGCAAGTGCAAGGCAGTCGCGCTGACCTCTCGACCACCAATGCAAGACGAAAAATATATATAATCAGAGAAACCATAGAAATAATAACAAAAAAACAGTAACTTAAAAGACAATTAAAGTACCCTAATATTGGAAATTTCATTCCATTTATAGGCATTATTAAACGTTTTGACCACTTTATATATTATAATTTTGTCATGTTTAGTATCTTTTTTTCATTTTGAAATTCAGTGGACGTTTTTTTTTAATATCATAAAATAACACCCACATGTTGTTTTATGAAATCTAGTCCTTTGAGAAACATAACAAGATTATCAAAACTCCGGGTCTTGCATTTACATATATAAAGAGAAGTAAAAAAAAAATGACTTACTTCAACTTTCTTGCAACATTATATTTATAATTGCTTTCAAATTCACTAAAACTACTCATGTGACTAATTTTTTCTAAAGCCCAGTCTTGAATTGTTACTCTGTCTAGTTCTGCATAAATTTCTAAATCCTTTAATCCAGTTTTCATCTAAAATAATACAATAAATTATGCAAGATTATACATAGAATAAAACATAGAATAAAAATGGCAAATATATTTATCTATGCCAAAATTTAATTCTAAATGAACAATTTCTACATTAATAATGTTTAAAAACAGGCAAAACTCACTATACATATTGGCCACACACAGCAAGCTAGAGTAATCAATGGATGTCAGAAGGTTTGTGCATAAAATCCCCATCTAATGCCTACTCATCCAATATCCCCAGACTAGTTTCTGGCTTATGGCCTTCGTCAGTGAGTTTGCTGTGTGTGGCAATACGTATAGTGAGTTTTGCCTGTTTTAACAACAGTTATAAGCAAGCATAATAAATGGTGATCATGTGATGTTTATTGGCTTAAAATAATGTTTAGTGACTAATAATCATAACAATAACATGATCACTACATTAAATTATATAAGTAATAAAAATTTAGTGTTAAATACAGACAAAACACATATATTTAATGTTAACAAATGATTAATATATTGTAAAATATAAAGTAATCTAATTTTTTTTCGTCTACCGAAAATGAATTCAAGAATTTCTAAAACATGTTTGTATTCAACCATTACAGCTCTTGACTTTATTTTCTTAATTACCTTAAGATTTTATTTTATTGCTCATCTATAGAGTTAAAGACTTTTATCCAAACAATAATTTAAAC
This sequence comes from Epiperipatus broadwayi, assembly GCA_028023455.1. Taxonomy (NCBI): domain Eukaryota; kingdom Metazoa; phylum Onychophora; class Udeonychophora; order Euonychophora; family Peripatidae; genus Epiperipatus; species Epiperipatus broadwayi. The sequence continues at coordinate 1,026,362 of JAQFVV010000043.1, forward strand.
ATATTGATAAGTTGACTGTCTTTATATTACAATTTGTAATAAAAAAAAGTTTTTAACAGCAGAGGAAAAGATAGTTGGGAAGAAAAGTATAAGAATGTCTAAAATAAACCACTATATATCACATGATCACCATTCTATTTGCTTACACAAGCTGTTCACACATAGGCTAAACTCTCCATACAGTAGCCCCACTCAGTGCAAGGCAGAGTAATCAGTGAATGCAAGAAGGCTTGTGCATAAATTCCCTATCTACTGTCTACTCATCCAATATTCCCAGACTAGTTTATAGCTTGTGGCTTTCATTAGTGAGGAGCCTTAGGTCCAAAAGCATTGCACCTAATTTCTTAGTTAGCTAATAAGGTAAAAAGTGGCTGCTGGAGGGTAGCATTAGATCCTAAAATTTAGGGTGTAGTGCTCTCAGATCCAAATCTCTTCATTGATGAAAGCCACAAGCTAGAAACTAGTCTGGGGATATTGTATGAGTAGGCACTAGATAGGCATTTTATGCACAAACCTTCTTGCATCTATTGATTACTCTGGCTTGCAATGAGTATCGCTACTGTATGGAGAGTTTATCATCCGTGTAATATCTAAAATAAATTATTCATAAAAATGATAAACAGTGAAATAAAAATAGATGAAAAGGAAAAAAATACTAATGTAAATATATCCTGAAGTAATCAAAACAATAGAAACTAAGCGAGATCACCAACAAATAAGATCAGTCGTATTTGAATTATGTAGATTGTGTTTTCCGAAAGTTTATGATGATGCCATTTGACTTGTAATTTAGTTAGATGTTATATTGTTTCCATTATCTAACATTAATTGTTAAATATCTTTAGAAAAACTCAAACTTTATTTAGACTTTCCCAATACATTCTACTAGTAATAATAGCAGATACATTAATATATAACACAGGGTTTCAAGTGGCATTCTCTTTTCTTCAGGGATTTCCATCCTGACTAGTGACACTATTAATAAGGGATTCAAACCTGGAATGAATACTGAATTTAAAGCTATGCTCTCATCATCTAAGCTATTCTGTCAAAGGCAACAATCAGTACCAATTTTGTATACTTATCTATGAGGGTTCTTCTGATTATTCCTATTTTTTTCTTGATGGCAAGTTTAGATGTCATTATCATGTGAACAACTTCTTCAAATTTCTGCTTACATAACAATGGTAATGGTTGACTAATGGGATTATGGATTATACTTGAAAACCATTTATTAAACCTTGCCTTCAAGAAAAAAAAATGAAAAAATCAGGTGGACCCTCATAGATAAGTATATGAAATTTTTTAGGATTATTTTTTTTGATAGAATGGCTAGTTGAGTAGAACTTGGCATTAAATTTAATATTCATAAATCTAAAGGTTCCAAGTTTGTTTTCCTTGCTACTATTGTGTGGTCAGGTCAGTAAACCTGAATAAAAGAGAATAATGCCACTTGAAACAATGCATTATATACTAATCTGGGTGCTATTATCAACTATTTAGTGTATTTGTAAAGTTTGAATCAAATTTTGAGTTTTTTTAAAAAGCATTTAACAATTAATATTAGATAATAGAAATAGTCTAACGTATAATTACTACTGTAATATCATCATAACGGACTTTCAAAAATAAACAATGTAGGTCTTTTCCTTTATTTACTTATCACATAATTTCTACAAAGACATATATATGTTTTATATATCTAAACCTTAAACCCAACTGTGCATATTTTGTAAAACCAGTGTACACCTCAGTGTTACTCAATGGATTAGAGAGCGATATATTATTAAAAGTACATGTACACATAATTTTTTTTGATTAAATCATCTTTCATAGATCTGATAGGGGTTGTAATAAAATTTCGATTAAGTAATGGCTAATATATCAAACTGATGTAATATATATATATTCCAAAGAAATCAAGTCATATATCATGTGACTTAATTTAATAAGCTTGTATTACAAATGTTATATAATGAGCATGCCAATAGAACTTAGCAAGCTTTTCAGAATATTCCTATCCCCAGATCGGTTTCATGCTTTTGGCATACGATATTCTGAAAAGCTTGTTAAGAGCTATTGGCAAGCTCATTATATAACATTTGTAATACAAGCTTATTAAGTTAAGTCATGTGATATATGATTTGATTTCTTTGCAATTATTGTTTTGCTCATAAGGCTTTGGCAATTTTATATTGCTAAAGCTATTAATATATGGTGTATCTGAATTTAGTTCAATCCCATAATGCTATTTAAACTAAATAGCTGGATTTGAAAACATATGGATATCTGAAAATGTCAGTTTTTCTACTTAATAGTTAACCATTAGATAAATTGCTGGGCTTGACCTGGTATTTTAAATCTAATGCTTGAATATCCTAGCACTTCACTGAGGAATGCCAAAAGCATGAAACCAGTCTGGGGATAGGGATATTCTGAAAAGCTTGTTAAGAGCTATTTATATGCTCATCATATAATATATATTTATATAACAATTAGAAACCAGTCAACACTTAGACAATCCCAATATAGATAACAATCAACAATTTCAAACTGTTGTCAAGGCAACCTCCTTTTAAAAATAAAGGTGGAATCCCACCTTTATTTGTGGTCCAATATATATATATATGTTTGTCCATCTTAGCTCTATTGTATCAATGTTATAATGCTAAATAAAGCAATATAAGCTATAATAATGATAAATTTATTAGCCATTTAATTAATAAAAAAAGTATGTTTTGTTTTCTCGAAAAAATGGACTACGTAACAGTAGCTTATTTGAATATTTACATTTGAATATATTTATTACATTTTTCATGAAGGGTATGGGGATGGGGATGGGTTCTAAAAAATTGTTAAACAAATAAATTTTAAAAATAAATATATTTTTTTTAAAAAAAAATAAAAAAAAAATTTTTTTTTTTTTTTTTTTTAATATAAAGAGAAAAAAAAAAAAAATTTTATATAAACCTTTGTATTTGTTAGCAGTCATTTTCTCCTTTTAATATTGCATAACTTTCATTTGTTTAGTATAAAACAACTTAAACACTGTGTCTTGTTGCACCTGTGTGATTTCACAGTTAAAATAATCCATCAAGTCTTGGTGTGCTGGCCAGAGAATTTCAGATCATCCCCAACCTGTACCGCATTGCGCTTGTACCTTTTCTCAAAAAGTCATTGAATCCATCTCCATTAACTAATTTAAGACCCATATAAGTAATGCCATTACAAATAAAAATCATTGAATCACTTGTTAAGAATAAGTTCCAACAATGGTTGCTCAGTAACATTTCCTTCCACCAATTTATCCGCAAAGGATCATCCACCATTGAGGCAGTAAGGAGATTTGCCTTATTGGTGGAGTATATAAGGACCAAAAAAACATCAGGACCTATTGGGGTGCAGATGGACTTTGTGCCAGCATTTGACTCCATGGTGCCTTTAAAATTATTATCAATTTTGGAGCACTATGGGATACCCAAAGTTTACATCAGAATTATAGCAAATCTGCTGCTAAATAGATCCAATATATACATCATTGGATGGCTCTTTGAACCCAGGGTTTAAACCACATCTATCAATACCCCAGGTGTCACCTCTTAGCAACTTGTGTTTCATAGCCTATGTAAACCCCCTATTAACAGTTATTGAGAAACATCTTTCTGGGCTGTTTGTCCCGATTCTGGGAGAAAGTTCATCACATATCATATGTTGATGACATTATAGTCTTCTTCCCCACACATAAATACTTGCACAAACAATATAAACTTCTGGATGAATACACCTGGAGATATGGGCTAAAAATAAACTCTGAGAAATCTGCTAGCAGGAAGATCCATTGAGCGACATCAATTCCTTAAAGATTCTCGGGAAAACCTCAAAACTTTCTTGGATTCCTTGTGATTCAGTCCAGTTCAGCTGTGAGAAGAGCACTGCAAAACAACATTCTAAAAAATGAAAAAGGTTGCAAGTGCTCTCTCAGGGATCTATTTATCACTCCCAGGTAAGGCGCACTAATCAGCATGGTGCTTCTGTGAATTAATTATTTCATGCCACTTCTTAAACCAACCAGATCCTTTCAGAATGCAATACTCAGTATGTACTGGAATCTTGTGGAAGAGGAAAACAGTAACCATCAGTTTAGCCAAGATGCAGAGACTGAAAGACCTGAATGGGCTCGGGTTGCATGATCTTAACACCTTTTTTATTCAGAAATCCCTATCAACACTTAAGACAATGAATGCAAGATTGACTGTGGACTCATTACAGGATGAGATTGAGCCTACTGACATGTCACTGCCCATATAAAATGAGCCATGGAGCTGCTAGCATATGCCAACAAATTCTTCAAAGTTATGGCATTAATTGTTAACAATACTAACACTGGAAAGTTTACAAATACATGTATGCAAACATTACTGAATTAACTACTGAGCTTTATTTATCTACCAGATTACTAATCAGGAAATTAAAAGTTTGCTACTTAGAAGCCAAACATATTGATTTTATCATAAAACTTATTTTGAAAGTCTTGCCAACGAATCATTTTTTGGTAAATTATAGAAAATTTCTTTAAAATAGAACCACTATGTAGCTTATGTAAAATAGTGGATAAAACCTGGACATATTTTTACTGCTTGCCCATTTTTGAGTCCTACTAGACAAAATATTATAACCAGAGTACTGCCAGCTAACATGAAAATTCTAAGAATCAAGGATGCTATAACAAGTGGTGTTTTTGCTACAATTAGAATGGGACTGTTCCTACTTTATGCCATGTAGTTAACTAGAAATTATTTTGTTTTTAAGCAAGGAAGTAAGGAACTGTGGGAGATATGTAAAAAATTTATCCAAAGTACTATGTTCAGGGATCGCTTGTTAACACTGGAAAAGCTCTTTGGGGACACTTGGGAGCAACTTAGGTCACTAGATGAAGAGCCTATCCTCAGGCATGCTAATTAAATATTAATTCAAGATTAAAAAATAAATGGTCCAGTCAAATGGAAAATAACAAAGGATTGCTACCAATAAAAATATGGACTGCATAATGATCACTGGCTAAGTCCCTAAATGAAGAGACAGTTGTTCTGATATAAAACTAGTTACATAATAATTACAGACTAAGTTTGAACCATGAGCTTCTTGCTCTGATCATGAAATTAATTTGTCATAATAATTGTAACTAATGTATCAAATAGATATATTTTTTAATTTGGAAAATTATTTACTGATGAATGTTGTAAGAAGTGTAACAAATCTAAACAAATGTAAACCAAAAAGATTTATACTGTAATTGTTTGTGTATTTTCCTTTATAAAAAAAAACTGTTCCTTATCAAATAATCAAAGAAAGACTTGCATTGTTTTATTTAGATTAGGAATGTTAAACGGCTACTTGCAATATTTTTTTAGGTGTGTAACAACTTGTAACAGAAAATTATTAGATTTACTTTGTATGTACATATCGGTACTAATGTATTAGTCCAATAGCAAGATTTCATATATATATTATAACGGGATTTAGCCGTTTTCCATATATATATTACGCACATATGTAGTCTTGTACGATTGCGTGTATGTATATATAACGATACACGTATATGCGTAATGGTTTAAAAGAATATCTATTCTTAAATTATTCCATTTTATTGCCCCAGCATATTTATGAGCATCAATTTATGACCTCAAGCACCAATCCCATATTTCTATAAGAAATATGCTGGGAGAACTGGAATACCAATATGGAAATGCCCCTGGACTAGCTCTGCTCAGGGCTGGTGGTAAAATTTACCGGCAGTAGATCTAATTCTCTCTCTTTTTTTAAAAAAAAAACTCGTAACATAAAAACAAAACAAAAAAAACCATTCATTTTATATAATTTATTAGCTATGATATTTACGTATGTATAAAAAATATATATATTATTTACTTAAGTTAAATTAATGTCTCTTTTAAATCAAAGATTCATATCAGTTCTCTTTTTTTCTTTGTTTGCTCCTTTCTCTTTTTGCCAAAACTCCCACACACACACACACATATGCTATTATATGTATTTTGCACCGAAGATTTAATTGGACTAATTTATACACTAATAAATTCCATAGTAAATAGTTTGACATCTCCGGGCAAAGAAAATAAATTTTAAGTTCACAATTGTGTCAAATAAACAGTTTTCTCAAATTCGTGGAGTAAGCTTACTAATAGTGTAGTGACATATATAAATGTAATTAGAAACAAAATACCTGGTTTCCCCGGGGAATTGATCGAATCCTCTTGGTGAAAATGGAATCTCCGGTCCTTTGTCAGTGAACGAACTTTGTTTTTTTTTCTTTGAAGTTCAGGTTCCATGGCTAAAGTCTGTTTATTTATTTATTTATTTCTCTTCTGGCGATTCAATATTGTTGCTTATTGAGGCAAATTCTCCAGGCTTGACGTCCTTTCTTTAATATCGGCAGCTGCTATACATTCGGGGGAAGGATTCGAACACCTCGCACATTGAAGCTTCTACCCCAGCCTGACCTTATTTTATCAATATATAATCTGATTTCTGGATTCTTATTTCTGTTTATCAGTTTAACGTCTGCCTTCTTCTTCGTCCAAATTTATACTAATCCTTAATTCTTTTTTTTTTTAATTATCAAATTTATCTTTCTTTTCATTCATTTTCAATTATATTTCCATTCACATTCCATATGCCTTTGTTGGAATGCACCACAAAAGCTTTTTACATCTATTTCTTTCCAATTAATATTTAATTAAAATTAGACATTCCAAGATTTTTATAATAATTACTTCCATTGTTCTGCAAAATCACTGTCTTCCATCTTGACCTACGTATATATTTAAAAAGTTTATCAAACAAAATGTTTTTTTTTATTATTATTTATTTTGTGAATTTTCATTTTTAATGGTTCAAAAACGCACTCACACATATACATAGCGATGTGTATAGCTGGGTTTGGCAAAAGAAAGAAAAAAAATCAGAGCAAGTGTATACCCCCCCCATACCTGTTTTATGAGTTCTTTTTAATTAAAATAACTAAATCAATTCAATACGACCACGCACATGACCGTTGATTGTACATCAACTTGTAAATATTAGTTTTGTTAGTAAAGTAATATATATTTTTAATAATACGTTAGTAATAAGATATATATATATATATTTTTAATAATGCGTTAAGTATACGAATTGTATTAGTCTAATTATCGCAACAGGGTTTGATTATACCTGTCCTGTTGCAATATATATATATATATATTAGTCCAGCAATATTTATTTTGACAGATGATGACCTATATTTACTGGAATGATATAAATGTCTACTAACATGCATTTACATTTTTTGTGAGAAATTATCTTCCGCCATCTAAACGTATAAAGATATTTTATTGTAAAAAATGGCCACCTACAAATTTATTTAGTGAAAATGAAACAAACTTTACATTTTTTGCAAGAAATGATCTTCCAACAAATAAACTTTTAACAATCTAAATTTATTACAAGTGGTAACCAAACCAAAAAATGATAATATATATTTAATCATGCAAGTCTATCCATATACGAAGTGTTTTTTCTTAGCATCACTGTTGTGGACTGAACTTTCTTACAACAAGCCACATTCTGTTATGCCTGGCTACTCACTTTGACAATCCTGAATGAAACACCACCATTGCTTAACCATTAAATTATAGCAAAACCAACAATTTGACTAATAATTTTCTCCTCATTGGAATATTATCTAATATTCTCTTGCAATATTGAATTCATTTCTTTTTTAGAAGATTATAAATGTGTTTAATTCGGTCTTTAGATACACATTTGTTTGTGCCGGTGCCTTTCGTTACCACCATACTAATACGTAACAAATATATACTTATTATAAACCCATTGCAAAAGAGTGTTAAGAAAAGATATAACTTAAATTTAAAATTTATACTGTGCTAAACATGCTTTTGGAAACACTGCCAGAATCATAACTCTGTCTTATTTTGCAGTTGAAAAGTTGCATCTTTAAATGAATATACTTTATTATGCAAATGAGACATTTAAATATTCTATTTTTTTGACAATGGAACATGATTCTTTTTTATTAATTACATATGGAACTTTGAAATTGCCCATGCTTCCTTGCATTTTCATTTTTTATCATTTCTTTCGGCGCAAACTGCCTCCATGTTAGTTGGATTAAAAGCGAGACTCATTCTGTGCTTACCGTTCAATTGAATTATATTCGTTATTTACATGTTCTGGCTAATTCTTGTTGATCTATTTACCAGTAATTTGCCACAGTACTCAGTTTTGCACAAGGGGGTACTGCATACAATTTTATACAACACTTAGAGGCATGTTCTGGTGGTATTTTTTGTATTTTTCAACAATTTGTTCAATGATGGATGAACATCTAAACCATGGATAAACCTTCCATGCATTCCTAGGATAGCAAAAAAATTAAGAAATATATGTGCTAGCACATTAGTTTTAGATCCCCTTCATCAATGTACAAATTGTTGAATAATACCAAAAATAAAATACCATCACAACATGCCCCCCATATGTTTTATAAAATTATCTACAATGTCCGCTTGCACAAAGCTGTCTATTACAGCAAATTGTGGGTGAATAAATCAGCAAGGATTTCCCAGCACACATATTTATGCAACAGGGCAAAATAAAATAATGAATATAAATCAGTTTTCTTTGAACATGAGTACACAATGGGTGAAGACAGTTTGCATCAAAAGAGATGATAAAAAATGAAAATATGAGAAGGCATAGTTAATTGTAAAAGATTCGTATGCAATTAATAAAAAAGAATCATGTATTACATTGTTAAAAGATACATATGTGATTTTTTCACATGCATTAGTGAAGCTGTAATTATACTATAATGTTTAATATGCCTGCTTAGCACTTTCGAGATTTAGTATTCTAATCTCATACTCATAGCTTTACGAATGAAGACTGTTGTAATTTATTGTACACATATGCAAATGATCTTGAATTTTTAATTAGTTAGTCCATTGTTTGGAGAGAGCAAAGCATGCCTCTCTACTATTAATGGCACTGAGATCATTTGCTGTGTAAAAAGCTTCTTTGACTTTTCTTTTGGCATCATTCTTCTCTGTGCAAATTATTTGGGCAGAACTGGGTTTGAACACAATGGACAACTAATTAAAAATTCAAGCTCATTTGCATATGTGTAAGCAGGCATATTAAACATTATAATATAATTACAGATTCACTAACGCATGCGCAAAAATCGCATATGTATAATTACAATTTTTATTGGTGAAGAGAAAAATAATTTATTGTTAAAAGATGGAATATTTAAATGTTTCATTTACATAATGAAATACATTCATTTAAGGTGCAACTTTTCAACCACGAAATAAGACCGTTATGATTCTGGCAGTGTTCTGTGAAAGCATGTTTAGCACAGTTCAAATTTTAAATTTTACCTTTTCTTAACACTCATTTGCAATGAGTTTATAATAATAAATATATATAATAAATGCCAACAATAGAATATTGCATTCTTTAAATAGTATAGAATATTATTCCTAACAATTTTGGTACAATGAAATCCACTGCAAATTGTTAATGCTGAAGTAAAACTTAAAAAAAGCAGCTAATGACAAAATTTAATCTTAAATAAAACTATAAAACTATTTAATATATAGGGTATATGAGCACAGACTTTCACATGACCCACCACTCTCCACTCTATCTAATAACACTGATACACCTAAACAGATATATGTCGAAAAAATAAATAATCACCAATATCCGTATTTCATGCTAAACCAGCAATCATCAATTGGTCCAGATTATCATCTCCACACATATATACTATAAGTGTTCATATATATATTAAGATAGACAGTCTTCATACTTTGATGGACAGGCTTCAATCTACTCCACACTCCAACTCTTCAACCATCCATCCAATTGAAAATCTGATGATGGAATGCTCAAAGGCCACCCTGAGGCTAAGATTCTTGTCACACCCATGTTGACCTAAGGTCAATCTGAACCCTACATGTACAGGACATAATCCATTTAATACATATGCAAGGATGAGCAGACATCTCTACAATGTAATAACTGAAACACAGGCTTATTATATACCTGTGTCTATATTTAGTAAAATATCTGCAGAAAATGATTTTCTAGTTGAGGTGCGACATTTAAAAAATCAATATAAAATATTTACTAAAATTATAATGGGAGTTAACTCCTTAGTGGTTCAGTTTAACATCGCCAAAAACATTAGACATAGATAATAAGAAACAAGTTTAAGAAATCAATTTTTTTTATAAAACTACTACATATAGCACAATAAAAATGAAGCATATGAGCATGTTTAGATATTTTTTATTTAATAACGTTAACATTAATTTATACAATTAAAATTGATAATATTAGCACAAATATATATGGAAAATTGAGATTCTTCATAATAAAATAATTTAATAAGGATAACAGTTAATATAATAATGATTATTTACAATTAAAGCCATAAGGTGTACAAAAATAATATAGATCAGTATGGCCTCTTTAATATCTATATCCCTTTTCTTCACCTTCATTGGGGATTCTACTGGCTTACAACTGCAAAATTGAAGCCCATTATAACTATGGATACATGTTGACAGCAAGACTCACTTAAAGTACGTTAAAAACAGGTATTTATAGTACATACAGTCCTTAGAGAAAACTTCTACTCTTCTATTATTTGCCAATTCGTTAATTGTCCGCTTAATCCATTTTCTATTTATATGCTTACTTGTCCTTTCTAACTCTTCTGGTTTCAACATACACACACACACACACTCAGAAAAACATAAAGAAAAGTAACCCATTTTTAAAAATTGCAATCGTGATTTTTCAGTGTAGGAAGTTAAGTACATATATGTGTGTGCGTGCATGTGAATTAAAGCCATATTTAATGTTTTTAATGCATTTTATGCTTTGATAGTATTAAAAAGTAATTGCATAGATTAAAAGTTTATAGCATAATTACGTAGTTGGATTTTTAAGATCAATTATCTATTTATAAAAGATTGATAATCTAAGTTGTGTAAAATATGTCCAGAATAAACTAAGAATATCTTCCGAGACCTTTTTGCAAAAATAAGAGTTTAACTTAAATTTAAATATGATATATTTTTTAGTAGAAACAGCACTTTGAAAGGATTAAACAAAAATTTTAGTGAATATTGCAATAAACAAAGACAATGAAATTTTATTAAAGTATTATCAATAAAAAGTGGTCTCATATATCTTTATATCAGTTGAAATATAGGCATAAGTATCCTCAGTAAAATATTTGATTAGTTAACGAATATTTAGATCAGGGATACTCAATGTGAGCAAAATCGTCCCTTTAGGGGATGAAAATTAAATTTGGACGGGGGGGGGTGTCTCAGAATTACAACCAGGGATTCTTCAAAACTGGGGCCTAGGCCGCCGCTCCAAGTTTTTTAAATGTGGCATAGTTAGCATTGTTTATTTATTCTCTTATTTAGTTGAGGAATTGTAATTTATTTATTCCCCTATTTAGCTGAGCAATTGTTTCAGTTAACTGTTTTTGACTTTTACGTGATAGTATTGATTTATTGTTCTTTTATTGAATGTTGTTTTTTTTTTTTTTTGATTTGCACTGCTTTTTAAAGTGACATTATCTATGAGGATTAAATCCTTAATTATTTTATTATTTAATTACTAATAAGTTTATTTTTTGATTATTTAATTCCTTGTAGTTTGCTTATTTTTTAATTCTTTGTAGTTATTCAACCCATCATCAGCCATAACAAGCGCTGAAAAGAAAAAGTGTTGATTGTATATGGAGGAATATCTAATTCTACGGTTTTATTGAAAGCTCTTTCGCCCCAAGACAGCCTATGCGACTTTTATGTAATAGTTCTTTTACAAATGAGGCAATAAACCCGTCAAGACTATTGATCCTTCAAAAAGGAAACGTCCGAGTCAAGTTGGAAAACATTATGCAGAATTTTGAGCAACACAACTCTGTTATTATTTAAAAGAACACACAAAAATATGAACATGGGATGATTGTATCGTATGAAATTGCAGAAATGATCGCACAAAGAGGTAGTGTTCATGCAATTTCTAAGACTGTTATACCACCTGCCTTAAAGATTGTAATTTCAACATCCTTCTGATATTTTGAAAGCTTTGCCATTGATCAACAATTCATTCTAAAGATGAATCGATGAAATGTCAATTGACATTAAAGGGCAGCTAATTGCCGAACTAAAAATGAATCAATTTTTTATTCAGGTTGATGGATCCACAGTAACTGATATAAGTCTCTTCTCATGGCATATGATCATGATTTCAATGATGTTTGTAAATTCCAAGAACACCTTGTTTCTAAAACCTTTAGGAACTGGCTGTCTGAAGCATCCATTTTTGCTGCTGTAAAAACATGGTTTGATAAAAATAAGTATCAATGAAAAATATGATATCCTTTACCAGAGATGGCGCCACATCCCACTTAGATGTAAAACAGATGGTTTTACATCCCACTTAGAGACAGTCTGTCTCAAATTTTTGCAATTCACTACATTGTGCACCAACATAATCTGGATGCAAAAAATATTAGTCCAGTTTATTATCAATCTCTCAGTATAGTAACTACAATGATTAATAAAATGAGAATATAATCATCTTTTAACTGAAACACACAGGCTTATTATATACCTGTGTCTATATATGTAATATATAGGGTATATTCGCACAGACTTTCACACAACCCACCACTCTCCACACTATCTCATAACACTGTTACACTTAAACACATATATGTTGAAAAAATAAATATTCACCAATATACATATTTCATGCTAAACGAGCAATTATCAGTTGGTCCAGATTACCATCTCTACACATATATGCTATAAGTGCTCAGATATATATTAAGATAGCCAATCTTCATACTTTAATGGGCAGGTTTCAATCTACTTCACACTCCAACTCTTCAACTGTCCATCCAATTGAAAATCTGATGATGGAATGCTCAAATTATGACTTAAAAACATATCCAATGATCTAATAATTAAGTAATCCATCAAAAATGGCATTAATAAAATATTTTGTTATAATATAGTAAAATAACTTCAGTTTGTTTCTTATGATGTTTAAAAGAATTCCCCCCTCCCCCAAATCCAACAATAAAGCCAGCTGTACTTAATCTGGTTTAATCAAGAGATTCAGGACAATCCACAATCATTATGCCCATCTGTTACTTAAATGGAATATACTAATCACTGATCTAATGTAAATACAATTTTCTTCTTCTTCCTCCTTTTCTTATGTATTAATTTCTATATTTACATATTATACCATTTCCAACTTTTTTATACACTTCAACAATACTATTTTTTATATATTCTGATGATGACTGCAGGATAGTCGAAACTGTAAGAATAAAGTTTTGGTATAAAAAATAGTATTGTTGAAGTGTATAACAAAGTTGAAAATGGTATAATATCTAATGTAAATGGGAGCAAACACAAACCATGAACCATATAATTAATGTCTTCTAAATCTGTGGGCTATATTGGCAAAATTGACGGACTTAATACAGCTACTGTTGAATCTATTGCTTGATTGGGCTCTCTCTCTAGGTTTCTTTGTTATTTTGTTAATAGTTAAACTGTCAAAAAAATCCATATGCTAAATATATAAATAACTTCAGCTGAAATTAGTAATAATTGATGTTTTAATTTGAGGATGAGTGAAATATCTGGATCTATTGATGGGATAACCTAAATTGGATGGAAGCATCTTGCACATATAGAATTGCTAATAAGAAAAAAAAATCTCATATTAGATTGAAAGTTGTAATACATTAAAAACAAGCTAAATAATCTTGAGATTATTATAAATTCATAAAAAGTGATCAGTAAAGAAAATGCTGGAAGCAATTGGGTTGTGTAAAACTTTTTCAGCACTGGAGATATCTAAATGAATGATAGAATCGACTCATATATGTCACATAATACTGTAAATATCTACAGCTGTGTAGGAACTTATATTTTATCAATTGTCCTATCGTTGAAATTATTTCCATACTTATAATTCTTGCATAAGTAAACATAATAAAATTTGAACTATATATATTTAATAAATTTCCAAACATTTTACGTAATAACGTTAACTATTTATACTTCTATAAAGAAAATTGTTATTTCTATAAATTAAATATGGCTTAGCGTTTTTGAGAACTTAAGACATTCTCATATTCATAGCAAGATGAAATAGAATAATAGAGAGATAAGTGTAATTGTATTTTTATATTGGACTATTTCCATTATCTAATATATGTATTGAATGTCTTTAGAAAAGTTTAATTTTAGTTAAATATTCCAAATGTATTCAACTGTTAGTAATATCACAGCAAACAAATGTTAGTAATATCACAGCAAACATATTAGAATATGCACTAACTGTTAGTAATATCACAGCAAACAGATTAGTGCATATACTAACCTGTTTGCTGTGATATTACTAACATTTGTTTGCTGTGATATTACTAACAGTTGGTGCATATACTAACTGTTTGTTGTGATATTACTAACAGTTGAATACATTTGGAATATTTAACTAAAATTAAACTTTTCTAAAGACATTCAACACACATATTAGATGATGGAAATAGTCCAATATAAAAATACAGCTAGAACACCATCATCACAAACCTTCAGAAAAACAATAAGTGTAATTGTATATATTTGTAGAAATTTAAATTTATTTAAATCAATGTTAAATATTTAAATTACAGCATCTATTTTTCGGAGAGAGGGAAAAGATGAGTAGCATTCGTATTATATATAGATAAAAATGATTCAAAGAGAAAGATAAGGGAGGCTTGCTGTATAGCCAATAATACAAATGTTATCAACCTTAGAGTCTCATCCCTCAAACTCTCCAAAAAATGGACGCTCTAATGTAAATATTTAATATTGAATTTAAATTCTCTTCAAATATATACAATTACAATCATCTCTCCTTTATTATTCTATTTCATCTTGCTATGAATATGAAAACACCATAATTTCTCGAAAGCGCTAAGCCGTATTTCATTTATAGAACTAATAATCTTTTCTATAGTTGCATATAAGCGCACTTATTATATTTATTACATATAGATATAAATAATCCCAGTGCTTTACGCTAAACTGAAATAAATATCCAAATACGAAATTCCCCATATTGTTACATAATTCAGTCCCACCCTCTGTGATATAAATATATTAGAGTTCGAATTTCAAAATAGCCATATTTTGATTTTGGTTAGAAAATAAAACGCTATTAATAAGTTCGTTAGAACAACTTTCTTTTCTTGGTAGCTTGATCAGCTAATACAAAATGGCTATTTGCATTAGCTGTCCCAGATATATATAAGGATTAACAAATTAATCAAATAGTTTAAACAAGGGTGAAACTCATTACAATCTAGATATAAACACAGTCTCTGTTCATACAGCCTAGTTCTAAACTTCCATGGAGAATCCATCATTTTTTACTCATTTGAGCTAATGCAATGGTTGGGAAATTTTAATAACTAAAGGGATGCTGCAGTGCTTACTAATAGCATTTGATTTATTAGTCTAAATCAGAAATATATATACAATATTTCATATTTAAATAATTAATTATACTTCACATATAACAAAGTAATGTTTACATTGCACTAAAATGCAGAAAACGTGAAACTATAATACTATACTAAACAAAATAGAAAGACTAAGCACTTTCGGGAACGTCTAGTTCCCCTATTCATAGCATATGATGGAAGTGTTGGTAAAATGTTATGTCTAAACATAATGTATGCAAATTTATGCAATGTATTAAAATGGCCCATTTTTTAGAAATGGAAAAGCAGAATTCCTTCCGATTGATGGTGGTGGCATCGTCTGTTATAAAGCATGCCTCTTTTACCTCACATTTTACATTGTTCTGCTCCATGCAAAGTATTTCTGCTGATGTTGGTTCAAACACATGGCCAGTAGACCTTTGATGCTGGAAAAATATCAAATTATATTCGAAACTGATTTGTGCGCTTATTATATAAATAACGCTGCTGCGAAACTCTAGTGGCTAAAGTGGCATGAGTTTCCCCATAATAAACTGCTTCGCAACCATTCTGGGGCATGTGATTTTGTAAACAGCCTGGGGGATTTGGTCAGGTGATATCCAATCTTTGGAATTATTAATAAGTCTATTGGTTGCAGGTGGTGTATGAAAACCCAAGTTAAATAAAGTAGCTTCACGTTTTCTGCATTTTATATTTGAAAAAGTAAAAAATGAATACTTACCTCCAAAAATGGTGGAAATAGGAAGTGCTTTTTTTCTGATAGTGTGATAAAATTAGATGTTTCATACAATGTTTTAATTTTTTCAAATAAAGTTGTTTCACAAATAGATAAATGGTGAGGAAGGTTTAAAACAACATGAGGAAAAGTAGCCAAACCATACACTGTAAGAACATCTGGCTCAAAATAGGCAACTTGAATCTAAAATTGTATGTATTTAAAATATTAATTTTTATAAGAACAAATCCAACAGAAATCCTAATGTAAACATTTAGAAATTATTTATTCAACTATATATGAAAATGTTATGGATGTCTAAAACATATAAACATATCCGTTAAGTAAATGTATTTACATTAAATATAAAAAATAATCAAAATTATTAGTTTATATAAAATTATGTGTTCATGTATTTGTATTGTGTTTGTGATAGTTCTGAAGAAGATTGCTGGAGCAATCAAAACCATCATTAGTGCTTTGTAAAAAGCATTGCAAAAAGTAATAAAGAACATAAATGATATCAATATTATATAAAATTACTTTATAATTTTCTATCAAATGTGCCTCAAACTACAATTCAATTACTATATCATTTCTATTTTTTTCTTTATTTATAAACTTGTATCTTGAGTTTCATGTATTTATTCTAATCTACCTTTGTTTATCATGTTTTATTATGATGTTCTAAAGTTTAAGTATATGCATTTGATTTCCCATGATATTATGGTAATGATTATCCTATGGAAATCATCATTTTCAAAAATTATTGATCAACTATAGGATCATGGTCTCTTCAAGTTGAACACCATTTCTGCAATCTCTAGCCTCTCTTCTCTAAATTGCATCAGCAAACCTTTTTATTTCATCTATTCATCTCACATGCGGTCTCTCTCTAGGTCTTTTATAATCTCTTGGGATTAATTTTAAGATTTTAACTGTACAACTATCATCATATCTTTTAGTAATATGTCCAGTCTAGCTAAAGTTGTTTTTTTTAGTTATTCTAATGATGTCAATAATACTTGTTTGTTCTCTTGTCATGTATTTCATTTGTGCTCCCTTCTTGTTACTCATAACATATATTTCTCCATACTTTATTGAGCATTCTAAAGTCTCTATACTTCTATTAAATATTCAAGTCTCAGATATATGAGTAAGAACTGGTAAAACTCATTTATTGAAAATCCTTTTCAAACATATAGGCATATTTTCTTTAAATATTGTTATTTTTACTAAAAGCACTCCATCCAATTTCCATTCTATGATTAATTTCATTCATATAAGTGGGAATTTAGGTTAAAGATAAGTTGGTCATTCTTATCTTTATAAAGTTACTATCATGGGTCAAGGTTTAGAGAGTCCCTCTATAGTCAAAAAAAGACATTAACTATTATGAACATTGAAGGTGTATATGATAAAGATTAAAGCCTTTCTCTAAAAGTATTTACATTTCCATCTGTATTAATAATTTGAGTAAGGCAGTTGTGGTTCTTAAACTTCTTCCAACTCATCATTATCAATTTTTTTTTTTTGGGGGGGGACAATAATATTTTAGTGTTTTTAGCATTTAACTTTAGTCCTACTTTCTTACTTTTATCTGAATAACTCTTGCAACATTTTCTGAAGCACTCAACCACTATTTGACAAAAACACATTACCTATAAAATCGAGATGACTGAAATAATTTTCATTTACTTTTATATCCTTATCTTCAAATTTTAGTTCACAAAATATTTTGGATAAAACTGTTTAAAAAACATTAGACAATATGGATCAACAATGTCATACACCCCTCTCAATGTTAATATTATTAGTCATTTTAAAATCTAATCATTACTAGTGCATTTTATAAATATTCTTCAGACTATGATCATATTCTGGATCTATATATTGATGTCTCAATGCTTTAATCACTGTAGAAACACTTGTAGAATCAAATGATTTTTTATAATCTACAAATCCAAAATAGAATAACAACTCATATTCATACTCCTTTCTATAATTTCTCTCAATATTTGAATGTGATTCATTGTGCTAAAATAACTTTTAAATACAATTAATTCTTTTGGTTGGTTAAAATTCAAAGTTCTCGGTAGACATATTGTAATTATTTTGGTTAAAAAAATTGTATGGAATAAATAAAAGACTGATAGGTCAGTAATGTCTAACATCTTTATCACCTTTTTAAATTACTGCACTTCTTCCAAACCTCTGATACATCTGTATCATTTAAACATTTGGTATATAACTCTGTCAACCATTTTCTAGTCCTTTACCTGCTTTTTTTAGAATATTGATTGTAATTCCATCATTACCTGAAACTTTGCCATTTTTCATAGATTAAATTGTCTGTCTCTCTTCTTCATTTAAAAGATTGGGGAATTCAAAGAATGTAGTCATTATAGAAAGTACTTTGTTTTCTTTTCATTAATGCTATATAATTCTTTACAAAACTCTTCTATACATTTCATGATGTCATCTTTCTTTTTAGTAATAGTTCCATCTTTTTTTCTTTTAGCAAAAATAAATTACTATCAGTATTAAGATATTGTTTTACATTTTTGAAATTATATTTTCTTTTATAGTTTTCCTTGTTAAATCAAGATTATATTTTATTATATTCCTTTTAGCTCTTTTTTTGTATCACTTTACAAAATTCTTTCTTAATGGATCATTTTTATATATTTTCATATTCATTATTTTCCTCGTCTCTGTAAAAATTTGGTAAATTGCTGTTTTTCTACCAGCTATCTTTGTTGCGGTTCTTAATAGTATATCATTTTCTTCCTACTGATTTCATTCAAATCTGAACTATCTTCAAACCTGTTAATATTTTAAAGTGATTTGCAAGTTCTAAATTAAATTTATTGGAATATTCCTGAAGGTTAGAAATACCAATTATGAATTCTGTGTTTCTTAATAAGTTTTATCTTTCTAATTTTACATTAACACATATCTTACGTTGTTCTAATCAATAATCACTTTGTGTTTTGAATTTATTAAGAATATTACAATCTTGAAACAAATTTTCTGCTGGTCAAAATATAATCCAATTCTGATGTAACTTCATTTGGATGCTTCCATGTCCATTTTTGTTTAGCATTTTTTTCAAAGAAAGATTTTCTAATATACAATTTTTCTTTTTCTGCAAACTCAACATGTCTGTGTCCTCTTTCATTTCTATTACCATGACCAAATTTACCAATAGCAATTTCATCCTTCAGCCATTTATCAATTCTAGCATTAAAGTTTGTCATGATAATTTTAAAATATTGTTTGATCTGATATATTCATATAAAAACCCTCCATTTTTCAATCACAATAAGAACTTGTTGAGGCATAAAACTGAAATATCTGCATTTGGTATCTTTCGTTAAATTGTACATCAGCAATCTCCGCAAAATTCTTTTTCTACTCTTTATTTGTAATAAATTACATTCCAACTGTGTTTCCAATATTTGTGTCTTTGTAAAGTATATGTTTCAATTTGTAAAGCAATTGTCTCTTCACCTTTTCCTCTAATTAGACAAAAACCAAAAATGTCCCAATTATTAATAATAGATAGTTCTTCTGTCCAATTCATGTAATGTTCTTTTATGTGAAAATCATCTGTAAGCATAAATACTTATTTAAGATCATCAGTAAATGGCAATCTATATATTTGGTGATTATAAATATTTATGTAAATATGAATTATAGTGAACAACATGTTCATTTTATTAAATATATTGTTTCTATTCTGAGGCGAAACTCCATACAGTAGCACCATTCAGTGCAAGCCAGAGTAATCAATGGATGCATGAAGGTTTTTTTCATAAATCCCTATCTCCTGCCTACTTATCCAATACCCCCAGCTTGTGGCTTTCATCAGTAAGAAGTCTTGGATCTGAGAACACTGAACTTAGATCTTAGGATCTAATGCAACCCTCCAGCAGTCACCTTTTACTTTTTTAGCTAACTATAAAGCTTTGAGTCCAAAATGAAAACACAATAATGAGGTTTTCAATCTAATCTCATTAGCTGGTGGAGGGTTGCATTACATCCTAAGATCTAGATGCAGTGCTCTCAGATCCAAGAGTCCTCCCTGATGAAAGCCACAAGCTAGAAACTAGTCTGGGGATATTGGATGAGTAGGAACTAGATAGGGATTTTATGCACCAACACTCTGGCATCCATTGATTACTCTGGCTTGCACTGAGTGGCAGTAATACATGGAGAGTTTTGCCTGTTTTAATAACAGTTATGAGCAAGCATGAGAAATTAATTCTGTGAATATATTCGAATGGAATTATTGACTTTAAATGATTCAATAAAAGGATATACAAACCAAACTTACCTAAAAGTATTTGGCAATAGAAAGTAAAAGCCATGTCTACAAAGTTAAACGTATGTGCATGTGGAGAGAATTTAGATTCACAAATGCAAGATTCAACTTGAAAAAGTGTACACATAGATATCTAAATAAATCTGTACTGCATAAATGTTTCCAGAACAGGATCATTGAATATCAAGAATGGACAATGTGGAATCAACAACAACAATGGCACCAGGATTCAGAGAAATTGCCAAAGTAATGGACTAACTGATCTATAGAACCTGAACTGCAATGAATTACTAGGAAAAGCATCATCCAAATACTATTATTGAAATAAATTATTGTTATATAAAATAATTATCTCATCAGACTCATTTCAGGTCACCCATTCATGAGAATCATGTTTCCTGAGCTATGTCGGCATAACCTGATCTAGGTAAATAAGGTGTAGTGAGCTGAAACTCTAGTGGCACCATTTGGGAAACCAACAGATAAATTTCTAGATGTTTTAGTCTTTTTACTGCTACACCCTCTGATGATCAGGAAATATTGTTGTAGGGGGGGGGACTTTTTTCTACAATATGCTCAATCAACTGACAGAGGGGTTAGACGTGCCAGTCCACTTACAGTATGTAATATATATATATATATGTAATATATATATATATATTTTTTTTTTTTATATATATATATATATATATAAACATTAAAAGCATGAAGCTAAACTAATCAATAAATAATCAAAATTATCTCAAATTCACATCTCAACCAGACTAGCCAAAAATAAACTTTAAAACTCTACCAATGGTTTCACTGCTACAAGCTGACTTTTCAAGTGTAAGAACTACAAAATAACATATTTAAACTAAACATTACCCACAATTCATTTATTTCCCATACACCCTTAATATTAACAGGACTTCTAAATAAGTTAATTGCTTCAGAATAATTCTTCCTTTTTTTCCTTTCCACACTATTAATTTTAATGCAGCTAAGATTGGCTTCTTTGAGAAAAATGAAATAAAAAGAATTAAAGAATCTTTATTATTAAACATTTATGATTCTGAAACAATTAACTTATTTAGAAGTTCTTTTAATATTAAGGGTGTATAGGAAATAAATGGAATTGTGGGTAATGTTTAGTCTAAATATGTTATTTTGTAGTTCTTTACATTTGAGAAGTCTGCTTGTAGCAATGAAACCACTGGCAGTGTTTTAAAGTTTATTTTTTGACTAATCAGATTGAGTTGTGAATTTGGAATATGGCTAGTCAGATTAAGTTGTGAATTTGGGGTAATTTTGATTATATGTATTTTATATAATTAAACCAGCTTTTTATTTTGACCCGCATGATTTCATGCGGTGAGAGTACTAGACTCTAGAGCCTTAAAGTTGTTTGATTAATTTCAGTTCTGCCATTTCCAGAGTTTAAACTACTTATAAATTCCTGATCAATAAAGTCATTTAACATTTTATTTATTTATTTTATTTAAAAAAACATTTTTCATTTTTAATACCAATCCCATTTGCAATGGATTAAAAGATGTAATCAGAAAATATTTTTTATATGTTTACTAAAATGCACTACTGTTTTAAAGCTCCATATTGTATCTTTTAAAAATTTATTTATATTTACATATATTACCATATGATTACCTTACAAGTCTTGTGAAATTTTCCAGGAATTCCAGGCAAAAAATTGACATGAAGTGTTAAGAAATGCCTAGCTCTAATTATACCCTGAAAATTCAAAATAAAAAAAACTATACAAAATACTTTTTATAAACTATTTTCTTTTTTTTTTTAGTTTTAATACTACAAACAATTTATTATAACTTATACATATATATATATATATATAAAATATCAAAGTAAAAAGCTTGTCATCCATTCAATAAAAATAAATAAATCGCATCAAATTGAGAATTAAAAAACTAACTAAAATTAAAAACTAAAACTTTCTAAGAAGTTGGTTTCACTTCCAAAGCAGATTTCTTGGGTGTAAAGGAACCCAAACATAACACAAATATATACTAAATAATTTCCCACAACTCTCTATTACATTTCAATTATCTTTAATATTAAAAGAATTTGTAAATAAGTTAATAGCTTCAGTATAATAAATTTTCAATAATAGAGATTATAATAATAACGTGAAAGGGTGAAACCTTTGACCGATTCTTTCATTTTTCTCTTATTTCATTTTTTTTTCTTCAAAGAAAAACCTTAGCCTGCAACAAACATAATCTTATGCATTTTTATTATAATGAAGTAATTTATTTATTTTTTTTTTTTTTTCATATGTCATAGCATCGGCCGAGACGCGAACCCACAACCGTCTGCAACCAACTACTTTCTTGTAAGGCGGCTGTGATGACCTCTCGGCTAACAATGCTTGACTAATTTATTTATTTAGGAGTTTTTTTGATATTAAAGGTAACTGAAATGTAATTAAGAATTATGGGAAATATATTATATATATATATATTGGTGTTGTGTTTGAGAAATTTGCCTTGGTAGTGGAACTAATTGGTTGTGAAATTTTAATGTTTAAACTATGGCTAGTTTTTTAAATTTGAATTTGGTATAATATATATATAAATACATGTACATTGTCTATACTAAACTTAATGTAATTATAAGTGACTTAAACTTAGACTTTCAAGCTCTCCACATCCATCCAATCCATCTTATACAACCAATACATATGACCACATCTAAAAAAGATAACTGATTGAAGCAGTCAATCTTAGCTTAAGATTGTGCTTCATGTTTCTATCTACTAACCTGTGTTTAAATCCCTATTTCCCATCCCGCTCCTTTTTGTCGTGTATATATTTTTATGTATATGTTTGATATGTGCGCCTATATTATAAAATTTAATGTTTCAATAACATGTTTCAAAATTATTATTAATTCTTTTTATTAATTATTAGTTCTTTTATTAAAGTATTATAGATGCGGCTCAAATATATATATATATATATATATATATATATATAGGAGCGAAACTTACTAACAAAATATTGATGTTTTAAATATTTATTATATGTCATTTTTGGCTTTTTCTTTTTAAATTGCTTGTTTTCTATTAAACTGTATATTTTTTTATAAAATCCAATATGGAAGATGTGACTGTTGTTATTGTCTAAAAATAATTAAGGATTGGAAGCACTATTGTTTTGATCTGGGGAAGGTATTTTTTTAATTAAAGTTTTACTTAAAATAAATGGGATTAAATAGATTAAAGATATTTTTGTTAAAAAACATGTCGTCAAATCTATTTCTAATCTGGAAATAGATTTGAATTTATTTTGGACGTTATCTTACAATTGCATCTTCAAAAACAACTGATAAAAGAAAAGGTATAAAATGACTGAATTTTGAATCACAGAGGAGATTAGCCACTATAAAGAGATTAGCTACTTTTAGAGAGAGGTATTATAAACATATTTTGTTTTGCTTGAAACTTAAAAATGATATAGCAGTAAATCCACCACTCTGCTCGACCCTATGGGTCAGGGTCATCATCTACCGCTACCGTAATATCCTGCTGCCATGAAATGAAGAAAGGTCTAAAAAGAACTTTAGAATGCTAATAGAAGTTACCTGCCACTGAAGTATTTGCATTTCAATCACCGTGCACGTGCCATACTTTAAAATGGACTCTTAAAATTGAAAGGTAAATTTCCAAGCCGTCACCTCAAACTAAATCTAGCCTAATTCATCTATCAAAATTTCCTCTAATATGTGATTTAACTTTGTTTTGTTTTAATATGTAATTTGCTCTTAAGTAAATGATTTCTATATATTTAATTTTCTCTCATATACTCTAACTTTCTTTGGTGCGGTCATTTATTTATTATTTGATTTTAAAATATTAATAATTATATATATATATATATATATATGCTTTTCTAATTAATATACCAATCTTAAACAATCTGACAAGTTGAATTTCTAAAATCTTTTTTTCTGTCATTTTTCTTCTTCTAAACCTTCATACAAAAGTTATTAACGTCCTCTTAAAATATACATATATAATGCATTGTAAATTAATACATTCGCCAGATTGTTTTATGAATCAACATTTTAGGTTCGTTTTTAATATAAAAATTGATTTGTTTAACTCTGAAAATCCAGAACTTAAGCTAATTAACACTTTGAAATCTTTTAAAATGTTTTGTTTTTATTCAATTCTGAAAGAGTGATCCATTAATTATTTTCTATAACTGCAAGTCTTCTTATATTTTCCATACTCTTAAAATTTCAAATCTTGTATTTAAATATTTCAGTTATTGTAAAATCAACAAAGGTGAGATTGATTTATTTTAAATATCAGAAAAGGGATGGGGGTAAATCTTAATGTTTCTTTTAATAAATCAAATCTTAACGTATATTTTATTAATTCGAAATCTAAATCTTAATGCTTCTTTTGCTAAATAAATCTTCAAGTATATTTTGGTAAATGAAATCTAAATTTCTCTATATATATTATAATTGCATGGTGTATTATAGTATTCAAACAAGGGTCATTTATTTTAAAGCTGTAAAATTTATTCAATGTTGTTAGTGACATTCATTCGTACTGCGTTTCTGTCATTTAGCCTATCTTCGTTCTATATATACGTGCTTCTTAATCTGGAGGTTACGACAAGTTCAAACCCATAGATTTCTTCTCAAGTCCTCATATAAAAATGCCTCTGGTGGTGATCCCCTAAGTCTGGCACATGCTATGCATATTCTTTCTTCATATAAAAATGCCTCTGGCAGTGATCCCGTAAGTGTGGCACACGCTATGCATATTCACTTCGTATAGATAAAAGGCCTCTCGCATCGGTTATACCAGCAAAAGTCTGGGCCACCCCATGCCTATCTACTTTTCTCTAAGCACTACCCAAGAAGGAGGTGTGAGATTTTGTTTTTCATCCAGAAGCATGACCTTTTGTTCTTAGTTATTTTAGGCTATTATGTCAGCACTGCAAACTTCTTTGTATTTATTATTCCTTTTGCTTCATGACCCAGTTTTAATGCTCTAATATTAAAATTAAGCTTTGCTTAAAAAATATATATAAATGCCAACTACTTCTATTTTATTAATTAAATTTATTTCAGTCTTATACAGTCCCACCATCGTAATTTATATATCTATTTAAGAGTATCTATATGCCTTAGGGAAAATAAAGCGTTCATCTTACTATTGTTAAAATAATTTTTCATTAAATATTTTGTCATAGATTCAAATATAATCAAATGTTTTCAAATGTATTTTATTTATTTTCATGACCTCAATGGCGTGAAAATAATTTATATCATATGTATGATGAATCCCAGAATGCTCCTTGAAATAATGCTAGTCACCATGTTTCAGAACCGTAATCCAAAGCGTTAATAGCAATATTATGTAATTCTTTCTAATATTCGATTGGCATTTTAATATTGGACCCACCAAAGATGCGTGTTTCTTTGTAATATATTATTTAGCTAATAAAGAGCATATGAGAACTAATAGCGTGAATGACACTATGTAATCGCTTGCTCACTCATGCACACACTAATGTCTAAAATTTATTTATAAATGTATAATAATTTGTCAGTATATTAAAATATATTTTATTGTCTAACTTATTTGAGTAGTTCGAATTCCTTCTTTTTCTCCACTTCCAAATGTTCAGCCTAGTTGATATATATGTTAGTTGAGTCATAGTCAAATGATGTCTCATTGTCTTCTCCACTCTCCTAGTCGGCCGGATTAAAATTAATTCTCATGTGCCATCACTATTATATTATTTATTAGATGTTAGATCTGGGGCTTACAGAGTGGGTTCGAATTCAGGCTGGTCCCTGACCTAAATCTTGGGCTTGACTGGGTTTGAAGTACATTTTGTGAGTTCCAGCTCATGTTAGATGGATAAACATATTTTGACCGGCACATGATCTCCAATATGTGTATTTCATGCTGAACCAGCACTCATCAGTTGGTCCATATCACCATCTCCCACACATACATATTATAATCACTGTTCAGTTTATATTAAGATAGCAAATCTTCAAACTTTAATGGACAAGCACCAATGCTCTCCACTCCCTAGCTATCCATATCATTGAAAATCTGAAAATGAAATGCTCAAAGCCCTTGTTGATGCCAATATTATCAATATACCCATGTTGACCTTAAGTCAATCTGATTTCTCAGACACAGGACATCAATATATCAATTTAATTATACAGCAGAGGGATGGGCTGATTATATAGTATTTAAATACATGTATATTGTCTTTATTAAACGTAATGTATTTTGCCCATCCCTCTTGTATATAATTAAATGAATATATTGAAGTCCTGTTGTGAGGAGTCAGGTTGACTTAAGGTCAATATGGATATGATGGTGATATTGGCATCAATAAGGGCTTTGAGCATTTCATCATCATATTTTCAATGATACGAATGGCTGGGGAGTTGGAGAGTTGAAAGGAATGAGGCTTGGCTATTAAAATTTGAAGATTTCCTATCTTAATAATTAAAAAAGCCAAGTCATATATAATGTGACATTACTTTTAATGAACTTGTAGTTACAAAAATGCACATAGAGAGTGTACCAATAGCTCAAACAAGCTCGTAATTATTCTGGATAGAGATTTTAAATAT
Source organism: Epiperipatus broadwayi (assembly GCA_028023455.1). Taxonomy (NCBI): domain Eukaryota; kingdom Metazoa; phylum Onychophora; class Udeonychophora; order Euonychophora; family Peripatidae; genus Epiperipatus; species Epiperipatus broadwayi. Next base: position 1,053,671 of record JAQFVV010000043.1, read on the forward strand.
TCCTATCTTAATATGATTGTATGTATGTGTGGGAGATGGTGACCTGCACCAACTGATGAATGCTGGTTCAGTATGAAATACATATATTGGAGACTCATTTATCTTTTTCATATGTATGTGGTCATGTTGTATGAGATTGATTGGATGGCTGTGGAGAGTTTGAAAGTCTGAGTTCAAGTCCTTTATATATATATATATATATTGTAATGTACATATGTGCCCATTACAATATATATATATATATATATATATATATATATATATTGTACCATTTATTGATATATAAAGTACAAATTACTTTTTAATATTAGGTATTGTAAAAAAAAAGAAAGGAGAGCGAACACGATCTTTATTTTTTTTTGTAACATAATATTTATTTCTATATACGGTACAAATTACTTTTTGATATTAGGTATTATAAAAAAAAGAAAGGAGAGCGAACACGATCTTTATTTTTTTTTGTAGCATAATGTTTTAAAGAAAAAAAAAAACGTACAGTGAAAGTTTAATTTTTCTTTTTTTTTTAGAAATAAGTTAACTAAAATAAATTCAATGTTGGAAAGTGCATATTGAATCATTGATTCAAATAGTGAAAGGAAATTTCAAAAGGTGAAAGATTGCTATCAGAAACAACTTTCTGATAGTAATTAAAAATGGCAGAAATTCTTAACGGAAAAACAGACTTTGTAATAAGAAAAGGAGAATAATGTAGAAGTTTATAAAGTAGAACAAAGAAAAAAAAAGAATGTGTGCAGAGCTTCTAAAAAGAATCTAGGAGTATAAAAGGAGCCGACAGATTTGAAAAGGGGTCTTTTTTCTCTTATTGTTCCAATAGTGCTGAGCAATTTGAAGTGCCTCGTATTTTTTTAATAAAATGTGTCCACTTAGATACGAACTGAAATCGCTCGCCATGAGTGAGTAGAACTGTATCGTTTGCCGACACTTTCTCTCGAAAAAAGTCACCTAGATCATCATCTGGCTACCTAAATTAGATCGGAGATTCGGAAATAAAACTAAAAGAAAAACAACTACTGCAGACTACCCACTAACTGAATTGTACATCGGGAAGATCGATGACCTACTTAATGTCAACTTACCGGTAAGTAAATGGCCATAATTTTTTTACATAAAGCTTTATGAATAGTGAGTTGAATGGAAATGTTATCCCATAAATTTTTCTTGGATCAGAAGATTTGCGAACTGAGAAATGAACCAAACTGTTACTATGAAAAATAAGACTAAATAATTATTACTCCAATATTTGAATCAAATTATTGAATTCATATGCACAATCTTTTCCAACATTATAATTTTGTCTTAATCATAAATATTGAATGCTTGACGAGTTAGAATAAATCTTTATTATTAACTTCACTTTCATTGTACGTGTATAAAATTAATGCTATTCTATTTAAGTTTTACCTTTAGTTATTTAACTTAGATCGGTATACAAATTATTTTTTTTTGATAGATTTAATTTCCGTAATTAAGAAAAAATGGGGATATCTTCTTCTTAATGAGAATGTTAACTCAGATCGTATAATTATTACCTTACGAGCTACAATATGTTTGACACAGTCTCAGTGGGTCTAACGACTCTGGTGCCCTCAAGTAAAAATTAAAAACTGGTTCTGCTCATGATTGTACTCGGTAATAGTTCTAGGCCGAAGTTGATCAGGAAAAATAGCTGTTTTGAGAATAGAAATACAACTTTCTTTTTTCTTTTGATACAGCTTGATCAACTCACGCTCAAATATAAATTTGAGGCGTATAGTGGCCTAGTAATACGAAAAACGTTACAATGGCTTGCCCAACTCGAGGCTTACGAAAAGAAAAAAAAAACCACGACCTGAGAAAATTTAAAAACGGCATAAAATTGAGAATTTAATGTCCGTAGCCGGAAAATAAATATGACCACAAATAGTGCGCAAGTCTAAAAAGTTATTGTGTACGATTACAAAAGTTTTTTTTTAGAGTAGGATTTTAAATAAGGCTATATTGAAAGAAAATAATAGCTTATAAATTATTAAATAATAAATAAAACCGATCAAAGGTAAGAAATGACGGTAAAGGTAGAGGGGGACGGGAGATTATAGGGTGATAAAAGAGAGGGGTGTCGGTGAATGAATTTATTAGCAAAGCAAAATAAAATATTGTATTTATATAGTAACAATTGATAGCGTTAAGATTTTATTTACTGTAGCAAAAATAAGCAACACGGCCATATATGAAATTGAGAAGTAATAAAAATATACAAAATATGGCAGAAGGCGCGGAAGAATTAAAAGAGGGCTTGGAACCCTTAATAAAAAAACTATTATATGAATGCATGACAGAATTCAAAGAAGAGATAAAAAAAGAAATGGCAGAGATGGTCAGAGAATTGAAAGAAGAAATAAGGGTAGAGATTAAAGAAATGAAAGAAGAGTTAATAAAGGTAGTAGATGAGAAAATAGCTAAAGGGTCACAGAGCACAGAAGTGATAGAATTGAGATCCAATAAACAAGAAAGCCAAGAGATAAAATTCATAGAAAATAGAGAAAACGTGCCGAGTGCAGTAAACCCCTTTTTGAAATTAAAAATTTTCTATGGACAAGATGGAGAATCACTGATGGAACACTTAAATAGCCTGCATGGGTACTTCGCGATAAACCCCATGTCAGAAGAAGTTAAACTAACGCTGGCAGTTAATCATTTACAAGGGATGGCGCAAGCTTGGTGGGAATCCTTGTTTAAGAAACCGAATAACTTTATGCAGTATGGTCAAATATTAATCAAATGCTATTGGAATGAGGACCACCAAGAATGAATTAAGAATAGAGTGGTGCAAGAGAAATGCAGAACAGAAGGGCATTATGTACCATTTTTTTGGAAACAAGTGGCACAACTATGAGCGCTGACTGAGTGCAAATTAACAGAAAAGCAGATTATCAAGATTACGCGGAAAAATTTTCCCGATCCAGTAGGGCATCTGTTGATAAGTACCGGATGTGAGACAGTAGAGAGAATGGCAGAATTGCTTAGTGCTTTCGAGAATGACAACACTGGAGAGAAGATGAGTCCTAAACACTTCGACAAATTACCGAACCAGAAGGGTCGAATACAACTGAACATTATAGTGTTGACTAATAGTGCTGGAAATCAAAGGAAAGATAAGGGGTCCCCAACTAAAAATAAAGGGAAGGGAATTCGTGCAAGACCTCCAGCACTAGATAAAAAGTTTAGGAGTGAAAATAAATACAAGAGAGAAGACCTTGACATAAAATGGAGAGACTGGTGCGAGCAATACAGAGAGGGGGTTCGATCCCTATCACCTCCGCCATCAACCAGTTATAGTGATAGATAGCATTGAGAGATAAAGTGGGCCGGATGACACCCTGCAGATCTCGGATATGCCTCGGAAAAAACGAAAAAAAATAATATGGAAACGTACAACTAGAATATTAAAATATATAGATATTAATTTATAGAAAAAGAAACATGATCGCGGCTGGTGTAAACGTAAGTCACAAGTATTTGACCGGGTAGGCGGTTACTGAAGAGGGGAAAAAGCATAACCCCAAGTCCTAGTACGCAGTATGTAACATAAGACCGTCTTTAAACGCTCATCAGTCTATTTCTAGCAGAGATCTCGATATTGGGGAGGACGGACCAGGTTGCCACGAGCCTGTAAGACTCAAAACGATGAGCAACACTCATTTGTGCTTATAACTTGGGATCCTTAGCGTTACTATTACGATTAAGCGGAGAGGACGCAGATGAATGTGGAAATATTTTGCATTCCCGCCGAACGTCGCTTGTTGAATGAGTCTACACAATATATCAGCGCGCTAATAAAACAAAACACACGAATATGGGCATAAACAATTATTAAGAATAAAATTAGTTTAAACCTATATTTTATTCTCATTCCCCTGCCCCGGTGGTATTGTACCATTTATTGATATATAAAATACAAATTACTTTTTAATATTAGGTATTATAAAAAAAAGAAAGGAGAGCGAACACGATCTTTATTTTTTTTTTGTAACATAATGTTTTAAAAAAAAAAACGTACAGTGAAAGTTTAATTTTTCTTTTTTTTTTAGAAATAAGTTAACTAAAATAAATTCAATGTTGGAAAGTGCATATTGAATCATTGATTCAAATAGTGAAAGGAAATTTCAAAAGGTGAAAGATTGCTATCAGAAACAACTTTCTGATAGTAATTAAAAATGGCAGAAATTCTTAACGGAAAAACAGACTTTGTAATAAGAAAAGGAGAATAATGTAGAAGTTTATAAAGTAGAACAAAGAAAAAAAAAAGAACGTGCGCAGAGCTTCTAAAAAGAATCTAGGAGTATAAAAGGAGCCAACAGATTTGAAAAGGGGTCTTTTTTCTCTTATTGTTCCAATAGTGCTGAGCAATTTGAAGTGCCTCGTATTTTTTAATAAAATGTGTCCACTTAGATACGAACTGAAATCGCTCGCCATGAGTGAGTAGAACTCTATCGTTTGCCGACACTTTCTCTCGAAAAAAGTCACCTAGATCGTCATCTGGCTACCTAAATTAGATCGGAGATTCGGAAATAAAACTAAAAGAAAAACAACTACTGCGGACTACCCACTAACTGAATTGTACATCGGGAAGATCGATGACCTACTTAATGTCAACTTACCGGTAAGTAAATGGCCATAATTTTTTTACATAAAGCTTTATGAATAGTGAGTTGAATGGAAATGTTATCCCATAAATTTTTCGTGGATCAGAAGTTTTGCGAACTGAGAAATGAACCAAACTGTTACTACGGAAAATAAGACTAAATAATTATTACTCCAATATTTGAATCAAATTATTGAATTCATATGCACAATCTTTTCCAACATTATAATTTTGTCTTAATCATAAATATTGAATGCTTGATGAGTTAGAATCAATCTTTATTATTAACTTCACTTTCATTGTACGTGTATAAAATTAATGCTATTCTATTTAAGTTTTACCTTTAGTTATTTAACTTAGATCGGTATACAAATTTTTTTTTTTTGATAGATTTAATTTCCGTAATTAAGAAAAAATGGAGATATCTTCTTCTTAACGAGAATGTTAACTCAGATCGTATAATTATTACCTTACGGGCTACAATATGTTTGACGCAGTCTCAGTGGATCTAACGACTCTGGAGCCCTAAAGTAGAAATTAAAAACTGGTTTTGCTCACGATTGTACTCGGTAATAGTTCTAGGCCGAAGTTGATCAGGAAAAATAGCTGTGTTGAGAATAGAAATACAACTTTCTTTTTTCTTTTGATACAGCTTGATCAACTCACGCTCAAATATAAATTTGAGGCGTATAGTGGCCTAGTAATACGAAAAACGTTACAATATATATATGAGACACAGGAGGGTTGTCATTCTTCTATTCCTATATATATATATATTGAACTGGATTGACATCCGATTCAAGGGTTTTACTGCCCAAAATTAAAAAACTTTTAATTTCGTTAAGTTTCTAAAGTTAAAAGAAAAAAAAAGATTTTAATTATTAAAAAGAGTATGTGTATTAAAACAATTGTTTTTAAAATAGTTTTCTTATACCGCTTGTTTTTATCTTTTTTTAAATCAGTTTGATTTAAAAACAAGCTGGCTAGCTAATTACATTCCTGTTGCTTTTATTTTAACCATTGTAAACTCATTCTAAAAAGTGGAGATTTGATTTGTGTTGTTTTTGTTTCAATAAACCCTGGATAGAATTCTTATGGTTAGATTGAGCTGGAGATTAATATTTGCCCTGCCTTAGGCATAGAATTCAACAACAAGGCTAGTTTTCATGGGAAATTGAGTGGAGGTATAAATAACACCAAAAATTTCATGGGTTAGTCTAGTCTATTCTATCCTAGAGAGATTAAGTCAGCACTTTGTCAAAGTGATTCGTTCAGTTCCAATATTCATTCGGATTAACCTCTTCAACATTTGTACCATTAGCAGTTTAAACGTTTAATCTTTAAAAGCAAAATTTGCAGTTACTAAAACCATTTTGCTTTCTCCGTGCTGTCAAAATATACTGCTATACATTTTATAACCAACAAATATGTCGTGCTAGTTTAACTCAAAAGAATGAACCCATGCCTGCCAACTCTCCTTCAATTCTGCCATGAACACCTAAAATAAACAAGACCCCACTTCCTCTACCTTGCCACTATCAAAAGGACCTGAAAATGGACTCAAATAAACGTGCACTCTATGCGAACTGTGTTGGACCGGAAGATAAAATTTTCTTTTATTCTTCCCAGGGTAAACTTCTTTTCATTAAATCTCCGCTCAATCTAATTATAAATATGTATTCATAAGTAATATTTAACCTCATATGTAATATTTGTTGTGATTTCTTATATTTTGCCATGTGTCTTGGAATCTTAGTTTTAAGATCACAAGTTTGCTTTCAATTTTGTTTATTAGAGGGTGATGAGTGAGTTTTTCTATTTTTATGCCTAACTTTTACTAAATGCTTTAGCAGTCATGTATATTTTGAATGCTTACCTGTAATTATTTTAGTAGTCCATAATTAATTTTAAATACTGTGTTTGCGCTTTTGCAAACCACCAAATCTTTTGGCTGGCGACTTTATTTTCATAGTCTTTGTTTCTTATATCTCTGAAAACGGAAACTAGAATTGTTTTGCTTTGTAATTTTATAAGTCGCCAGCAGGAAGATAATATTTATCCCTTTTTAAATTACAGGTGAGAGAGACTTTCGCTGCTAAAGTATTTAAAGCCTTCATATTTTCGTACTCATGTGCACTCTCCGATAGAATTATTTTATATTTACGTGTGCTTTAAATTTATCAGAGTGTGTACTCAGAACTTATTTTATAAATTTATTTCTTAATTATAATTATTTGTAATTCATTTTTTTTAATTGCTGGGGCAGACATAACTGGTTTTCTAATGATTTACTTGTCTCCTATTGAGACCTTTAATTATGATTTTTAGAGTAGTTTTTGCCAACTGTTTGGTTGGGGATTCGCCAGTTTTAATTGTTTGTTTTCCTTTAGTTTTCAATCATATTTTTCGGTTGTTCTTGAGGTAAATGAATCACCTTTATTTTAAATGTAATAATAGGTGCAGCTTCTACCGACATATGACATTCGTGGGCCCATTTTTTTTTTTTGGACCTTGAAAAGCTTGCCGGCGCTGGTTTCATTGATTTATTTCAAGAACGTATTGTTTAAATATCTGAAAGTGAAAACCAATGTTTGGATGAATCCTCTGCTGAATGAAATTTGCTCTCTCCCTTTATAATTTGTTATTAGAAAATCAGTAGGTCTGCCAGAGCAATGCATTTAGTCTTTCTGGTACATGCCTGAGCTAATCCTATTTGTTAACTTATAAACTTTTCTTATAAGTTATTCTTCTCTGAATAAAATTTTTGAAATTTGTTTAAGCTTAATTTGGCTGACGTTTGTCTTGGTGTTTTTGTTGCTCAATTGTCTAAACAATTTTAAGATCTCTTGTTTCTCTCTGAGTTTAGTCAGCGCAAACCATCATCATCATCCATTCTGATCACAGTAAATAAATTTTCCAGATACGTAGTGGTCTGGTGGCGCCCTCTGTATCAGAATAGATTGAATATCCGGTACAATATAAAGGAATAGAAGAATGACAAGCCTCCTGTGTCTCACTCTATAAGTAGCATATATATTAAATAATAGCATTTTTATATATGTAAACTTGATAAAAGCAAATTATCTTTTACATATACGTTTTTAATAATCAGCACTTCACATTAATAAATATTTTTAAATATATTTAGAACTGACTTAAACTCCAGTGTCTGATACACTACCACTGCATTAAACCACAAAGGCATTAATTTTATATTATATGGATAATATATATTCATTGGTATATATACTTTACTACACATATACATTGCAAATCTCGTTTTTTTTTCTAGTTTATTTCTCATTTGGTTTCGCTAAAAGTGAGTTATTTATTTGTTTATAAATATGAAATACTGTACTTAAATCCATATGTAAGTACAGATTACTATTTACTTCATATATATATATATAATTTATTAATAAAGAGTAATGAAAGCATTATTTTTTTGATTAGCAAAATATAACCCAAATAATAAAAAAAGATATCAAAAATTAATATTGTATTTTTAATTTTTTTGTGAACACAATTATCAATATAGCTAATTGAAAGGAAGTAGTCACCTCCCACTGATTTACGTGATGTCAAAAATTACAAAAAGACAGAACGTAGTGGGACATAGTTATTTCTGTTTCAATTACAGATATTTTAAAGTTAAACCACTAAATATCACATGATCACTATCTCTTATACTAGCACATAATTGTTATTAAACAAGGCAAAACTCTACATACAGTAGTGCCACCCTGTGGCATCCATTGATTACTCTGGTTGGCACAGGGTGGCACTACTGTATGTAGAGTTTTGCCTTGTTTTATATTTTAAAGTTGTGATCATTTATTATTATAATTATCAATATACGTATTGTTTAGTGCATTTAGTAGCTACCTTTCTCTGATGGCTTAGTAAGACTGTAATATTTCTGGATAATTTATCAAAAATTTTCTTATTTGGAAATAATTAAGTTTAAATTATATAACTTATGTTGAAGATTCTCTGAAGTTTTTTTTATTGGGTTCGACAGAATTTTACCATAGCAAGTTGAGATGTTTCTGCTTCTGGATAATTTTCTCTTTCAAAACAGGCATTTCAGAGTAAGGCAAATGGTAGATATTTATATGCATAGATTTGGAAGTGTCACAATACTTCTTACACTCAATTACTTATATATATACTGAAGTTTGGTCTCATAGTTAAGAGAAGAATAAGCACTTTAAAAGAGTATTGAGCAATGATTCCTCCAATCTAAAGATGTGAGTTCAACTTCTATGCTAATATTTTCACTGAATAGGTCAGCAACACCTGAAGAAGAATGGAGAACAATACCACTTGAAATGCTGTGTAGTCGATTAAATTGTGTTGTCTATTGTGTATTATTACTGTACCGGATGGTTCCGTAGAATGAACTTACTTACATGCATATATGTTTTGGCTGGTTTCAAACTCCCTCCTAATACATTTATAATCTTATTTAATTATAAATGTTATGTGAATGAACCGGCACGTTCGAGCAAAATAGGATTTATTATTAATAGCTTTAACTATCAACAATGGCCCACCTTGGCTGCTAGATTCAAACCCCTACTATCCAAACACTTTATTTGTTTCGGAGTAAACTCTGGGCGCCAGCTAGTCAAAGACTAACGTATCCAGACAGTAGGCTCATAATCCAGCGCTCAAAACAATCCCTAAAACTAGCCCAGTCTAATTTTAATCAATAATAAAATATAGAAAAAAGAATTGGTAAAAAGAGATTGATAAAAAGAATTGACCGACAACTAAAGTTTAAGTTTTAAAGACCATTTATTTTAATTAACATTTACTAATTTTAAACATTTTCTAAATCTAATATAACACACGCACATTTTAATTTAACACACTATAATATGTCTTATGAGAAAGCAAAATAATATTTGACATTGATAAATTATCTAGCATTCACAAACACGCACATCAATAGTTCATTTTATGCATGCTTATAGAGTTCAAATTACTTCTCTCTGTAGGATTTACGAATTAAAGCGGTGGCTACTATATATAAATGAGAATAATAAAATGTTTTACCTAGGATTTTTGGAACGTGGATATTGCTTGTTGCTAGCTGCTTCTGACGAAGTATATCTAACCGGTTAGATTTGAAGTTTCTTGAGGAGATTTGAGGCTAATCCACTGGTATTATTCTTGGAGACAGTTGAATATTGACGGAGGATTTCTGAGCTGTTAAGTAGACATTATTTCATGGGCAGGATTTACTGTTTTACTGGACTAGGGCTAAAGTAAGAGCGTATGTTCCCAAAAGCTGCTCAACACTGCATTTCTGTTTCTGGATACATAATATAAACTGCACTGTTATCTCTAGACTAGACTAGACTAAAAACTCGACTGAAAACTCTCAACGTCCGATAAAAATCTGGCTATTTATATATGCGAAGTGTTTTTGTTTTAATGTCTGCCTGTAATATGTGTTGTCGAAATTCCTTTAGTAGCTAATCCTTTTTAATCTTGTTGTTGGGTATTTTAATTAGCAGTCATCACAAATGTGTTGTTTTATAATTTTGATTAGTAGCCACCACTGTTTTTTAAATATATTTCATTTTAATATTTCTTTTCATGTGTTTTTCAATGATTTTAACTTGCATTTATTATATATTTTATTAACAAGCTTACATTTACACACATGTATAATTTATCCTAATAAACTCGAATAAAAAGATATTTATATTTTAGACTTTAAATTATATTTCAACTAATAATAATCAACTCTACTTCCTTTTATAAAACTTTTAGTTTAACTTTTCTAACCAAAACTCCCCCTCCCCCCTTTTAATCAATTATTTTCTAACTTTTATTTCAAACTCTAATGATAAAAAACTATTTGACTCTTATCCTTTCGAAAACAAACTGTAATAAACTCTTCAACATTTAAATACGTTTTTTTTTTACGAAAGATTATTTTAATAATTTTTTTAGATAAATTAGTATGTGCCAATTTTAATATTGGTACATTACTAACAGTTGTTTGTATTTGAAAAGTTTAAATACAGTTCAAAATTTTCTAGATATTCAACAATTACTGAAAGACAATGGAAATAGTATAACATATTATCACATGTAATATACCACCATCACAAACCTTCAGGAAAATGGGTTTCTGTTATACTGTTAGGATTTATAATAACATGCCTTTAAAAAAATAAAATTAATTTATTCTCATTAATAAAAAAAAAACTTTTTTGATTAAGAGAAACACCACAGATTAATAGACTTGATTTAAAGATCTGTGTTTGATTATGTGCTGATATAGATGTATCTTTACTATGTATACTTCCAGGTTTACCCACAATGTATACATATATTACAGAATAAGACCTCTTTTCATAAATAACATTGTGACTTAAAGTATTCATCTATAATAACCTTAGCATTATTATTTAATTTTCATCTTTATATAATCATCATCATCAACCATTATCAATCCACTGCAGAATGAAGGTCTCTTCAAATTCAATCCATCTTCTCCGATCTTTAGCTTCTCTTCTCCACATTACCCATGCACCCTTTCTTATTTCATCCATCCATCTCATATGTGGTCTCTTTCTGGGTCTTTCACAATCTCTTGGAATCCATTTTAAGATTTCAATTGTCCATCAATTATCATCTCTTCTAGAAATATGTTTAGCCCAACTCCACTTCAGTCTTTTAATTTTTTCAATGAGGTCAATAACATCTATTTGTTCTCTTACTCATATATTGCATTTTTGATTTTTTCTTGTTACTCCCAACATGCATCTCTCCATACTTCTTTGAGTGGTCTGAAGTCTCTGTATTTCTCTTCTGTTAAGTGTCCAAGTCTCGGATCCATAAGTATGAACTGATAAAACACATTTATTAAAAACCTTCCTTTTCAAACACATAGGCATATTTCCTTTTAGTATCAAGTTATAGTAACACAAATATCTACATGTAAAAATAAATAACATAAATTATCTCAATTCTGTTTCTACTAGATGATAAATATGGATATTAAACAAATTGCTGTTCAACATTATAGAATTGGTTTTTTTTTTTAAAAAAAAAATGTCTCCATTTTCTATATAGTATGAAATTCCAAACAATAAAATATGAGTCATAAGTTTGCAGCACATCAAAATTATAAAAATGTCAGAAATTTTTTTTACTGGATTTGTTTTAATGTAAGATTACCCATAGCATATCGTAAGCATGCTAACAATCTGTAGCACAAAAAATGGTGGTCATGTGATGGTTTAGTGGTTTAATAGCATCTGGTAACGTGCCAATGCCAATTTTATTTTCATCATTAATTATACTTTAAATACACATATGTAGGCTTAAACATATGCAAACTTATAGATATATGGAATGATATATATATATATATATATATATATATTGTAACCTGATAGAAATGAGAGAGGGATGTGAGATAAGAAGAAAATGAAACAAAGGAGAGATAATGATAAAGATAAATAATGAAAATGAAATGAGAGAGGCCAATTGTAACCTACTAGAATTAGATGGGGGTGTAAGAAAGAGAAAAGAGAGATAGAGTAGAAGAAGAAAAAGAAATAAAAATGAAATAGAAGAGAATAGAGGGGGAAAAAGAAAGAGAAAGAGATAATGCTACTAATGAAATGGGAGAGGGGGGAAAAGAAAGATAAGGAGAGAAAGATAAATATAATACTAATAATGAAATGGGAGAGGAGGGGGAAAGGAAGAGAAAGAGAAAAGAAGAAAAAATGCTAATAATGAAATGGAGTTAATGATAATGGTAAAAATAAATGATGGAAAAGAAAAGAATTGACAGGGGAAAAAATGAGGAAAAGTAATACACATGATGTATATAATGGAGAGAAAGAAGAAATGAGATGATGGGAAAGATATGAAAGAGAGGTATAAGAAGAAGATGGAATAAAGGAGAGAGAAATGAAATGAGATGAAAGAAGAAACTCTTAACAAGTGTTTTAAATGGCTAAGATGATAGAAGAATATGAGGAAGAGGTATAAAAAGAAACCTTTAATGAATGTCTTAAAAGAGCTGAGATGATAGAAAGATATGATAAATGACATGAAAAGAAATGGAATATAAATGAGAGACTCTAAACGACTTGGCTCAGTGGGGTTACAATAAATTTAAAGAAAAGAGATGATGATCCAGAAATGTATAATCAAGTAAAGATCAAATCCAATACTGATGAACTATAACTATTACAGCATATTAATATTTTATTAAACCATACAAAAGATTATCTAAATCACAAATCAATGCTTACCATGTTAGTCCTACCAATAGATCATACACTCTCTGAATAAGATTAATGATGCTTTGCTTTAAAAGATTATCTTACAGAATTATATTTACTAAAACAACAAGAGTAAATAACCTCAGGGATTTTAAAACTAACCCTCTTGTATGAAATTAAAGTTTAAGTTAAGTTGCCTAACAAAGAATTACTATGATTAGTAAATAAATGTGACATCTTAGCTGACCATAAAATAATTATAATATGTTCAATCTTAAAATAATAAATAAAACAAATATTAATTCGCAAAATTTAGTGAATCAATTTGAATTCAAACTAATAATGGCCTATTATCTAAGATATTACTTGAGCAGAGAAAAGAGCAAGGGTACTTTTAATGCCTTTTCACACTCACAGACAACCACTAAAGACCTCAAATGCAAATGGATTATAATTCTTTAAATATATAAGATTTAAGATGATGATAGATGATGTGCAGTGAATATAAGATAATGTGCAGCTTTTAAAATAATATTAATTAAAATATTCTTCTGAAGTACTAATATTGTTAATCTGATATTGCATAATCTTTAATCTGAAAAGATATACTGATAATTTAAAAAAAAAAAAACAACTTTTAACTAAGTATTTATTTATGTATCTGCTATAATGCAATTATCTGTATATATGATTCAATGTGAGAATCATTTACTTTAACGTAGCTTTTGAATTTTCAAGACAATATCAACTATATTTAATTAACTTAGAATATACTTGTAAATTTCTGAATTAAAGATTCATTAAATTTAAAAATTTAAGATTTTGTGAACTTGGAACCCAAGACAATAATATATTTTCATATAAAAGTAAAACAAACAAAACAAAATTTTTGAAATAATAATAGTTTGATTTATTAATAATGAGAAGAAATGTTTATAAATGTAGTAGAATACAAACAGTGCCAATACCGCACTAAGATTTAATATAATTATTTGGACTCTTAACAGTTTTATTTAAATTACACTAATACACTTAATAACTTACAAAGGTTATTCACTGTTACTTTCTTTTAATAATTATATTTTTCTCAAAAAAAAATATTTTAAACTTTAATTATCATATGTACTTAATAAACACACTACTATTCTTCTTTATTAGACTAATTGATAACATTATTGTGTCATCTACTAATCAGAATAACACACAGAACTAGGTTTATATTGAAAACCCGGAGCTTAATTTTATACTCCTAAACTTAACAAACGCTAAGTTGGAATAAGCATATTCAACAATATTTTTTAAAAATATCATCACTAGTTTCATGGATATAACTAATATCATAGCTAGATATATGTTTAAATCAGATTAAGCTAATATTAAAATCAAACTAAATTAAGTGTATGGGGCAATCATTCATCAGAGATCAGTTATACTTTTTTGTTTTAGATAACTTTAGTCCACATAAAATTATTCCCTCAATGTTTTAAAGATAATGATGTAACAGACTTATAAATCCAGCGGCGAAATTCTGGATGAAAATATTAAATTAATATGTGTGAATTGCCACATACCAAATGCATATCTAACATACTTTAAATTAAATATAACTTATTGTTGGTTATCTTGTGCATGATAAATTATCATCGCAACACAATTCAAACATTGATATACCTATGAGCTTTAAATTAGCTACAACTACCTGAAGAAATACATTTCCTCAAACAAGCATATCTTGTCATCACAAATCTAAAACAAATGCAACATCACCTACTGTGGTGGAATTGGCATTAAGTCATCATGAATGATAGGCAAAAAATATAAAGATACTAGGCTCCTCAGAGCTGGAAAAGAATGTGGTGGTTTCCAAAAATACCTAACTACGAGGCAAAATTAAGATGTCTGGAATTCATCTTCAGTACATCTGGGAACAGGAACACACACCAGAAAAGCACAATCCTCTCATGGGATTTCCAATGCTTATAAATGTGATCATCATCACTGAAAAATACAATACAATACCCTCTTTTTGGGGACAAGCACTATCAAATCATGGAAATACAATAAGGATGGAGGATTTTCTCAACTCCATAAGGCATATTCAAAAATTATAAACTAAGCCTAACTCTTGAGGCTAACAAATTCTAACTAATAGCAAGATATATACTTCACTTAAACTAACTAAGTTATTTCCAAGAAATTTATAAAATACAAAACGTATATCCAATGTTCGAACCAACAAAGCAAACTATGTGTCAACTGACTACTGTAGAAAATACTTTAAACTTAAATGCATATAAAATTCTAGGCAAGGCACAATGCACACACAACAAAATATTAAATGCTAAAAATATAATAACTAGTGGACTTTTTAAATTGTAAATTAAATGCAAGAATATTTACTTCTCGATGAATATAACATTCATAAAACAAATGAATGGATATTCTCTGATAAACCTCTTTAGTAAATTTAAAATAAAAATTGAGTAAAACATTCCATTTATATAAAAACAAAATTGTGATATTTCAATCTCTATAATAAAATTATTAAATAGAAACCAGCTAGTGTAATGCTTGATAAATAAACTAAATCTACTTAAGAATGGCAAGAAACATTTGCTCATTCAAATAAACCTATTTCATTTTAAAATTATAACCCTAGTTTACCTAGTTTAACTCAAGTTCCTATTTCAACTCCATGATGATTTTTTCCGGATTCGAAGCTTCAATTAATACATCTATACATATGGCAATCATTTCCAAACGAAAATGTTCAATAGTTCATTATATAAACACGTTCACTTTCTTTTATCTTTAAAGATAATTTTAAATATTAAAATAATTAAATATCATAAGCATAAACATAAGTTGGCTTTGGAAAATAGATTCTCCAGCTGAGTAGCATAAGTATAAGTATACGTATAATAAGCCGGCATTGAAAAAAATAAATTCTTCAGCTGAGTACATTTTTTTATATTTATAATCCTAGGTTCAAACGCGGAATAATTATAATATATCTTTTTAGTTAACTTTCACTGTTCTTCTTTAGATAAACACATTTTTTTAAAATAGAGCTCTTTTTTTAAAACGTTTCTTAATATTTAAAAATGTATTTCTTTTTTTTTTTAAACAAATTTCCTTTTACTTTTTAAACATAAGAGTAGACTTGGTTTATAATTGAGGACGCTCCTAGCTTTATGAACTAAGATCAACGGTCATAAAGTTACTTATAAGTACTGGCAACTATAACCAAACATTATCCATTTGATAGAAACAAGTTCATTAATAATATTTTTAAATTCTTTTAAAGTTTTGCTTTCAAACAAATTCTTTTCATACTACTGGCATAAATGAGAATTAGTATTTTAATACATATTGTCCACAGAAACATTATTCTGTTGAGAGCATATTTAAATGTATATATCATGTATTAAGTAATAAAGTATTAAATTTAATGTCACTTCTAATTTATAAAGATGCTAATGCATTTCCATTTTAAAATGTTTGAATGTTTTTTTTTTAATTTCTTCTTCATCTGTATTTTTAATTTAATAGGAGATATACTATAGTTTAATGCAATAAAGTCTTTAGCCATAACAATACTTAATAATTTAAGTTTTACTTCTAAATAAAGAAAAATGAATAGATCAAAAGTAAATGAAATATGAGATGCTGTATTTTCTTCAAACATTTTACCGTAATTCTAATGCCTCAATTGTAATGAAAAATTGTCAGAAAACGGATTACCTTTCTTTTAGCTCTTCTTCATTACAAGATGATTTTTAAATAATTATTTTAAATATACCTTTACTTTTTTAGAAAATATAAAGTTTTATAAAATTACTTTTTATTAACAAAATTTTAAGATCCAACACCAATTGAATCAAAACAAGTTCAGCCCCTGAATGACCCCTAGATCTCCATTTTATCTCACAATTTTTCATCCACCTACAATTCATTTAAAAACCAATAAAACTATTTTTTATTAAATTTTAATATTCTGATAAACCAGCTGTGGAATCAATCTATTGACGTAATCAATATAATTTTCCCATACCACATGACCTTCAGCTGCAAAGTCAAAATTTTATTATTAACAATATTGTGCTATAATTTTTTTAATGATATTTTATACAATACAATAGTAATGAATATAAAATTTAAAGTTATACCCTTTATTAAACCCTTAAATATTATATTAAAAATAATTTTATCCACACATTTGCTTTATTTACTTATTTTAAACAATATTGGAATTAAATTATTTTTTTATTCTTGTGTTTCCATGTCAAGGCATGCACATATCCTCACATATGACTGGCATTACATTAATTGGTTAAAATTATTTTTAAAATTACAACAATAGAATGTTAATGAATATTTAATCTAAATAATTTTTATAACTGAATGCTAACTACAAAACTAATAACAGATATTCTTATTATTTTAATAAAAACTTACACATCATTTTTTTTATTTATTACTTAATTATTCCAACTTAATAATAATATCTTATTATTATTCTTTAGACATTAGAATGGATTATACGATAGTTATTTAGAATACATTTAATACTATTTATCAATTTATCATTATTTTTTTAACATTTACTTATGTTAAATTATTACCTAACAAACCAACTGATACTATTAAAATATTTAGATTATCCTATTTTAATAATTAACTGAGTTAATTTCCATTTTTATCATCATTATTTTTTTTTAAATCCAAAATTTCAAACAAAAGGTTAAGCTAAGATAGCCTTGATTACCTCTTGGAACTAAGTGACACTTCAGTTAGGTACAATATATATATATATATATATATATATTCTACCAAAAATATATTAATACTTATGGTACACAGGCGCAGACTATTGAAAGCAATTAAATTACATTTAATGGTCTTTAATTAGTAATCTAATCCCATGTTTTGTAATGCTGTCATTAGTGTTATTATATAATTATGCATTAAATTTTATTATGAAAAAACTGGGGGTGGGGGTGGCATCAGGATTTATAAGAATTTATTGTTATGTAAATATCAATTTTTTTATAATTACAAACAAAACAAAACAGACATAGTCTTACCTCTCTTGGTACAATCACAGGAATACCAGGGGCAAAATCACCAGATACGCTGCTACTTGGGTAAAATGTATTAAACTTAAAATCCACAAATCCTTTATTATACAGTATCAATTTGGTATTGTATATTTCATCAAAATGCTATTAAAATGTATAAACCATTAATTAATATTTAAATACAAGTATATTGTTTATATTGAATTTATTGTAATTAGAAGAGATTTGAACTCAGATTTTCAAGCTCTCTACTATCTGTTCCATCTTATACAACTGAGACACATGACCACATACATGTGAAAAAGATAGCATAAAATACATATATTGGAGATCACTTGTATCTGGTCATGGGTGTCGGTTGCATAAGATGGAGTGGATAACTATAGGGAGCTTGAAAGGCTGAGTTTAAATCATTAATTAATAAAAATTATTATAAATTTTTTAGTTAAATACTATAAATAATCACTTTAATGAAAGTTTACTAAACAAACACTAAACTGTACATAAATTGTCTTAAGACTCATAAATTAGAGATGGAAAAGACTGCAACAATACCAAAAAAATCGTATAACAAAAAGAAAAATGAATAATAATTTTAAAATAATTCAGAAGTGATAGTTTACTTTGACAGGTGTGATCAAGGAAACTAAATACATCTTAATGTTTGAATGCACACTCAAGTAGCTCACACAATAAATTGTATGAATACATATTTATATTCATACTAAACACAGACACAATGCACATTAAAAATGTAATAATGTTTAGATTTGCTATCTTAATATAAGCTGAGTGTTGGTTGTATATATATATATATATGTGGAGATGATAATATGGACCAACTGTCAAGTGCTGCTTTAGCATGAAATACGTGTATTGGTGAATATTTATCTTTTTGACATGTGTGTGATCAAGTGTGTCAGCAGTATGAGATAGCATGGATAGTTGAGGGTCATGTGAAAGTCTGAATTTAAACCCCCTATATATTACACATATAAGTGCAGATATGAAAAAGCCTGTACTGTAGAAAAATTTCATATTTCAAAATAAAGTGCTGTGAGGTCTGTCCATCCCTCGTATATGTATGTAAATGAATTATGTCCTGTACATGAGAGATCAGAGTGACTTGTGGTCAACATGGGTAGGATGAGAAGGTTGGCACTAATGTGGGCTTTGAGCATTCCATCATCAGATAAGAATGCCACCAAGTGGCTGGCCTGTCTAAATGATTAGTACCAATTTTTCTTATAATCATTTTTCCACATCATCCATTCATTATTCAGAAATATAATAAGAGTCATAAAAGTATTATAAATTACTTTAAATCCTTTAGCATTAAGAGTACATGGGTATTAAGATTTTGACATAAAAGTTACTATGTTGAAATTGCATATAGGATATTAGAATTATCTCTAAGAAAGAGATGATTTTGTTGAATAAAAAATCATAATTGCATATTTATCATTCAAGATCATTTTAGCCAATGCTGATTTTTAAATTACTGTCCATATCTATAAGATTATTGCTATTATTCCATAATAAGTTCAGTTCATGAAATTACCCCATTTATGTTCAGACATATTTAAGATAGATTTATTAATATGATATTTAGAATGGGCATAAAATATCTTATCCATTTTTAATATTCAAATGTTATCCTAGTAGATTATTTTTGTTTTATTCTAAATTAAGAGTATGTGATATTTATTTAAAAATATTAATGTTATTATTATTATCATAATTGTGGGAGACATCTTAGGGGTAAGAGTATGTCACATGACTATTCTTGTCACTAGGATTTCATTCTTTGCTAAATAATCTGCAAGAGTTAAAAGAGAATTTATTTTATCATAATTAAATTTAAGCATATTTACCCTGAGATACCCAATTTATTTATAAACCATCTTATTAAACAAATTATTATTGCTAAAGAAGAAACTGTTTCAAATAATATATAATTGTAAAAAATATTTAAGAAAACATAGTATATTTTATAAATCAAATGTTTCATATGATTACAGCAATAAGATACTTAGAAAATTGATAAGAAGTATGGTAATGTTGCCTTTTATCTTAATGATAATTATTCCAATTACTTACCCCTTTTCTCTTATTATTGTAGCATATGGCATATTTGAAACCCACTGAGCTTAGATTGTACAATAATATTGTTTTAGCCATTTCAAATGGGGTTATAATTTGACATGCCCAATGTGGGGCTTTCAGTCAGTTATAAGATACCAACCAATCATCTCCAAAAAGTATTTTGTGGCATTACTTAGTGACTCTCCCTATTTGTAAGTTGCAATATATATATATATATTGAAACAATTTCCACCTTATTCAGTGTACGTTTACATTTTTAAAATTTTAATTTAGCTGAATTCAAACCTTTATCCTTATCAAACCAATTTTTCTACAGTTATTCTTTCTTTCTGAGGGTGAATTTTTACAGTGACGCATGAATAACTAATGGTCCTTCCCATACAAAGTTTTCCCGAAAACAAATCGAGTCATTCACCCCTTATGCGAAGTTTTCCCGAACTTTGGGTCATTCAAAGAGGTAAGTGAAGCAACCAACAACAGAACACATACACATCAGGTAATGAAATCGAACCTTCCCAGCTTTAACTTAACTTTTAATTAGACCTCTACGTTTATGGACAACGAATATTTTTTTTGTTCATTGCCAAGCGCCAATCTCATTATTCAACAAGAATTGTAGGGTCTATTAAATATTTATTTGATTCAGCATTTTAATTAGTTGCCCGTCTTAATGCTCAGGGGTGGTAGTGCCATGCGCCAGAGAAGAAACAAAAGAGGAACGAAGTTTCAATTCAATTCTTTCTATATCTTTCTATTCTCTTTTATTCCCATTAAAGTTTAAACTAAACCATTTACAATCCTCATATACCTTTCTATCTAATCTATCTTGCTATAAATTATCGTTAAATTCACACCTGCAAGCACATGTATAAGATTTTGGAACTCATAAATTCTATAACGTGTATCGCACTAAATCAATAATTTAATTACAGATCTACTATTACTTATTCAAAAAACACAATCAATAAATGGCACACATATACATATAATAAATATTTTTAATGAAATATTATTAAGGAGAAGACAATAAAAAAACACTTAATAATACAGGTATATTACAAAATATTCTCACAATTAGGTTGGATTAACTTTAAACATTTAAAATGGCATAATAAGTGTGTATTTACCGGTATAGTATAATGTGAATAACTCGCGTATGTGTTTCCGAGTGCACTCGCAAAACGATTCCCGGGGATCCTACCTAGGCAAATATGGTGTCCATCGCTTCCACTTAACATTTCATTCCTTTAGTCCCTCTAAAGTGGCGTATTCAATCTTCTGTTCCTTATTCTTTTGGCTTAATTCCAGAATGGCACACAATCTACACTGGATTCAAATAGCTTTAGTCATGTAGAGCAGTTGGAGATGTTGATGGTGGAATATATTTATGTGACATATTAAAATGGCTGGAGTCCGAACACCGACCAAGCACGATGGTGATTTTACCCCATACGATCCATGAGGTCACTTATATATGTAGTTCAGTTCACAATTTAATTCTTCCACTTTCTACTTTTCAGCTAATATAATAGCTTTTCCTAATAAATTTTCTTCAAAAAAAATTTAGAATATCTGCACTTCTTACACGTAAGACTAGCAGAGCTCAACTGTCCATTTTTTTTCAAATTAATTCATCAATCCCAGTTGCCTTTCTCCTGATCGCTGGTATTCCTTTGTTTCAAAAATAGATTTTCTTATAAAAATGTCAAACAAAAGGAAAACCACTTAGCGATCTTGACTTTTACTTATCTCTCTTTTTCTTTTTAAATTCCTGAACTTTTAATTACAAATCCTTTTGTCAACTTTAACCACACAAAAGAGATCGAAAATAGTTCAATAACTAATGGCATTCCATGTTCATTTTTCTTATTCAAAATTATTTCTGAAAAATCCATTTAATTAAAACAAAACAACAAAATATATATATATATATCCATTCAAGCAGTTGGATTTTGCTTTTTTTATTTTTCTTTCTTTTTATTGAACAATGTGATCCATTTGGCCAATTCATTCAGGAAGTTTATACTCACAAAAGAAACTTTTCTTTTACCTCCTTTAAAGTCTTCTAAATTTCTAATTTCTTTTTTCTCAACAATAATATTTACCTACATATACGTATGCCACTCATAATATATGCCCACACCCCTAGTTCCAGCAAATACACGCACGCTTGGTATGTGCAACTTTTACAAATAATTATATAATACTAATAAATAAATAAAAATTATCTACAAACTACATTTTCATTCCTTTTATAACAGGGTTTGAACCCAGTTCCTGTTACAATATATATATATATATATATATATATATGTATTTCTGTTTACATATAAATATATAGATATATATATATATATTGTGCCATTACAATTTGGTCACTAGCCAAATTTATAGTAATGTGCATGTAGGAAAATGTAAAACAAAATCATCATCACATTTTTATATAACAATAAATGAAGCTGTAGGGCATCCAAGTTTAAACCCTACAAGGTCCAGTTCTAAAAGCTTTAGATAGAAAGAGAGTGGGTCAACAATTATATGCTTTACTTGTTTGTGTGTTGATAGAAAGGTAATACACACATTTAAACTCTTCAAATTTTAATTTTTCTTTAAAAAGCAAAGTTATAATGCATACATATAGGCAGTGTATGTGTAAGCTATTTAATTGTTTTATATTTCAAATATTCAACATTTTAACTTTCTTTAAAACTAACCTATGCTTGATCAATTCTAATATCTTATTCTATACTTCTATTTTGCTTTTCTATAATTGTAATTGGGATTTAAAAGTTACAGATTTAATTAAATAATAGGGTTATAATTACTAAGCTAGCAATTATATTATTTAATGTTAGTTTATGAATGATTTGAAATAATGAAGTATGTGTGTACATTACATACAGAAATTTACATTTATTAAATATTGAAAGAAAAGGAAGGGTTAAATCTGTCAAATTATTTTTTTTGTACAATTTTATGTTAAAAGAGGAAATCTGTTGAATCAGATATCTATTTTTGTAGCAATTTTGTTTTTGTAAATGATTGTTTGTCACTTTGGGAGCTTAAGCTGGGTGGGAACTCTAATTTTGAAATTGTCTTATCTTAAGATCTAAAGAAGGAAGCTCAAAAATTTGAAATGTTACCTAGGTGTAAGAAAAAAAAGGATTAAGTCTATTTTTTTTTAAAACAAAAGTGTCTGGAAAAAGGATTAAACTTTTCAGTTGAAAAATAATTTAGTTGAAAATAAATTAGAGATCTAATTAAAACGAATTTGTCCAAAAATAGCAAGTGACGCTATCTCTGATTGGTTAAGTTAGCTAAAAAATTGGATATAAAAAGCTGTCTGGAAAAATCAGTTGAATTATTATTGTGATTATGATTCAGATTATTAGACTATTAAATTGAATGTTGAAAATATAAGAAATGACTGGCTAGAAAAATTATATGTATGTCCCATCTTTGCCTGACCATCTGGGAAGCTGCACATCATATAGGAAAGAAAAGATGTTTTGTCTAAAATAATATTCTACACCTTTCAACTGACCAGAGAAATAAGATGTTTTTAATAGAAGGAAGAAAGCATTCACCTGCATTCGATGAAAGATGAATTAATCTACCGATAAATATTAATCATCAAGTCCAATTAATTGTTCCAACAACTGATTTTAAATCAAGGAAATTTATAATGTGAAAACAACTGCTGTATTTCATTCACTAAAAGAATAATGCTTGACAGGAAGAGAAGAAAAATTGATATAATGATTTCCAAATTATCCACTAAAGCAAATAACCTCAATAGGATCCTCATCATCAAATAATTATATACTTCAAGAAAGTGATTGTTCCAAAGAACACGGAAATTGTTGCTGCCAAGTATAGACAGTATACAAGACAAGTGAACCCTTGGATCGGTAATATGACTTTTATATCTATTTTCTTTATGAAATCAGAGTATTAATAAAAATTTAGTAATAAAGTGACATATTTTATTTAAAGAACTTTTAAAGACAATTCAGATCGATGGAAACCAAGAATGTCTTAATAATAATAGCTTTGAACTACATAAATGATTTTGAATGTATCAAAATTTATTTGTTTATTAATTTTACAGTTATGAAATATTAATGTGTAAAATAATTTTTTTTATGGTATTATGATTTTAGTTTTAACTAATATATTATTATTATTTTGGGATAAAACACGCACATACATAGTAATATTTTATATGTGTATAATTGCGAGTGAATGTGAAATAATAGGTGGTGTTAAAATATTAAATTATTTTGTCTTGAGAAAGTATAGATTTCAGCGCTTAGAAGGGAGGGGGAGATAATGATTTAAAACTCTTTTCTAAGAACTTGATTTTTCTAATTTCTATTAACATTTTTTTTTAACATTCTACTTACATGTTAGATTTATAAAGTATGTGTGCTAATGAGCGGATAATATTTTTTTTTTTCTTGAAATACTTTTCTCATGGAGTGAAAATCATGGTCAATGTGACATCCAACTTAATACAATATACATTTGAAGGGAAAGGGGGAAGAACTTGAAATTAATCTGAGGATTGTTATATAATCAATTATTATTATTATTCTTATTCATATCAATTTTCATGTTTATCTAGAAATTTTTATGTATATGTTAGAAATGCAGTAATAAATATTAGTTTGTTTTATTAAACGAGGCGTATATATTTCATTAAGTGTAGTCTTTGTTAAGTGTGATCATTCATCATCATCAGTGGTTGAATATCAGTTATTTAAGATATAAGTAAATATGCTAAAATTAAGCAATAATTATGAATTTCTTTATAAAAATTAGTTTTATGTTTAGGCTTAGTCCTAGAGCTGTAGTTGAAACCCTTGTCATTATCGTTATTATTATCATCATCATCATCATCATCAACGTTTTAATTAATGAGCTGTTTAAATGTTTAAAGGCCATAAATAAATATTGATTTCATAATATTTAGTGATTTCTTAGTATTATTATAACCACATCCCATCATCTATTTCATGCAAGGATGAGTGAATTGCCATCCTAAATTAGTTATATATAATCTGAGCTAGTAAACTTATAAAAATATTGAAACACATTTGTTATGCTAAGATCTAAGAAATGATTTATGTCTAATATACTCCACTTTGGTTTAAAGATGTTTTACTTTTACCTAAATATTAGTGCGTATAGTGATATGGCTCAAAAAGCAAAATCTCCCATTTTTATTAGAAATAAAGTACCAAAAAGGGGATTCAAACCCGGTACATGTGAAAGGTTATTAGATATAACCGTGTCTAGATTCAGATAATCTAGTGGCGCCCTGCTAGACCATATTCACTTAGTATTTGTTTAAACATGCACTTAACATCAAACCAAGAAATGAAAGTGGATAAGATCTACTGTCTGTATACCTGAGTTATATTTTATTGAATTACTAGTGTACTCACCTCACGTGATTTCATATACCTGAGTTATAATACTTGTTATTAATAATTTGCTTATAATTATTGATAGTGGGATATCTTGAGAAATCTAATGATAGAAATATGTTTCATTTCATCCAATGACCCGTAATATGATAGATAACTCAGTCTGATCTTTGGTTTAATAGCCACTACTCATGTTAAATAATTCTTCTCTTTTGATATAAAATCTACAATGCATTTTTCGTTTATTAAGCTAGATATTTATATTGGAAGCTTTTTGAAATAAAATAAATATTTATATTTGAATCATTTCTTGATTAAATAATATACTTGATCCAGTTGATCCTCTTCATTAAGTTAAGCTGAATATAATAATATACTGAATATTTTGGATTCATAATTTTTTAATAATATTTGACATTTCATGATCATTTAATCAATATCTTTTGATCTAAACCTTAATTTTATTACACTGGATCTTTGATCGACCTTTAATTTGTTACAATATATATATATATATATACGTACAATTTATTTAATTTAAAAAAATATGCACATTATGCCAAAATTTTTGATACCATTCAAAAAGAGATAACTATGACCAAGCATTGACACTATATTATCCTCATTAGTAGTTGGTCAATTTTTATTTCTTTTCATCTCAATTACTCTATATCATTATATAAGCTAAGTCATAAATATTAATGTCATTTATATCATTGAAATGCACAGGATTGTTTAACTTAAAATCAAAAATGTTAGCAATTTAGAATAAAAAGTTAATGTTAAATTGGGCAAGTCAAACACTATGATTTAAAAACTCATACTATTCAATTATTCAGTTATTTGTCACATCCAAGTATTTTTAGATTATCAAATATGTTTATGGATGTCAATGCAAAGTGTGTGTAAGGGTAATATAGTTTCTCCCATAATACACCAGCACTAACACTACACAATTCAGTTATGATGTACCTCAAATCCTAGATCATTTACATTCAGTGGTTCCAATGAAAAGATTACTGATTCCTAGACCTCTCTCCAAAACTTCTGGATGACCATCTTTGAATCAATGCCTGCATTCCATAGTGACATAGTTAAGCTATGCCCCATAAAAAAAATTTAAGGTGCTAGCATATCTGGATCACAAGTTATGACATGATATGTGGTGGTGTGTCCATTAGTTTGGCCCACAGTGAAATATGCTTCCATTAAATTATTTTAAATTAAGTAAATCTAGTACTACAACATTTGAAGTGATACATAATATATATGATAGTAAATCCATGAGTTGTAAAAATATTTTCAAGTAATTTGCAAAACTTTGTGATGGAGGAGATAATACTGAAGATGATGTACAAAAATACAAACACAATGTCATATTTGACATTATTGTTTGTAGTAATGAATAGCTAAACTATATTACTACATAATATATACCTTGATTCACAAATGGTACTGCAGAAAGTTTGAAGACAGCCTTTTCACTGTCATACACTGTATATAAACATTATAAAAATGAAATACTTACTACTTGACCCAAATCAAAAACTAGTTTATCAAAGTGATATTTGACAATAGATGCTCTGCCTCTTAATGTTATGTCATAAGATGGCCCTCCTTTCACTTGGCATGACAGGACAACATCTCCTTGAAATTCATCATGACCATAAAAAGTAAATGTGACAAACTCAGATTCACCTGGCTTTAAGAACCCAAACAAAGGTTTGACATCAAATACCTTAAAACAAAATAACAAATCAAAATGATGAAATCCTAATAGCAAAAACAAATAATAAAATTTTATCCATAAAAAATATAAATTCAATATTGTGATGATACATGTATTAGTGTGTTAAAATGTGACAAAGTACATTTATATATGTGTATGTGCTTGCAAATATAAGTTAACATTCAGAATGACAATCAAAGCTAATAAGAAATTGTCACAATAATCAATAACATTTAACTTACTTCACATTTATAAATCAATGAACAGAAATTAAAAACAAAATCCCACAATGGACATCAAACCAGATATCCCTCAAAAACTAAGCTAATAAATAATGATTTGCCTTTTAATAATTTGTAAGTATAAAAATATTCGACATATTGACCTCATTATTTTGACAGCTTATATTATCACTGTTATATATAGAGCTTGCAAAATAAGCTCTTAACAAGCTTTGCAGAATATCCCCAACCTCAGACTGGTTTCTGCTACTGGAATCCTCATTGAGGTGCCAGGATATTCAAGCATTTGATTAAAAATACCAGGACAAGCCCAGCACTTTATCTAATGTATAACTATTAATCATGTTAAGAGCTTATTTTGCAAGCTCTATATATAACATTTGTAAATACAAGCTTATTAAATTAGGTCATATGACATCTGACTTGATTTTTTTTTTTGTAAGTATATTATCACTATATGTGGCACATTGTTAAGGTCTTGAATACTTTTATTAAAGTTGTTTGGTTTATAAGTCTAATGTATTGAAATATGATTGCTATTATTAAATGAAAATAAACAAAGTTAATAAGGATTTATTTGGTGCAGTAATTGGTGATCTGTAACATCACTTATTTATCAATAGCAGAATTTAAATAATAAAAATACTTCATTTATAAATATAAAAATATCTACTATGTAGAAGAAATGGTTAGATCATAAGCTTAATAATGAATGACTACTCTTATAAAAAGTTTTAAACATAACTATGGTTAGACAAGCAAATAAATATATATAGCAGTAGAAAAAATTAAAGCAAGATGTTTGGCAGCTTATTTTTGAAAAAAATTGACGCTAGAGGCCGTTTTTATATTTTGGTATTCATTTCAAAAACTCATTACTGCTAATATCATGTATCACACCATCATCATCAACCATTATCAATCCACTGAAGGATGAAGGTCTCTCCAAGTTCAATCCATCTTCTCCAATCTTCAGCTGCTCTTCTCCAAATCACCCCTGCACACTTTCTTATTTCATCCATCCATCTCAATTGTGGTCTCTTTTTGGGTCTTTTACAATCTCTTGGAATCCAATTTAAGATTTCAGTTGTCCATGTATTATCATCTCTTCTAGCAATGTGTCCAGCCAAACTCCACTTCACTACCATAAATTCTCTTGAAATGATTTTAAAAAATGACTTAATGGTTTTCTTGAGATTTAAAAAAGTAATGTTTTAAAATCTTATGTTTTTCACTCTTGTAAAGGTATTCTCATGAGATACATGTGAAAACATCCAATTAAATGGTTACTTAAATATCATGTGGCCCAGAAGTTTTATTGAATTACGTACTTTTACTAAGCATTTGAAATCTAGAAAATTTTGAATATCCACATTATTTTCTACTTCTTCCTTTTCCTATGTATTGATTTCTACTTTAACATATACTATTTACACCCTTCTCAAATACTTTATCAATACTCTTTATTTATATCAAACTAACAGTTTTGACTGTCCTGCAGTCATTATCAGAGATCTTCACAATCCTACTTCCAAAGGTCAGTTGGGTTTTGGAAGTAGGATTGTGAAGAGCTCTGATGATGACTGCAGGACAGTCAAAACTGTTAGTTTGATATAAATAAAGAGTATGGTATAATGTCCACATTAAACACTGATTTTAACATTTATGACATTTAATCTTATATTATTACAAAGTTCTTTAATTTCCACTTTTGGAATTATAATTTCTTCACTTGATGCTATATTTAAACAATAAATTTTAATGATGATGTTAAAAGTTTGACGAATCTCCGTCTATAATTTCATTTTTCATACTGGTGATAATAAAAAGAGATTGTCAATAAATAAATGAATTGGAAAAGGAATTACAGAACACAAGATTAACGACTTAAAAAGTATGATGTATAATGAAGAATTAAAAGATTTAAATGTAAACATTTTGAAGAATATGACTTTATTACGTAATAAAATAGAAAAGATGAAGATGCGCTTAGTGGAATGATTGAATAACATGAATGTTTTCAAATGTGGAATAAAAAACTCTACTAAACTAATGAAAATTAATAACAAATTTGAAAAATCTTTTAGAATAGGAAAACTAATGTACAATGTAATCATTACAAGCTAGAAAAAGGAAGAAAGAAGTTATAAAAGAATTAAAATAAAATATATTATTAAATAATGTGGGGTGCAATAACTAGAAAAAATAGAAAGAGAAAAGTAACAGTGTGTTTACCAGATACTAAAATTTCAGGCATTATGACAGTTTTGGGTAAAACAATTTGAAATAATATATTGACAGAAATTAATGATACTTAAAAAACTATAAGATGTTTTGAAGAAATGATTATGAGTTTCAAAAACATTAATGATCAAATAGAAGTAGATTGCAATCAAGATTGGATAGTAAGGTAATCGTGAATAAGGTTTGAAGAGCTAAAAAAAGAACAAAACGTTTGTGGAAGGAAAGTTATCTAAACTTTTTAGATGTTTGGAATATTTATTGAAGAGGGAAATAAAATATTAAATGTTTTAATTTATAATAAATTTTGTCCATTAAATCAAAAGGGGGGGGGGCTGCAGAAAAAATTTGAAAATTAACTATTATCCACTTTATAAATTATTATTATTTTAGTTGTTATTACTAAGTGGCTATTCATATGGTAAATTAAATGTGAATGGACTTTTCATTTACACAGTATAATAAGTTTAATGGTTTTCATCTCTGAGTTTAAACTAAAATCAACTATATATTTTTAGTTATGAGGCATTGCATATTTTCTTGAACATCATAATAAATGTGGATATGTGAATGATCATTCATTTTTATATTTATAATCATGATAGACAAAAACCAAAATCATGGTTTTCATGTACTGAAAACTATAATGTAATCAAACAAGTCAACAGTTAATGACTGAAGACAGAGAGAGCTACTGTGATATACTAGAAGACTATTGGGCTGATTACAACCCGACATGAGATACTACCCAGAACAATGGAAGCGCACAGATCGGATGGTACATAATCATTCCCAATATGTACATCGACTGAGGAGGTATTCGGTAATGTTATTTACTATTACAATATTTATTTGCTAGAGATTGGTTGTAATATTATTAGTATTTATAACAATAATAATCTCTAATATCAAGACTCCATTCTTTTACACTTTATAGCAAAATATATATTTATTTAATTGATTACAGTTTCAAATGTTTCCAGCAGTCTTCATCAGATCTGATGAAGACTGCTGGGAACACTTGAAACTGTAATCAATTAAATAAATATATATTTTGCTATAAAGTGTAAAAGAGTGGAGTTTTGATATTATATATTATATAAAGTAAGCAAAAATAAAGAAGAAGAAGAGGAGGAAGAGTCTTGAGGATTATATAACAATAATAATCACTGGAGTATTCGTTGTTGCTAACAAATTTACTTCCATGTAAATGAACTAGACATACTGGATTACTAACTTGAAGGCTCATGCCAAAAACTATTGGCTAGTATTATAAATTAATTATTGAAGTATAATAAACATTATCTAGTTCCGAGCCAGTTGGACATTGTTTAGTTAACAATAATCTAACATTTATTAACCTCAGCAGTTAAACAAACTAGCTAAGAACGACTATATTACAGTCTCAGACTGTCATTAATAATAACCTCACATTTGTCTATAAGTAACTGCAGATCATTTTGAAATAAAAAAAACTGCGTAAAGCATAAGAACTGTTTAATAATTATTAAAAAAGATTCAACCAGAGTTTATAAATTATAAGGTGAACAGACAACATGGGCATGTACTCTACTACAAAAGTGCAGATAATATAAACACGAGTAAGTGACATTCATTACAAATAAGATAGAATGGCGAGATTAGCTTTTCAACTTAAAATACCAAATAAATATGATTTACATGTATGCATAAATTCTCATTAAAATAAAAAAGTGTATAATTTTTATTTAAGTATATATAATGGTTTATAAACAAGGCAAAACTCTCCATACAGTAGTGCCACCCTGTGCCAACCAGAGTAATCAATGGATGCCAGAAGGCTTGTGCATAAAATCCCTTTCTAATGCCTACTCATCCTATATCCCCAGACTAGTTTTTGACTTGTGGTCTTCATCAGGGAGGAGCTTTGGATCTGAGAGCACTGCACCTAGATCTTAGGATCTAATTCAACCCTCCAGCAACCACCTTTTGTCTCTACTTAACTATAAAACCATGAGAATAAAATTGAAAACACAATAATATTTTCAATCTAAGCTCAATAGCTTATATAGTCATATGGGTCTGAACTCAGTTCAGCACCCATACATACATTTTGGTGTCTTTGGCTCTTTAACAACCATAGACACCACTATCCTATTAGGCAGGATTGGTGTTGAACCATTGATTACTCTGGTTGGCACAGGGTGGCACTACTGTATGGAGAGTTTTGCCTTGTTTATAAACAATTATGTGCTAGTATAAGAGATGGTGATCATGTGATATATATAATGGTTTTGATACAATTAAACATTTTAAAATTATCATGGGAGAACCTAACATTTGAAATAAAAATATTGAAAAATAAGAGTGCTGCGAATGCTCTGGAATATGGATATAAAAATGAGAAAAAATTAATCGTAGAATTTGTGGGAAAAAAATTTGTATGTCAGAAATTCTTTTTTGAAAATAATCCAAAATTGAAATTAACGTGAAAGTGTTCAAATGGAGGTACAATAGAATTGCATTACATTTTAAATAATAGAACATATATTCAAAACTATAATATATTAATGAGATTAATAGATGAAGTTGTTAAATCATTAGAGAGTTGTAAAATTTATGTCATTTCAAAGCTAGAGAAATAAAAGTAATTAAGAAAAAAATATTAACTGCTGACATTTCTAACTTTGAGAAATAATTCTAATAAAACTAAGCAATTCTTTGCAAATCATTTTAAAATATTAGCAAACTTCAATGATAACTCTGATGAGAAAAAAATCATTAAATAAGCAATTCCTTGCAAATCATTTTAAAATATTAGCAAACTTCAATGACAGCTCTGATGAGAAAAAAGTCATTAAGAGGATAACTGACAACTGCACAAATATTTGGTACAAAAGCAGCAATTATAACAATAAAATTTCCCCTGAGACAAGACAATAAATGAACAAATGTCTCAAAAATATAACACAACATCTTGACATTAGAAAGATAAGTTTTTTTCTCCAAAAAGGAAAAAATGATGGAACAATACAAAGAAGAAAAGCTATGAATCAGAAAAAGTGGATTAAGAATGGGAAGATCATTCTTCAGTGGACTGATAATGTTTGAAATTGATGGTGAACAAACAAGAAAGAGAAGAATGTGGATGGAAATAGATTGCTAAGTGATATAGTAATAATGCAAAAAGTAATTTCATAAGTACGGGAACATAATTGGTATGAATAAGTAAAGGGAGTTAGAGAATACTTTTATAAAAAATTATATGTTTTAGAGGTAGTGTAGTAAGAAAGCAAATAGATATAACAATAGTAGTAAAGAAGGGGATACAGATGTTATTACTAAGAAAGACATTTTGGGAAAATGATTGTAAGAAACAGTGGCTGGGATTGCAGATAAATACAGAAAAAACATATCAAAGACTGAAATAAGAATATTTGGAAGTATTTATGTAGAGTTGTATATGAGTATAAAAAAAAAACAATTGTAAAATTTCGATATAGGTGACATACATAGTTATGTCACTGAAATTGATGGAGTGAAAAATATGATTTTGGCATCATAAAACCATGTTTGAACATTGTTAATTGTGCATTTGTAGAACAAGAATAAGTTGAATGTATGTATATTCATAGATCAAGAATAATAATAAAAAAAGGAAAAAAATGCAATTTTGATAAAAAAAAATTGATAAAATAATGATCAGAATTTTATGTTTATAAATTTAGTAACATCTTATCTTAAGGTTATATAAATAATTTTATAGAAAGAAATGTAAAAAACATGAGAAATTAATATTAATCTACATTGAGTAATTTTAGCAATACGAGAAGTAATGAATTGGAACTGGTAAAAAATATAATAATAATGAAATGGGGGAAAGATTCATTTAGAATTGATAAGCTAGTAGAAGCATTTGGAGTAAATACGCTTTTAAAAATGGGAGAGGGGGGGAGAAAAAAGCAGCATATAAAGAAGTATAAGAAAAAGATATTTAAAAAAAAATAGCCACAATAAAATGAAGATGAAAATGAGTTGAACTTAATAAGAGAGTGAACAAAGTAGCAGTATAGAACAGAAGCATTACAAAAAATTTTGGAGATGTAATAGAAAAAGAAATAGAAAAAAGATACTTGTTGTATCAATAGCCAAACAAAAAGACATAAATATAGTGAAGAACTTAACAAGATATTAAGTGAGTTTGTAATCAAAGGCTAGGGTAATAAAGAGTTGGCATGTTAGTCAAGAAAAAATGCTTTTTCCGATTATAAATTGAGTTATAAACTTTAATACAAACCACTTGATTTAAGTATATAAATAATTTCTATTAGTCGTTCATTAGACTATAGATTATTCATTTAATGAATAATATTTATGTAGTGTAATTTTCACTATACCACTCTCGCATAAGGTCAGGATTATGCACATTTAACACCTTATGATAAAACTCAGACTTGCTTTCAAAGGGATTAGGGAGATATGAAAAAAGTATTTTAATTAATTAATTAGTAAATTTCTATTTAAGTATAAATCTTTGTATATCACACTTTGATAAAAATTTCAAACTTGTCTTCAAAGGGGATTAGAGAGAGAGAAGAAAAAAGTTTTTAATTAAATGTGTTTGTACCATCCCTATCCAAGATTATAAAAGAATTGGATAAAAAAAATTATTTTAATCTGGCTAGTTTTTTTTTGAAAAAAACAATCTGGGGTTTTTTCTGGCTAATATTTTTGTAAGAGTTAGTTGCAGTTTGTTGGTAATTGTAGCACAGAGTGACAACAGTAAAGCTAGCTGCAGAGATGGCTAGCAGAGTTATACACAACACTGCATGAAGATGTAAGAATTCAAGGAAGCAGCTGTTTTACAGGACAATGGTGGAGTTTGAATTCACATGGAGAACAATGACCCACTTTGTGTTGAAATTTATAGCTACAAAGTGTTCTGGAAAACTGATGGCTTGAGTGAAGACAAACAGCAAGCTTACCTGAAGTCCAATCCAAAACAGCTGCCTGCCTGAAACAATTCTAGACAGAAGAGATATCACTGCAGAATAACTTACCTGGGCTATAACTATTTCAATGAGAACTATATATCAGTTCACAAAGAGAATAAAATTTGTTGATGAAGAAGTCATTATACCTCTGGCTGTCTATCTATGTACACAGAGCACAGACAAGTCTATTTATTTGAAGTGAGTTGTTTTTTTATAATTTCCTAAAAATGGCATTTAAAATATAATACAAAATGTGAATAGTTTTTTATTGGATTTAAAAATCAAAAAGTAAAGAATAGACAATTCAAAAAGCATAATAATTAATTAACATAATGTTAAAAACTGATTCTATTTTTTTTAAAAAAAGAAATTTAAAACAAATCTTTTAGAATAATCTGTCAAAAAGTATTAAATAATAAAATATACCTGCTGGAGGATTTAATTTTTATCAGCGGTCAAGAAATTGATATTTTAAGGGGAAAAAAAGATATTTAACTGTTATGAAATGATTAAACAATATGATTTTATATATTCTCAATATCAAATTAATTATCAAAAATATATTTTTTATTATTGTAACAAATTAAAATATAAGGTATAGATGTTAGTGTGCGCCTGCAATTAAATACGCACAAACATGTATGTTAAATATGCTATTACATATTATAAAAATTAATATCATTTATTATTTTGACAATTTGAAAGTAACAACTAAAAATTTTATTTTGTAACAAGTCAAATATGTTCAGAAATTACATGCACACACAAGTATGTGTATATATATATATATATAGCAATGCTTGTCAAATAAAACATACATGTAAAATTTAATCATTTTTTAAAATTTTATTAAATGCCAATTGAGATATATTCATGTAATAGTAAAACACATGTCTGTGTGCTTATATGGAAAATATATGTAAATCATAATGTAATAACTTGAATTGTGTCTAGTAATTTGTAAATCACAAATATGACAATTTTTATCATACATTAATCAAAATCAGAAGATTTAATTTATATGTATAGCCATATTCTAAAGATCAGATCCAAGGCTCCTCACTGATGAAGGCCACAAGCCAGAAACTAGTCTGGGGATATTGGATGAGTAGGCACTAGATAGGGATTTTATGCACAAGCCTTCTAGCATCCATTGATTGCTCTTGTTAGCACAAGATGGCACTACTATATGGAGAGTTTTGCTTTGTTTTGGATTGCATATTCTAAAGACATTAATATTATTTTTTATATTGATATTAATAAACTTGTATTCAATAACTAAAATTATTCCAGTGGACTTACTTGTAAGTTTTAGAATATTGTGTATTGTGTCATCTTCTTGATCCCTGTAACAGTAATAGAGCTTATGTTCTCTGAGCTATATTCGAGCATAATGGTTTTATTATATGAATGGGAATGTATATTAGGATTTTGGTATATCCAATCATGGATGATGATAATATTCCCACCAATCATCATCATAAGTAATTATATTTTTCAAAGCCCATACACTACATTTTATTTTAGTTTAATGTCTATTAGAATTTAAGTTCATAATGGCCAGTATATTAATGTACTCAGTGACCAGAGCATTGATGATGATCAGCATGTTTTAATATCCCAGAATTACTGTTTTGATTATTGTATATTCCGATAGATGAGTACTTAAGTTAATACATCCAAGTTATGCTTAAATAATTTTCCCAAGGTAGTAAAGGCATAATAGTTAGCCTAGTCTATAGTAGACCCATTTCAAATCCAGTCACAAGATTGACTGTTGATTTATTTTGATAATGCTGGTGGATTTATAATTATATGTTTAGTTGCTCTAAGGAGTTAGCTGGCTGATCTCACAGAGATCTCTCATGATCTCATGCTTCTTTAATATATAAAATTTGTTATATATTTATTTTTTGATATGATACATTACTTTAATATCTTATTTTAATATTTCTTCCTTCAATCATAACTTTAACATTACTTTAGTCAATCATTTTATAATTATGATATTATTGTATATATTAAACTTCAACATCTGAAATATTTTGTTGACTTGTGGGGATGTTTTGCCATTACTCCAGGTACAGCTAACTATCAATATATATATATATATGTGTGTGTGTGTGTGTGTGTGCGCGCGCGCAATTGAATTTAAATTTATTTACATTTTTAAATAAATAATTCATATCACATAAAGTAACATATTAATATTCTAATAAAATGAAGTGTTCAGTTTTTTGGTTCATCTGAAGAAGATAGA
Source organism: Epiperipatus broadwayi (assembly GCA_028023455.1). Lineage (NCBI taxonomy): Eukaryota > Metazoa > Onychophora > Udeonychophora > Euonychophora > Peripatidae > Epiperipatus > Epiperipatus broadwayi. The sequence continues at coordinate 1,090,635 of JAQFVV010000043.1, forward strand.
CATATCTAAAACACATGTGTAGTGATATATATATAAACACAAACATATGTGTCAAACATACATATATTTACTATAAAAAAAAAACAACATACATCTTGAATACGAACTAAAGCTGTATTTTGATTTTCAAATTCTGGGCTAGCACGTATATTTAGGGTATTAAGTCTTGTTTTCTCTTCTTCAAGGAAAAACATCTTTCTACTACTTCTTCTCATTATACGTTCTGGTTTTGGAGTTTCAAAAGAATGCATTTTCTAAAAAAAAAAAAAAAAAAAATACATAAACGTAATGTAGTAATTAAATAAAAAATATGACATCAGTTAGCAAATTAAATATTATAGAAGTTACTTTATCTGGAACATTTAAAACAATTGCATATAAAAATATTTATTATCATATATATATATATCAATGATGAAAACATCATCATCATCAACCATTATCAATCCACTGCAGAATGAAGGTCTTTCCAAGTCCAATCCATCTTTTCCTATCTTTAGCTTCTCTTCTCCACATCACCCCTTCACACTTTCTTATTTCATCCATCCATCTCACATGTGGTCTCTTTCTGAGTCTTTTACAATCTCTTGGAATCCCGTTTAAAATTTTAATTGTCCATCTATTATCATCTCTTCTAGCAATATGTAAAACATACTTACTCCTTTTTATAGTACCAATTTTAATGGTTAGTACATTTTGAAAGTCACAGACATTGTGGTAACATAAAATACACATTTATTTCCTGCTACATGTGTTTTAATTAAAATCAGTTTTTCCAAGTGTGCTAAAGTTCAAAATACTTATTCCCTACTTTAAAATAGCTACGTTTGATATTCATATATATTTAGCTTTACACAATAAACATTTAATGTGTGATTTGTTTAAACCCATTATAAATTATAAAAGTATGCAACACTTTGCAAGTAATATATATTGAATGAAGTTAATTTATATGTGCCATGTTATTATAAAAACATTGATTAATTTCTAACATATCTGAAGAAATTGATTTAACTTAAGCTTATGTAATGTAAAAAGTTGATAGTTTGTGTTATGGTACTAGATATCATGATTCAAAGTGTAATATATTTTAAAATTTGGTTAATAGAGGGCAGTAAATGCTTTTTATTTACAATTGCATTAAAATTATTAATTTTGTACATACATATTATAATAAAATATTTTAAATGCTGAAGATGATTAAAACACTGAGGATAAGAAGAACAGAAATATGTTTTATTCATTGTTTAACTAATCATCTAGACTTAAAAGGGTTAATTAATCAAATAATTTTTGCAATGTGTAAGTGCAGTGTTCATGAGGGGTCTCTAGTCAGCCGTGATAGCATAAAGTTAATTATAAATCAAACAGACACTTTATATTTCAGTGAATTTATTATTAAGCTGAATTAATCATCATCATCATCATCAACCATTATCACTCCACTGCAGGATGAAGGTCTCTCCAAGTTCAATCCATCTTCTCCAATCTTTAGCTTTTTTTCTCCACATCACCCCTGCTCACTTTCTTATTTCATCCATCCATCTCACATGTGGTCTCTTTATGGGTCTTTTACAATCTCTTGGAATCCAGTTTAAGATTTCAATTGTCCATCTACTATCATCTCTTCTAGCAATATGTCCAGTGCAACTCCACTTCAATCTTTTATTTTTTCAATGAGGTCAGTAACACCTGTTTGTTCTCTTACCCATACATTGCATTTTCAATCTCTCCTTGTTACTCCCAACATGCATCTGTCCATACTTCTTTGAGTGGTCTGAATTCTCTGTATTGCTCTTCTATTAAGTGTCCAAGTCTCAGATCCATAAGTAAGAACTGGTAAAACACATTTGTTAAAACCTTCCTTTCCAAACATATGGGCATATTTCCTTTTAGTATCAAGTTATTTCTACCAAAAGCACTCCAACCAAGTTTAATTCTATGATTAATTTTCTCCATTATGTTTCCATCTGTATTAATAATCTGACCAAGGTATATGTAACTGTTAACTTCTTCTAATTTATCATAATCAATCTTTATTTTCACATTTTGAGCAAATTGATTAAACATTACTTTATATATATATATACACCTGGGTCTCTTTTTACGCGGATTTATTTAACACGATTTTGAAGTTACGTGATTCATGTTTCACCAGGGAAGTCACTCTCCAATAATGCACTATTACTTTAAATAATAAATTTTGCGCACTCAGTGGTTTATAATAGTAAGATTTTATGCAATAATGAAATTAAAATCATGATTTCCACATTTTATGTATACACACATTAAATTTTACAAGATTATAATGTATATTTGTTCAAACATTGTGCATGTTAATTTTGCATTTTAAATCACATTCTGTTTTTCCTTTTTAAAAAAGAACATAATCAATTATTAATCATTTAGTGTCCACAAGTTTATTTTTAAAAGGTGAGTAATAGCAGTGGGCACAATTAAATTTGACAATTAAAAATTAATATCTGATTTTTAATTGTAATTAACAATTTAAAAATTACTTACGACGACTTGAAATTAATGTGATGTAAAACGAAATTTGATTTTTAAACGGAATTGAAAATTAAAAAATTAAAGACAAAAATAAGAATTTAATTTTTAGTTGTTAGTTTTAATTAAATTTTTCCCAGCAGTGGTGAATAAATGCCTTTTTATTATCATAAGTCTAAGTTCATAAACAATTAATACAATCATCATCTCAAAGATTAATTACTAATTATGTTGTCAACAGAAAACCATTAACACAACGTGAGAGTGACATTGGCACTAGTTGTATTTCCTCTTGTGAGAATTGATTTTTTTACCAGTTTGCAAACGAACATGTTTTTCGGCAAATAGTGATAATAATTAAAATGTGTATAAAAAAATTTAAATTACTGTACTGTAAATTATGCATAAAAATATATTATTTTGAATAAAATTAAATATTATAGTTAAAAAAAGTTTGTTTTGTATCAATTTTTTTCAAATTTGAAATTTTTTATTAGTCATATTTTATTTCCTTTTTTTTTTTTTGCACGAATTTTAAAGTAATTTTACATTGGTGCTTTGCTTTTATGCGAATTTTGAAAAATCACAGACCACATCCCCCCTTTTTAAATGTAAGTTACGTCTATTTTTGCGCAATTTCACTTGCGCGTGTTTTCTGAGGAACCTATCTATCATGTAAAATGAGACCCAGGTGTGTATATATATAATGGGATGGGGGAGATGGAAAATCTGGGGAAACTGGGATGGTGGCCAATCATCATCACTCCCAGTCAATTTAAAATGAAATATCAAATTAATTATTAAAGTAATGTTTAATAATCAAAAATATTTATTAAATTTTATATATTACAGAGAGCATGAGATCAAATTATCTTTGAAAGATCAGCCAGATAACTCCTTAGAGCAACTAAAAGTATAATTATAACTTCATCAACCAGCCTTATAAATAAATAAAAAGTTATCCATCAACATCATTGATGGAAATATCATCATCAAAATAAATCAATACAATAAATCAGAATAAAATCAACAGTCCATCTTGTGGCTGTATTTGAACTGGGTCTTCTGTAGACCAGGCTAACTATTTAGCCCTTTGCCAACTTGGGGCAATTATTTAAACCTTAATTTGGATGCACAAACTTAAGTGCTAATCCAGAAGAATACATAAGAATAAAAAAAATAATGCTAAGATATTAAAACATGCTGATCATCATTAATGCACTGGCCCCTTTGTATCATTAATGTACTGGTCAATTATAAACTTAACTTTTAAGAGACTAAACTAAAATAAAATGTAGTGCAGAGGCTTTACTGAATATAATCTTATGCACCAACCAGGAGGATGATTGATCATCACTGGATGCCCCTTAAGCACTAAATAACCACCCCCCCTTCATATATCCAGCCATTATACTCAAATCTAACTCAGTAAGCATGAGATCTATAACTGTTACAATGATCAAGAGATGGTGCAATATAATTTTTAACTTTGAATTCAAGTTTATTAACAATAAAAAAAACTAATGAAATTAAGATCTTTAGAATATGTCTCTTTACATATCAATTAAGCCTTCTGATTTTGATTAACATATAATAAAAAAATGATCACATTTGTGATTTACAAAATTACTATACAAAATTCAAGTTACTATTATGGTTTACATATATATTCCATTAGGTTTATTTAAAACCCATTCAGTACACAGGCATGTGGCTTGATATAAAATGAACAGTTTTGAATTAACATTTAATAATAAAATGATTAAAAGTTTACATAAAAGTGTCTATTTGACACACATTGGTATTTGCAATACAATTGACACACACACACACACACACATATATATATATATATATATATGCACACATACATGTGTTTGCATATAATTTCTGAACATATTTAATTTATCCTACAATAATACATGATTAAATTTTTTAACTTATATTTTTAATAATAAAATTACCCTATGCAGGTTTACTAAAACATGTATATATAATTGCGCATGTGTATGCATTAAATAATTGACTAATTATATAAATAAAATCCATTTTCTATCATATTTGATAACATATTTAACATACATGTATGTGTATTGAATTGCAAACACATACATAAGTCTACATCATATATTTCATTTTTGTCAAAATAAAATTATTAATTTTTACAATATGTAGTTAATTCTTGATTTAACATATATGTTATGCGCATAGGAATGTATATGCACATTGACATTTATATTATATTTTAATTTGTCATAATTGTAATATTATATTTTTCCTAATTAATTCCATTTGGAAAACATACATGAATTTTATACACATACGCATGTATACACAAAATATAGATATAATTTAAAATTAGTTGTTTTTTTTCTTTCAAAAAAAAATATCAGTTATAAGTTTCTTTTTTTCCTTTAAAAAAAGTATTGTCAACTTTTTTTTCTTTTAAAAATATAATAGTCAACCTTGAATGGATTATTATTGATTGAATAATTAGAAATGTATTTAAATTTAAAAATATAGATTTTAAATATTTTCACTTATTCTCTTGAAAAAATAAATATAATAGTGTTTATCAATTAAATCTTCATTTTTAGATATTTAACTCAAGCAAAACTATTTCTTGTTTTTTAAAATGTCATTTTTAATATATAACATTACTCACCATCAGCTGTATATATGTTTATCTGTGCTTCTCTCCCTTTGGATACAGCAGCTATGTATGTTTATTTCTCCAAGCAATTGATGGTTTGTCAGCATTGGAAAAGCATAATTCAGTTATGGTTGGCATTCTCCCTTCTGTTTAGGGTTTGTTGACCTTCAGGCCAGCAAACTGTCTTCTAAAACACATTTGTATCAGCTAATTGATCCATTTGAAGTGACCCTGGCTTCTTGTAAATCAAAACTCCAGCATAGAACTAGTAGACTGATCACTGCTGGATCTAGTGACTTGACTTCAGCTACATCATCATGGGAGCTATTTTTATAACTCCAAATATCAACTCTTTTAGCCAACTCCTTTACAAAAAAATTAAGACAAGAACTGTCTTCAAAAAAATTACTATACAGACTGAAATATTTTTTATCAATTCTTTTATGGCCTTGGATTGGGATGATCACACATTACAGACTGTTTTCATTTTGTCCAATCCTGATTAAAAACAATTTTAAGCAAAAGCTACTTTTAGATTTTTACTGAACTATCATCTACATGTTTTCACTCTTTTCAAATCACTAATTCTTTCAAAAGCAAGTTTGAAGTTTTATAAAGGAGTGATATATACAAACATTTAAAAAAAAAAAATTTACCAATTAATTAAAAGATTTCAAAAATATCATACTTGTTTTTAAATTTAAAAATCAGCATAATACTAAGACAATATTAATATTTATTAAGACCTTTTTAAAAGTTTAATTTATAATAAAATTCTGTTTTTAATCCAGAGTTATTTAACTCTTTATTTATTACTTTTATTTCCAGTGAATGTAGAAAAATATCTACAAAATTTTATGTTTGTGTTTATTTCTACTTTTCCTCTCAACTTTATATATATACTTGTGCACACACACTATGTTTCTGTGTGCCATGTAACCCAACCGGTAACAATATATATATTGAAACATTCAATATATTTTAATTTTCAATATTATATATATATATATATATATATATATATAATATTGAAAATTAAAATATATTGAAAACTATTTTCCAAGTGCTAATTTGGGCACAGCAACTAACAAAATGAGTCTACTAAATTTCTTCATTCACAGCTACTACTCACAGTTTATTAATGATTGTACTTAGTTATAATTATCACTAATACATTTAAAACAACTTCTTTAATGCTATTTAAACCATATTTTCTGCACACAATTTTCTCCCCTTTGCAAGAAAAGCCATTAACAATCAGCAGCATTTTGTTCCTCTCAACTGCAACTGCTGTGCAGAATGTCATATATCCTCAAAGAGAGGATTTTTCTTTTACAACACATTTGCATAACAAATATTCATATTTTAATACACTTTTGTAGAGTGAATTACTTCTGGAAGAAAACAGTCTCAACTGCTGGCACTAATTACATAAATCAAAACAGTACTTTAATTATAATATTTACAATAATATCAGTACCAGTCAGTGTATCTCTCCTCACCCCAGAAAATAATCCCTAAATCTATCTGGCAGTCTTCTAATTCTCTGACTTCTCAGAGTAGAGTTAATTTGGCCTTCAGTGTGATCTGCTTTTTCAGACAGTAACAACTGCTTATGTGGAGACACATCAGCAATTTCTTGGCCTTTTACCCCAGTTCAACAGGTAATGTTCCATCTTGGGTGGGAAAAGCTATATTCTTATTTAAGTTCTTACTTAAATTTTCTCATTTAGGATTGGCTATAATAGAATTGTTACTGGCTAGATTTGTGTATCAATAAATCTTTCAAGTAAATCTGCCTTCCTACACATGATCCATTCTCAAATTTAATAACACCTATAAGTTTAGATAAAATTTCAATATTGATATATGAAGTCCTTGTTCTTTTATAGTATCTCAAACCCAAATAGCATCTTCAATATCAAAGCTTTTTAAATTAGATTTATATAGTATTTCTTTTTTCCAATCTATTCAGTGGCAAGTTTCAATAAGTGCACATAGCATTTTTTCCCAAATAGTCATTCAGCAAGTGATTTCCTTTTCAAATCACTGGATATAAAATGTTAATACAACATAGTTTTTACTAGGCATCTTTTAAATTAGTTATATTAGTCTTCTAAAAACTGCTTTCAAATTTTGTACTGCCATTACAGAAAGCCCTTTTAAAGCAAGATGATATGCTGATGTAAGAACCTGTTATATCTCTCTATGCATTACAGAGTCTTTAAATATCTTAGAAGTAAACATGGTCCCATGTTCCATTGTCTGATACCAAAATCTTGGGATAACTGTGAGTAGCAAACCTTCCTGTAATGCCCTAATGGTATTCTCCATGTTTGTAATTATTATTAGTTTGCATTTGGCTCAATTTGAATATAAATCACCTCCAGCAAAATGTGAACACACTCCCAGGTTTCTTTGTTTCTAATCATGGTTTGAATATTTTCTTTGTAAGATCAGCTATAAATTTAGTCAGAACACTTCTTTATCTTTTGCTCTATATCATTATTTAGCTTAGGTCACCACACATATGAATGAGACAGTCTTCATTCTGATCACTCCAGTGTGTCCTTTATGCAGCAAGTTAATCACTTGTATCCCTCTTTAGGTATCAATACTCCACCATTATTTAAGATATACCCATTACAAATTGACATATTATGACACATGTTCCAAATTGCCACAGTTATAAAATATTTTTCTGGCTATCCTTCCTATATTCTGAATCATTAGAAATCCACTTCATAAATTTGTTATTTAAACTCTCCATGCTATTTACTACATCTAATAAATTTACTTCCACAAATTCCTGTTTACTACCTTCTCTAACAGGCAACCATAACAGTGCTTCTGCATGCACAATCTTCTTTCCTGGTTTATAGATCAATCTACAGACTTAAGCTGCTACTAAGTTTATCCATCATACAAGCCTTGGGCTTGCACGATAAGGTATCTTTTTATCTTTTCTGAAAATCCCCCAAAATGGATAATGACCATTGTAGAATATAAATTTCAACCATATATATATATACTGGAAAAACTTTTTTACCATGAATATTACATCAAAGTTTCTTTATCCAGCTGACTATAGTTTTTCCCAACTGATAATAACATTTTAGAGGCATAGGCAATTTAACACTCTCTTCCAGAACAACATGCACTAACAACCCCAATTCTGAATTGAGAATCATCGGTAGTAACTTCCAGATCTCTGTGATAATGAACTAAGTTGATCTGACAGCAGTAATTCTTCATCTTTCTAAAGTCTGCCACATACTCATCATTGCATTTCCATCGTTGAAATAAATCATACAATAATCTTAAGTATTATGATTTATCTTTTAAAAGTTAAGCAGTCCAAAAAGGTGTGTAATACTTTTACATTGCTGAGAATAAGCACTTTATTCAATACTCTAGCTTTTCCAGGTTCAGATATTTCCCATCTTGCAAGGTTGCCAAAATACATTTGGTATTATCCCATTCTTGTTATTTAACTTAGACCATACCCCCATAACATGTTTTTTCAGCTCTTCTTCAGACTGGGCTATAATAAAAATATTATCCAAATATGGAATAACTACCTCAATATTCTGCAATAGCATATCCATTTCACTTGGAAGATATTCAGAGCCATCATGATGCTATAAGATAATTTGTTGCACCTGAATGATCCAACATTAGTACACAGTGTCAACAACTCAGAGGTATTCTCAGTAAATTGCATTTGATGAAATGTTGATTTTAAATCAATTTTTGCAAAGATCGAGGCTCTCTGTACTGATGCCAGCATATCATACAATACGCATCTTTATTAATTCATTTAACTGTGACCTGGTAATCTCCATATAAATGAATCATTCCATCAGGTTTTACTAAAACCACTATAGGAGTAACCCACAATGAATCTTTGACTGGGATCAGAACTCCTTTCTTTATCATCTCATTGTCAGATTAAGTGCATAGGGGACTTGGTGTGGTTTAAACTTCCTTAGCTTTGCTTCTTTTGACAGTTCAATATTAACAAGACACACTCATAACTCACCTACTTCCTATTTAAATCATTTGAAAAATTTATTTTTAACTTCTGTTTCCAACTTTACTTTCTAACTATTTTTAAGCCGACTTTACTTTATTAATTAGTTTCAAGTGTATCCCTAGCAGTTTAAACAAATTTTGCTCAAGAAGAGGAATCGTATTTCTTTTTATCACAAACAGTGGGTATCTTTTCTTCCTATTATTTGCGACCACTGGAGCACAGACTTTACCAATATTCTATTTCCATTCACATCTGTGGCCACTACATTTATCTTCTTTAATTTTAACTTTCTTTTTAGATTCAGATCTAATTCCCTTCTACTCTCTTAACAAAATAATGGATAATCCAGTTCCGTTGTTGGCTTCGATCATAACTTTAAATCCACAAATAACAACTTCCAATGTAATTTGATGATCGGTCAAATTTTTTAATGTTTTTAACTCTATTCTACTGAATTCACTTCCTTGCCTCAATTTAAAGTTCGGGTGTGGATTATTTTTCACATTATCCTACTCTCTCTTACATACCTGAGCTAAGTGGCCTTTCATACTTCATATTTTGCATTTTTCATTCTTTAATCTATGATGTGACCAACCCTGCCACCATAAGACCATGTAGATCTACTGCTTGCAAAGTTCTTTTAGGTGACTTTTTCATTACAGCTTTATTTACACTTGTTGAATTTCTTTTCCTCTTCCGAAACTGTTTTAAACTCTGAAGCATTATTCAACATGACCTCAATGTGCTATACACTTTCAAATGGCTACTGTAAATTGTTTAAATGCACATAAGAAAAAGTATCCTATCTTATTATTCAAATTATTTCACAATCTGTGGTGTTTACAATCCTTTTTTCATACTGTATTTTTCATTTTTATTTCCTTTATTTTTTATGCAAATCACTTTTCATTTTCTCTATAAATTCATTTTATTTCTTTCAATAAATATTGCATTCACAGCTCTGTTTCACTATACAATATTTTATTCTATTAATGGAAAAGAAGTGTCTTGAAATATTAACTCAATTCACCTTGCCATATTAATTATTTCATATTCTTAATTCCCTATATGTATGATCATGAGGAGGAATTCTATGATCCCATTCCAAAAATCTAACCATATGCCTACCCCACATAACCAAACGTCTCCTAACCAATCTTTCTCAAACAATATAAACAAAAAATAAACACAAGCTAATGAAATCATCCTTCTAACTAAAGAAACAATATTTCACAACATTTATACATCTGCATAATCAGTATATCAATAAGGAATTCCAGCTAACCCTAAAAAATGTTTAGGAAAAAAGGTTATATTTATCCCTAAAAACATTGATAAAAAATGAATTTTTAACCAATTAGTTTATTCTAACAAAAAATAAAGGAAACCAATGAACTATTCCTCCTAAAATAGCAAATACTGCATCTATTGATAAAACATAATGAAAATGAGCAACAACATAATAAGTATCATGTAAAACATTACGTTACTTTTTCTTTATCTTTCAGTTTACTATATTTCCATTTTAATCATTCCTGCCTAGTTTTATGTTTTTTATTTTAGTATTAAGATTTTTTATACACACTTTTATTTTTCCACTTGTTGCCTTTTATCTCTTTGTAGATCAGTTCACTAACTATCTTTTTGTCTCCATCCTTTACAACTAATGTTTTATAACAATTTTTTTAAATGGTCTTTGAATAATTCTTAATTTTTTTTATTATGTAAGAAATACAATTTTTTTTATAAATAGTCAACAAAAAATCAAAGTCATATATCACATGACTCAATTTTTAAGCTTGTGCTAATTTGCTCTAACAAGCTTTATTGATAAATGCCAGCTAAACAAAGCATTTAAAAATCTCTATTCTTGAAAACCACTCCTTAGCCTCAGACAAATGGTTTCATGCTTTGCCACTCCTCAGTGAAGTGCTAGGGTAGTTTCAGATCCAGGCTAAAACTACATTAGTGCCTCACTGAGGAGTGCCAAAGCATGAAACCATTGGTCTGAAGCATTCCTCAGTGAGGCGCTAGGGTAGTTTCAGACACAGGTCTGAAACTATCCTAGCATCTCACTGAGAAGTGCCAAAGCATGAAACCATTGGTCTGAGGCTAAGGTGTGGTTTTCATGATAGAGATTTTTAAATGCTTTGTTTAGCCAGCATTTATCTATAAAGCTTTGTTAGAGCAAATTAGCAGAGCTCTTTGGGTTTGTTTTTGACAATTTTTCTCTCTTAAAGTTTATTAAAACTTTATCAGTGATTTAGTATTTCTTATGTTATTACAATTTAAATATATTATTACTAATTATGAATTTAATCTATATGCACATGCATTTTAATATTATTTCCAAATCTGCTTTAACTAATATAAATAATGAAAACACTTCCTTTATGCTCTTCATGCAGTGTAACATTTTATTATTCCCATTTGCGAAATTGCTTACAGTTTTGACTGTTCAACAGTCTTCCTCAGAATTGTAGTATATACAATACATTCATAAATAATAAAGTATATATTTCAAACAAACCAATTTTTTTAAATATATCAAAAACCACATAATTTTTTACTCCAATTTCAATCTAATTTCAATGTGATTGAATATTCAGTTGTAATTTGAATTAATTTTAAAATAATCAACTTTAAGTGCTTTACATACAATCTGCTATATCTTTTAAAAATATATATTATCATATTAAATACAATGGAGCCACGATAATCCACCATACTTTGTTCCAATTCTCCTTGCACAAATTGTATATCATATATAATAGTTTATATTTTGTTGATAAACTTTAATGGCAATATAAAGTTGTAATTATAAATTTATTTAAACACACATTCATTATGTAAATAATATTCATTAAGGCTGTAGCCTCAATCACATGTGTATAAAATGTGATAGTAGGGATCTCTACAGGTCTTAAAACCACATGCTTACTCTTCCAAGAGTAAGCATGTGGTTTTAAGACCTGTAGAGGTCCCTACTATCGCATTTTATATGCATGTGATTGAGGCTACAGTCTTAATGAATATTATTTAATGGCAATAGAAAGTGTATTGTTTATTGGATTTCACATGATCATTACTTTTCAACATACAAATATAAGTAGCACAGATGTTTTTCTATATGTATAATATGCATACACAAATTAAGATTATAGTATAAATAAAAAATTTAAACATTATGTAGTTAATAGAGAGTACACATTTACATATATATTTATTAAATGTATAATCACTCACATTTACTCACAAAATACAAAATTATTATGCTGTATTTTTATTTTTTAATAATTTCACCCTCTATCACAATTAAATATACTGTGTTTTTTTCAATAACTGTCTCTGCCCCCCATAAAATGAAATAGTAATCTTTTCATTAATACACTACAGATATTCTAATTGTTTTGATGTTTTTAAGTCTCTATTGATTTCAAAATCTATACAGTCATCCCTACTCACCATTAACCATTTCAGATTATCATTTAAACTCTTCAAACTTGAAGTTTTCTGATGCAATATATGAAAAATGTATAGTTCTTTTTTTCTGCTATGTATTAAATTGATAACTTTCATTTTATTGCTTAAGGAAGGTATTTTACAAATCTGATTACAATTCATAAAACTTTTAGTTTTATGCTTAGAGAAAATTTTGTTATTCAAAATACTATACACATCAAATTTATTTTTATTTCCCAATTTGTTTGTCATTTATTATCTTCTTTTGTTTGAGAGATTTCAACATTTTGTTGTAATCAAGTCTGTATTATTAAATTCTAATAATTATGATAGTGTTATTATTACTGTTTCTACATCATCCTAAGCTATAATTTAAGCTGTATTTAATCTTTTGCAATATAAATGTTCCAATATTTGTATAGATTTAACCTTTTTAGAATATTTTTATTGCTAAGCATAAAGTCACAAAAAAACTTACTTTAACACTGCTAATAAAAACATAAATAATTTAGAATTATTTATCTAATTCTGTTTTTAAATATGTTCAAAAGGGGGGGGGGGAGTAAATAGAAAAAAGAGACATTTAAAACTAATTTTCAAAGTTATAGTGTCAAATGCTTACTAGGAAATGTACACTTATTAAAGACTTAAATTTGGAATATTTTAGATTTGTATTGGTTATTGGGATAGATGAATAATTTTCCTTTGATCCATCCTTCAAATAGTGAATATTCATGTAAACGAACTGTCTTCATTCGGAAATGATTATTCAATGATGAATTTTCTGATTAGTTACAAAAATGGTTACAATATATAGAGTGTATGAATACAGACTTTCACACCACTCTATCTTATAACACTGATACACTTGAGTACATATATGTTGAAAAGATAAATAATCACCAATATACGTATTTCATGCTAAACCAGCAATCATTAGTTGTCCAGATTACCATCTCTATACATATATGCTACAAGTGCTCAGATATATATTAAGATAGCCAATCTTCATACTTTAGTGGACAGTTGGAGTGTGGAGTAGATTGGAGACGGTTGAAGAGTTGGAGTGTGGAGTAGATTGAAGACTGTCCATTAAAGTATGAAGATTGGCTATCTTAATATATATCTGAGCACTTATAGCATATATGTGTAGAGATGGTAATCTGCACCAACTGATGATTGCTGGTTTATCATGAAATATGTTTATTGGTGTTTATTTATCTTTTCAACATATATGTATTCAAGTGTATCACTGTTATAAGATAGAGTGGAGAATGGTGTGAGGTGTAAAAGTCTGTGCTCATATAACCTATATATTACATATATAGACACATGTATATAATAAGCCTCTGTTTCAGTTATTAAAAATGGTTACATAAATCAGAAAACATAATGCTCTACTGGACAACACAATGAGGGAAATTATAAAACATGTCAAATCTTTGATATATATCCTTTATAAAGAGATAGAATATAATTATTTCGATTAAACAATGTTAGAACTATATAAAAATATCACCAGCGCATAATACTATTGAAGTAATCTTCATCTTGGATTTAGTCACTAATTAATCATATTTTAATTCAAATCCTCTAGTAAACCAAATATCTCCATTAAAAATGTTTCGCGTAAGTTGGAGTAATTATTTAACGTTTACTAACCTCAGAATACAAAGTGTCTTTAATCATTTATTCTAGATCTTTTAACATTTATAACATTTCCATAGGCAATTTCAATTATTATAATATCTTTGAAATTATATAATCGTGAATAAAATCAGGTTTACAGCTTTTAGAATAAATGATCCGAAAAACCAATCACATATGTTCTATTGCCAAGCAAGATGTTTTCAATTCAGGTGAATGAATCTCTGATGGGTTTTGTTTTTATAAGAAATGGTTTCATTATTACTTACCCATCTATTAACAGTGGATGACTTTACCCATAGCCAACCAAAATGGAATGCCTTGGAATTTTCATATAATTAGTTGAAAGCCAATGAGTATCTAAAATGATTAAGAAAATCTTATTGGTGTCAATATGAAGGATATCTTGAAAATAATATTGATATAATTGATCCATTTTCTATTGCTATAAAATATTTAATAAATTTATAATAATCATCCTTTGAAGACACCAAAAACAATTCAATGCAAGTTAGAACAAAATAAGCAATACTCAATATTTTTTCAAGATTTAAAAATTGCATAGAGGCAAAATTCTCGATACATTAGCACCATTCAGTGCAAACCAGGGTAATCAATGGATGCAAGAAGGTTTGTACATAAAATCCCTATCTAGTGCCTGTTCATCCAATATCCCCAGATTAGTTTCTAGCTTGTGGTTTTCATGCTGAGAAATTTATAAAGTCAGTTTTAAAAGAGGTGGTATTTTTTGGGCAAAATTTCTAAATATAGAAATGCCTTGAAAAGAATTATCAATTTTGCAGCTAAATAGGCTTTCAATCTTATGTATAAATGATTTACAAGATGATGATTGCCGAAATCAAAAAACAAAGTATTAAATCCGAACTATGAGTTTCTTCATTAGAATGTTTTATTAATTCAAACCAATATCACCTGTTCTTAATTAAATAAAACAAAAAAAAAACAACTAGGAAAATATACTTTTAAAATATCTATACAATTTAGAACAAATTTAAAATACGTTTGAAAAAATATTCATTAATATTATATATATATAAATATTTCCAAAAATCTGAAATAAAAGTAAATAATTACTCTATATCATTATTACGAGTTTCTAGAAGTTCCAGTAAAATTCAAATCTTGGGATTCCGGGATAAAAATGATTCTATTCCCATGATCCCGTGATTTCCCGAGATCCGTTAACAAGCAGGAATTAATCCATTTAGTGCATGTTATGTTATTATGGGTGAAGTATTTTTTTTTCAGTTCAAAACAATACAAAAAATTTACTATGAGTTTTTTAAAAAAGATCATTTTTAATGTGAAAAACTTAAATACAAAATAATTCATTACAAACAAAATAAAAATAAATTCATATTAATTTGAATAAATATGACAAATGAACACATTAATTTTTATAATAATTTTTTTAAAAATATAAGTTGTCAATGACGCTATCACTTAAAGATGACCGAATTTTCGTGATGAAAAGACCAGCGACAGAAAAGGCTCTTTCCGATTCAATTGATATCGGTGGGGTGGTCATTAGTGCGTTATATAATTTTTCTAAATTATTTGTGCACTTCCCCTGTATTTTAAAAATACTCATTTCCTTCGAGATATTGTTGACATCATACGATATATCTTCTGATTCTCGACTCTAGTCTTATTTACAATTCAATTTTCAAAACGGGTTTAAAAAATCTTTTTTATTCTTTAAACACATTTTCTGACCTTAAAAATGTGTCTTTAAAAATTAAAAATAAAATTTTCAAATGTTACTTAAATACTCCTTTATTTATTTATGTTTTTGAACTTAATTTTAAACTTTGTGTGTTTGGTTAATATTTTGCAATTCAATACTAGCGCTATAAACGCATAAACACAAAGCTAATATTTACTATTTTAGTAAAGCATAGGCTGGGCGCTTTCGAGAGTCACGGCTCTCTTAATTATAACTCTTTGTAAAGTAAATGCAAATCTATCCAAAATTCAAGTACTGTATTCCATTTCCTGGATATAGAATAACATGCATCCTTTCTGTAAATGGCATTGCTGTCTATTGCGATAAAGCAGGCCTCTTTTATCTTTCTTCTCAAATCGTTTCCCTCGCTGCAGACTAAGCTGATTATTTGCGGTTCGCATGGGTGTCCTGCAAGATTTTGGTGCTGTGCGAAAATACTAAATTACCCACAGCAATAATCATAATAATAAAACATGTATTCACCAAAAATAACTACAAATAAGGGGATTCCCGAGGTTTGAATTTAATAAAGTCAAATTTCATAACATTACACAACATTTTTATTTACAAATTCGTATTAAAAAGAATTTCAGAGTGAAAAATAAGTTTCATAACAGTAGGTTTATACTGAAAAGTTTGTAAATTACAATTATGAATAACAGATGATTACAATTCAATATATTTGAATTTGTTTGGTAAATTCTTTATCTATGGCATATCTATTGCATTTTTCTAACTTTGAACGAAATTCATTATCAAGACTAAAAACGTAGAGTAAATACATATGCTAAAATTTCGAGTGTGAATTTTTGATATCTTCAAAAAAATTTAATATATAGGGTATATGAACACAGACTTTCACAAGACTCACCACTCGCCACTATCTCATATTACTGATACACATGAACACCTATATGTTGAAAAGATAAATAATCACCAATACAAGTATTTCATGCTAAACCAGCACTCATCAGTTGGTCCAGATTATCATCTCCACACATATATGCAATAAGTGCTCAGATATATATATATATATATATTAAGATAGCCAATCTTCATACTTCAATGGACAGGTTTCAATCCACTCCACACTCCAATAGGAATTAGAGCAATTCCTGGGAAATTTGGTTTATTATCCCGGGATAACAGAATAATTTTTTACCTCTGGGATCCTGAGAAAATGGGATCCCATTTGAGAAGTCCTACTAGAAGTCTCTTGAAAAACAGTCTTAACAAAAATTATGCTATTTATCTTTTGAATGATTCTATGTGGGCCAGTACTTAAATGCCAATAAAAAGAGATTCCCAAATATTCTCAAGGCTGGTATTACTACTAGCAATATATTTGAAAAACAATTCTCTTAAATTTATAAATGCAAGAGGAAACCATAAATTTATTTGGCAAAATGCTTTCTCATAAAAAAAATAGATGACTTTAAATAATAATTGTAGCAAACAAAATTATTCAGAATAGACTTCTGTAGGCTTCAATGTTCTTATCTTATTTAATATATAGAAATGAGGAAATTTCTTTGTGCTAATGACGTTGCTTTGGACTCATAAAAAATATTTTCCAGAAACAAAAAAAGTTCCTTCATATGATATAAAGACAGTAGGATTTTATTTCAATGCCTTCTTCACATAAGAATATGTTAAACCATCATCTAAACAATAAAAATACATCATCTAAATTGAACAGAATTTTCTGAAGCAAAAGATATCTTGCTAAATTAGAAACGATCTTTGACTCATAGTTTTAGTATTCAAAGACGAGATTAACAATTATTTCTAAAAATATCTTACTGGAAAGAAAGCACCCATTATTTGGTAGCACTCATTCCTATAGCTCAATACTGCAGTAAATATAATGATTAATATTATTGGCAAATTTAAGTTCATTCATATAGTGGTAATCAACCAGACCACATACATATTAAACTTCTCTCTTAATGCAGTTTATTTTAATATATCATTAAATCTATATCACAAACCTTAATAAATAAATTTATTTATTTATTTAAAAATAAATAATTACTAATTATTGATTTTATTATATTTTTATAAAATGTTTGACAATGTTAAGATTATAATATTTATTTTAAAAAAAGATATTTAAAAACAATGATTTAACATAAAGAATGTTTTAAAAAGTTTGTCACTAAAATATGTAAAAAAAGGCAAAACTCTCTATCTGCATTGTCACTCAGTGCAGGCCAGAGTAATCAATGGATGCTAGAAGGCTTGTGCACAAAATCCATCTAGTGCCTACTCATCCAATATCCCCAGACTTTAGTTTCAGGTTTGTGGCCTTCGTCAGTGAGGAGCCTTGGATTCGAGAGCACCACCTAGATCTTAGGATCTAATGCAACCCTCCAGCAGCCACCTTTTATGTCTACTTAACTACAAAACTATGAGACTCAAATTGAAAACACTATAATATTTTCAATCCAAGCTCATCAGCTTATATAATCATATAGGTCTGAACTCAGTTCAGTACCTATACATTTTGGTGTCTTTAAATCTTCAAAGTGTTTGATGATGATAATTACTTACTATAAGACTTGGCAATTTCTGGGATTTATGATCATTTATGTCAATAGATTCAGGATATATTTTTCTCCACATCACATCTCTGTGTTCAGACTTGATAAACCATTCAAAGTAGACTTCCAGAGGACTTGTATTCTTCATTACTATGGTTCTTGTTGCCTCAGTATCATTGATAATGCAACCAAAATCCAGGAGCATTGTATCAAATACTAAATTGGGAAAATGAACTTCACCTCTTAAATTTATTTGATCCTAACAAATTTAAAATAATTTTTATAAATTAAATGTTGAATAAAATATATTCACATATTTGTCTGTATATGCATTCTAAAATATGCATTTTGTATAATTAAACAAAACGACTTAGAAAGATGTTTCTCTGAAGATTGTAACGATAGTGTTTTAGTTGTATTTATATATTGGACTATTTCCATCATCTAATATAAATATTTTTATTTAAATATTCCAAATACATTCAACTGTTAGCAACAGCGTACAGGTAAGCTGCGTGCTATTACTAACAGTTGAATGTATTTGGAATATATATCAAGTTAAATGTTTCTAAAGACATTCCATACTTACGTTAGATGATAGAAATAGTCCAATAAATAAATACAATTTAGAAAGGTGTATAGTTTTGTATACACATATAGTGATATTTTTTTACAAATGTTTGTGTAGTGCCAAAAACATTTATTTACCTGCTGTTTTGCTCTATACTCTTTATAACAGTCTTAGGAATAACATATATAATCAAACAATTCTATTTCTTAGTGGTTCATAAGAAATTTGAGCATGGAAGACCAAAACTGAAACTGGTTCAAAAACCTTACCTTGCAGAGGTTGGTACCTTACCACTATATTAAACTATCCATGAATACATAATGGCAATAAAAATAGTCATTGTTTAGCCCTGAGAAATTTCTGCAAAATTCAAATGAAATATTGGATATTTTTCAGACTATAACATAACATGGAAAGCCAAAAACAATATTAACTATGGTATGATGTTTTTATATATGAATACTTAAATAAATAAAAACAATCAATTCTCAGAAGTTCATAAGAAGATTATTTTCTATAAGTACCAGAACTGGAAGCAATCCAATGACCTTATGTTCCAAAATCTGACACTTTATTCTGACACTAAACCAAATCCTTTATTGCTTAGGAATTTATGAGAATTTCAAGTTCCAGAAATTCCATAACTGGTATGAATCTACAAACTTTACACCCCAGAATCTAACACATTATCATTGCTCTAAATCAGAATGGTTATGAATACTTTATATGTATCCATATACACTATACAAATGTATATATTATATTTGTAAATACATGAAAGCAGTTAACACTTAAACAATACCAATATCAGTAACAATCAACAATCTCATTCTGTTGTCAAGACAACCTTCTTTTAGCAATAAATCTGGAAATCCACCTATATCTATGCTCTAATAAGTTTATTGTTAAAAGAGAATTGCCTTGACAACAAATTGAGATTGTTGATTTTTATTGATATTGTTTAAGTGTTGACTGCTTTGTGTATTTACATTTATAAAACCATCTAGTCTTGAGTATTATTAGCTTTATTGTCTAAATAATAGATAGTATGAGTGCAGTTTGAAAGATATAATTGAGTATTTGTTAATCCATTTTATAACAGTTTATATTTACCTATTTAATGAGGTTTATTTAAACTTTTTTGAATTAATAATTCCAATCTCTGTAGTCAAGTGGCATTCTTTAGGGTCTATTTAAACTTATTAGTCCATAGATAAGATGGATTTCCATCTTTTTAAAAAAATTAGATTTCCACCTTTATTGTTAAAAGGTTGCCTTGGCAACAGATTGAGATTGTTAGATTGTTACTGATATTGGTATTGTTTGAATGTTGATTGCTTTCAAGTATTTACATTTATAAATCTATCTACCATTGAGCATTATTAGTTGTATATATACATATATAAAATTAAAGATTTTCACAGGTTACTTGATATAAATTAAATATTATCCAGATATTTCATTTATATATGTATAAACTTTCAAGCTGTCCACTCTATCTTGTACAACTGATACACATGACCACATACATGTGAAAAAGATAAATGATATCCAATATATGTATTTCATGTCAAACCAGGACTCATCAGTTGACCCAGATTACCATCTCCCATATGTATATACAATAAGTTCTCAGTTTATATTAAGATAGCAAATCTTCAAACTCTAATAAACAAGCTTCAATCTTCTCCACTGTCCAATTCTTCAGCCATCTAGATTTTTTGAAAATCCAAGAGTGAAATATTCAAACCCTTGTTGATGCCAATATTTTTGTCATACCCATGTTGACTTTAATTCATTCTGACCTTTCACGTATAGGACCTTAATATGTCCATTTAAATATACAGCAGAAGGATGGGCAGAATATAGGCTGAATATGTTATATTTAAATACATATATACAAAATACATATATTGGAAATCATTTATCTTTTTAACATGTATAAAGTTATGTGTATTGGTAGTATAAGATGGAGTGGATATGCATGGATAGCTTGAAAGTCTGAGTTCAAATCTTTCTAATTACATTAAGTTTAGAATAGGTAATAATACATGTATTTAAATATTACATATTCAACCTGCATTATTCCCATCCCTCTTCTGTATATTTAAATGGGCATATTGATGTCCTATATGTGAGGAGTCAAAATGATTTAAAGTCAACATGGGTATGACAATAATATTGAAATCAGCAAGGGTTTTGAATGTTTCATGTTGATATTTTCATTGATATGAATTGCTGAAGAGTTGGAGGGTGAAGAAAATTGAAGCTTGTCCATTAAAGTTTGAAGATTTGTTACATTAATATAAACTGATCACTGACTGTATATATGCATGGGAAATGGTGGCCTGGACCAGCTGATGAGTGCTGTTTCAGCATAAAATATATATATGAGAGATCATTTATCTTATTCACATGGATGTGGTCATGTGTATCAGTTGTATAAGATGGAGTGAATAACTACAGGGAGCTTCAAATTCTGAGTTCAAGTCCTTTTAATTAGATTAAGTTTAATATAGTTAATATACATGTATTTACATGTTTTATATATATATATTATAACGGGACAGTCCTTTTCAGATCTTGAGGAAGTCGCATCTAACTATAATCGGACTTAGGGTCTTCTTATAGAATGCCATGGATGAAATGATGTATAATATAATTCAATCCACTCCTCTATTAGAATCCTCGTTACTCTCGGAATTCGAGCTCAGATTAGAAATCGCAATTGACTCTCTTCAGGCATTTCCACAACTATTCCATAGTAATGATAAGTTATATATAACTTCTTTATAAATATTAAAATATTAAGTTAATTTAACATATATGCGTGAGTAAGTATTCTTATAATTATATATTTCATAAAACAACTAAATAAAATAAACAATTGAGACCTATTTAATTTTAAAATCAAGTTTAATGTATTTATTAATTAGTAATTGAAACAAAAATATTATCTCATAAACAATAAAAATATTAAAATTTATGACTATAACCTGTGCTTATATATAGAATATAATAATAAACTATTTACGTATATATAAATTCAAAATTATGTGTACAATAAGAATAATATTATATATCGTAAACCTATGTATAGTGTCATTAAAATGATCCTGTGCGTGTTACATGTTTGTACAAGATATTTATGTTAGTGATTTTTTTTTTTTAGTAATGTTCAATTGGAAAATAATAAACTTACTTCCAAATTGAAATGATTTAAAATTTTTACCTTAGTCAATCGTCGTTTTGATCAATACATATGTAAACATCAACACCTAAATTTTATTAAAATAAATAATAATAAAAATGTTCAACTTGTTAGTTCTTTGCTTATCCTGTTAAGATCAATTTAATAAGCAAAGTAATTTTTCCAGGTAAATAATAATTATCCACAAAGGAAATAAAGTTTAAGAGTTAATAAATTATACAATGATATAGATAAAATAAAACGATCATGAATATTGAAAGATAAAGTTCATGGGTGAACATCCTTCGAAGAAGCAATCCAAATATTTATGCTGTTAGATGTTTACATAGTAAATAGTTGACACCTTCTTCAGTAAAATACTCCATTATTAAAGCAGGTTTTTATTAGAAATTATGACGATTATATTTTAGGCATTAAGTAGGCATGAATTTACATCTTTAGATTATAAACATCAGCAGAAATAATTGGCATTGATTGTCTAGCCAGAAAACATTTTCATAATTTTTAGACTTCTTAAACAGATCGCTTGAATAAACATTTCGAAGAAGTTGCGTTCTCTTAAAACTTTGACAATTTAAATGATTTTTTTTTTAGTTCTTTATAAATATTAAAAATTACTTCTTATAAAAAACATACAATAAAGTTCACAAGTAAATTAACTACTTTCTTAACTTGAAGAAAGTTTTGAAATAATGAATCTTCTTTTTTTTTAAAATGTATTTTAAATTCGAACACGTTTAAATTTAACAACGTATTTATTGCTTCGATAACTAAAAAAAATATTATTTTATAACAATTTCAGTTTGTTTTTATATTTCAGCAAAGCATATCACATAAACGCTCACGTTTTTTATTGTTTAATATATTTACAATTTGTAATGAACTCCAAACGTTTATTTCCTTTGTTACAATAATAAAATGCAAAATTGACTTAAGGTTTTGTCAATGTCAAGTTCTGATTAGTAAAAATACCATTAGTTAGAAACATTTATTTATCTGTGCATATAAATAAATTAAAATAATTCATTTTTTTAGAATTATTCTTTTAATATTTAATTAATTTACGTATATATATAATATGATATGAAAAGCTAAGTGCATGTTATTTATATCTTTTGTTGATTTGATATAAGCACAATTAAATTCATAAACAAACAAATTATTTTAGGTGAGACTCATGCGGTACCCTCACAATATATATATGTTTACTAGGTGGAGTTACCACTAGCTCCAAACAAGCTTTAAATTATAAGTGCCAACAGAGAAAGAATTCAAAATCTCTATCGTACTATCCTCATCTCCAGACCAATTAGTTTCGAGCTTAATGGCTCACCTCAGAGAAGAGATAGGATTTCAAAAACTAGATCTAAAACTCCAATTCAGAGCACTAATTTAAAATGTTACTATCAGTTTGAAAACTCGAATTTTTCAGAAACATACATTTCTTCAAATCCAGTTTTACAAACCAGATAGCTATATTTCAACTTCTTATACCCATTATTCTAGAGAAACCCCAAACTTTTTTTTTTATAATATTTTTATTAGATACAATTCCACCACACATTACTAAAATATATAATCAAAGACATGTAAAACGGTAAATAATTCCCATCATGTGCATTTTATGCTGAACCAGTACTCATCAGGTGGCCAAGATCACAATCTCTTACACATATCTTCCTATTCTAAATATATTTGTTATTTCTTACTGAATAATATTTTTTCAAATTTACTCTTTTTAACACTTCAACCCTATTCTTTAAGTTATCTTTTATAATTTTCTCAAATCCACATCTTGAAAACTAATATTTTTTTTTTTCTAATTGTTCAAACCTCTGTTACAAAAAGTTTATCTTAATTATAATTTTAATGGATGGCAGAATAACTTTTACACTTATTAAATGTTTATTACCATTTTAATGTAAGACTGTTATTATTTCCATCATTAGAGTATTAATTTCCTACATAATTAAAAGCTTTAACTGACTCTAAAACACTATGGCCGAACTTTTCCTCTCATTCTTTTATCACCTCATTTAACAATCACTATTTTAAACTTACGCATTTTTATTTTCATTCTTATATTTTTATTTCATTAACCCTACTTAACATACACAGAGATAAAAGACTTCATACAGTAGTGCCTCTCAGTGCAAGCCAGAGTAATCAATGGATGCAGGATGGAGAGTTTTGCCTCTGTGTAAACAGCTTGGGTAAGCATAAACAATGGTGATCATGTGATGTTTAGTGATTTATAATACCAATCCTGCATACTTAACATGTTGTTATGCTCAATCTCAATATCTGCAAGTGTTATTACATTTTCAGAACAACTGAAGGTGTCACAATGCAAAGTCTATTCTCAACAAAACAATTCTAATTTATAATATATAGGGTATATGAGCACAGACTTTCATGCGACCCACCACTCTCCACTCTATCTCATAACACTGATACACTTGAAAACATATATGTCAAAAAGATAAATAATCACCAATACACGTATTTCATGCTAGACCAGCAATCATCAATTGGTCCAGATTACCATCTCTACACGTATATCTATAAGTGCACAGATATATATTAAGATAGCCAATTCTCATACTTTAATGGACAGGTTTCAATCTACTCCAACTCTTCAACCATCCATCCTATTGAAAATCTGATGATGGAATGCTCAAAGACCACCCTGAGGCTGAGATTTTTGTCACACCCATGTTGACCTAAGGTCAATATGATCCCTCATGTACAGGACATAATCCATTTAATACATATACAAGGGATGGGAGACATCTCTACTATGTAATAACTGAAACACACAGGCTTATTATATACCTGTGTCTATATATATAATATATAGGGTTTATGAGCACAGACTTTCACACAACCACTCTATCTCATAACACTGATACTCTTGAGCACATATATGTCAAAAAGATAAATAACCAATATATGTATTTCATGCTAAAACAGCAATCATCAGTTGGTCCAGATTACCATATCTACACATATATGCTATAAGTGCTCAGAAATATATTAAGATAGCAGATGTCTGACCATCCCTTGTATATGTATTAAATGTATTATGTCCTTTACATGAGGGGTCAGATTAACCTTAGGTCAACACGGGTGTGACAAGAATATTGGCCTCAGGGTGGCCTTTGAGCATTCCATCATCTGGATTTTCAATTGGATGGACGGTTGAAGAGTTGGAGAAAATTGAAACCTGTCTATTAACGTATGAGGATTGTCTATCTTAATACATAACTGAGCACTTATAGCATATATGGGTAGAGATGGTAATCTAGACCAACTGAAGATTGCTGGTTTAGCATGAAATACGTATATTGGTGATTATTTATCTTTTTGACATATATGTGTTCAAGTGTTTCAGTGTTATGAGATAGAGTGGAGAGTGGTGGGTCATGTGAAAGTCTGTGCTCATATACCCTATATTATATATATAATATATATATATATATATATATATATATATATATATATAGACACAGGTATATAATAAGCCTGTGTGCTTCAATTCTAATTTAGTAATTTTTCTAAATTCATTCTTCTCTATTTTTTAAATGAGGTGCTTTCATTTTTTTTATTTGCCTACAAATCACCTAATAGATATCTTTCCAGAATCTAGCTTCAATATCTAAATATCTGACAAAATAAAACAATTTATTCTATCAAATATCATTTCAAAATCACTAAAACAAATATTAATTTCTTTTCTTTTTTTCCAACATATCTCTCTCAAATACTTCTCATTATTATTCTGTGCAGTTTGGTGCAGTTGATAAAGCATTCGATTTGAGATGAGGAAATCACAGGATCGATTCTGGCTCTCAAACATCTTATGAAGTTTCGAGCAATAAAGCCATTAGCATTTTTTATCATCATCCTAACAGTACTTCTAATATCTCTCTCTTTTCCAAATTCAAATTGCTCTTTAGAGCTGGAGACTTGGGATGGGGAAGTCGCGGATCGATTCTGGCAATCAAACTTCTTTTGAAGTTTCAAGCAATAAAGCCATTAACATTTTTTATCACCATACTAACAGTATTTCTAATATATCTCTCTTTTCTAAATCCAAATTGCTTTTTAAAGTTGGTAGAGCATTCGATTTGGGGATCAGGAAGTTGCAGGATCGATTCTGGCACTCAAACTTCTTACAAAGTTTTAAGAAATAAAGCCATTATCATTATTTATCACCATTCTAACAGTATTTCTAGTATCTCTCCCTTTTCCAAATCCAAATTGCTCTTTAGAATTGGTAGAGTATTCGATTTGGGATTGGAAAGTCACAGGAACAATTCTGGCACTTAAACTTATGAAGTTTCAAGCAATAAAGCCATTAGCATTTTTTATCATCATCCTAACAGTACTTCTAGTATTTCTCCCTTTTCCAAATCCAAATAGCTCTTTAGAGTTGGTGATTTTGGGATCAGGAAGTCACAGGATCCGATTCTGGCACTCAAACTTGTTATGAAGTTTTGAGCAACAAAACCATTAGCATTTTATCACCATATTTCTAGTGTCTCTCTCTTTTCCAAATCCACATTGCTCTTTAGAGCTGGTGATTTGGGATCAGGAAGTCGCAGGATCGATTCTGGCACTCAAACTTCTTATGAAGTTTCAAGCAATAAATCCATAACCAGTTTTATCACCGTCCTAGTATCTCTCCCTTTTCCAAATCCAAATTGCTAAATTATTACAAACAAATCTATTCAATATTCATTATTGAAATAAACACTTTGGTCATATAACAGATTAAGTTTAGTAGAATAATTGACATCGAAAATTATTGCAAACATTTTTAAATTAAGAAATTATAAATTGATAGCAAATCTTTAATCTTACCGTATGTGGATGGTCTTTGAACGACACTATTAATCTTTTATCAATAGTTCTAGAAACTTTATTTTTATCATAATCAGGAAAAAACAAAATGGTGAAAGAAAGTTGTTCTTCACTGTGCAATGGTATATTCTAAAATAAATTAAATAATACATAAATCACACTATAATGAAAATGTGTCCATATGTTTACATATATATATATAAAATATAGGGATTTGAACTCAGACTTTCAAGCACCCACCAACTATCCACACTATCTCATACAACTGATACACATGACCACACACATGTAGAAAAGATAAATAATCACCAATATATGTATTTCATGCAAAACCAGCAATCATCAGTTGGCCCAGATTATCATCTCCCACACACTCACGCGCGCGCGCACACACACATATATATATATAATCAGTGCTCAGTTTATATTAAGATAGTAAATCCTCACTCTTTAATGGACAGGCGTCAATCTACTCAAATCTCCAACTCTTCAGCCATCCATATCATTGAAAATCTGATGATGGAAATCCCATAAGAATAGACAAATATAAATAATTTTTAAACATACCAGTGATGAAATACTCTTACGATTTATTTTCATTAATACTTAAGTAAATTAGTCAAACAATTAATATCAAAAAAATTAGTATAAGCATGACATCATATCTCAAATTATATATTTATGAAAAAATGTATTGCTGGAATCTACCATTGACATTTACAAATTTAATATAAATTATGAAATCTATGTCTGCAGGCGTTTTGCATTTGGCTTATCAGTGATTAGAATATTGTCATTCAGCTGAACAATTCAGATTATAAATAAATAATCAATCAAAACAAAATCGAAACAAACAACTATTAAAATATAGTTATTAATAGTTGTTAGTTTTGATCTTGTTTTGATGGATTATGTATTTGCGACAACAATATGGACAAATAAATCATATAGGCTATTTGAACACTATAGTAACTCAGATTATCTTTTGATTATTACCATCATCCAGATAAAAGTAATTAGATACCTATTTAATAAACAATACATGGTAGATAACCAAATTAACTATAGATCAGATCTGAAAAAAATTTGTTTGAGAAATACCAGTTTATATTAATTATCAACATCAAGGTTTAAGTTTGAAGCGATTAACATGGACATATATGCACTTATAACTATGCCCATGAGAACATTTATTATTATCACACAACAACACATTATTAGCTACAATTCAAACAACTTTTTAAACAAGTCCTAACTTTCCTGAGTTATTAAAAAATGTCTAAAACACAAAATCGGTCTGAAATACATGTCAATGCATATAATTCTTATGTGAAGAATAATTGACAATTATAATCAAAATGTCACATTGGAACTATTAAATCACAATGACTAAATTTAAGATCTGACTATTAACTCATTGTAAATTCAAAAATTTTGTGATCTTTAATGTTTAACAGAAATAGTGGATTTAATCAGTGAAGAATTTATTAGCTTCACACTCCCAAATCACAATGCTTTAGATTTGCCTATATAATTAGAAAAATAGGTTGAAGATAAGAGTGGCTGCTCTTATCTTTATAAAGTTAAATCTTGGATTTAGATTTGTAGAGGACTCTCTTGTAATAAATTAAGCATGAACTATCAGGCAATTGAGAAAAAAGATCATATTTCTCAGAGGCAAAAAGGCAATGGTTACTATGACAACTAATGCATGTTGATGAGAAGCCTATCTATATTTATTTGCCTTTAATCATACGGTAATAACATGTGATAAGAAAAATATATGGAATAGACATTAGTAACTTGTCCTTCTTTATTCCTTTAATACCTAAAAGAGGAACCGATAGTAAACTCCTTTCTGCAGACAACATGTGCACATAAAAGTCAATGTTACTTATTGTATTGATTGCACATAAATGTTAACCTTTACATCCAGAAAATTTATGATAGTTATAAACAAAGTTTATAATGATTTTGTTTATGAACATTATTAGAACAGGCAAAATTCTCCATACAGTAGTGCCACTCAGTGCAAGCCAGAGTAATCAATGGATGTCAGAAGGTTTGTGCATAAAATCCCTATCTAGTACCCATTCGTCCAATATCCCCAGACTAGTTTCTAGCTTGTGGTCATCAGTGAGGAGCCTTAGATATGAGAACTGTAGCTAGTGGCACTATTGGTTGGAGAATTTTGTCTGCTTAATAACAGTTATGAGCAAGCATAAGAAATGGTGACCATGTGATGTTTACAAACATTATTATAAATATAACGTTTCTTTTAAGCACTTTATACAGTGCAATACTTTATATACACAATTGCAAAATAGTTGATAGTTTTGACTATTCAATAGACTTATTCAAACCTCATATATTTTTTTAAAAAAAAAACTATATATGAACAATTGAAATATTTGATATTTCTATTATATAAATAAATATCAAAATTATGATATAACTGGAAACTAAATATGCAATTTGAATTAAATTGTAAATTAACATATTAAATGAAGCTCTTATATATATATATATATCGCAAAATAAGCTCTTAACAAGCTTTGAAAATATCCTCAACCCCAGACTAGTTTCTGCTACTGGCATCATCAGTGAGGTGCCAAGATATTTAAGCATTAGATTAAAAATACCAGGACAACCCCAGCAATTTATCTAATGTATAGCTATTAAGTTATACATCCATATATCTTCCAATTCAACTATCTAACTTAAATAGCCATATGACACCAGTAGCAGAAATGGTCTGGGGTTGAGGATTTTCTCAAAGCTTGTTAAGAGCTTATTTTGTGAGCTCTATACATAACATTTGTAAACACAAGCTTCTTAAATTAGGTCATGTGACATCTAACTTGATTTTTTTTTTATTTTAAATGAAGTTCTATAGTTAATACTCATAGTAGATTAATATTATTAATAATTTTTGCATGAGATTTTATTACTCAAAGAGAAACAACAGAGATCCTATAGACATGATATAAATCTCAAACCAGTGATTTTGTACATTAATAAAAGAAAAATAAATAACCATATTCAATCAATTCATAGAGGAGGTGATGGGTTTGTGGAACCACAAGTGAAAAAAGCAATACTTATGTAAACAGGTAAGGATATTTTTAATTACATTTTATATTTGATATTTTATTAATAAGAGATGATATATTCAGATAGTTAATCATTAATAAGTAAGTTTAGAATATTAGAGTAGGTTCATAATTTAGTACACATTCCAGGTTTAAATCTTTATCCAGTGGCAACAACAATAAATTACAAATTGATTATCATCTGTATAAAAATAAAATTCATTCAGTACTCATTCACAATAAAGTGTTCAATTATCTAATTACCAGCAATTAATGTTAACTGGCAATAAATGAAGTACTACATAAATTTTAAATTTTTCCATTGTTTCTTATTATTATTTTCCATTCTTCTTTCTTCTCAGTCCACTATTTACTACTGAAGCAAATTGATTAAACCACTTTCAAAAAGTAAAAAAAAAAAAAAGCAATAAGCAGCCTAAGTTTATCTAAACCATGAATCCTCAATCTGTTGTCATAGCAACCTCTATCTATAAATGCTGGATTCCATCTTTTATTCTGGTACTCTGGTCAAAGATGTTAGTATAGACAAAAAACTAGCACAAAACTTTTAACAGATTGAGATTTGTATATTCTAGAAGCTTAAATAAACTCCATTGAAGAAGAAATTGTAGGCTGTCTTAAAAGCAGATTAACAATCATTTGTAAAACTTTCAAATTCCACTGCTAATCATTACAACTTCTTAGATAATAAACCTAATTCTACATAGGTAATTTTATAAAAGTAATTTTATGATAACAGCCCAAGCTTATTCATATCATAAATATTCAGTCTGTTGTCAAGGTAAACTTTATAATTAAAAGATGGATTCCACCTTTCATTCTAGTCTTAAAATTTTAATATGACTATATAAGCTATTGAGCTTAGATTGAAAATATTATTGTGTTTTCAATTTCATTCTCATAATTTTGTAGTTAAGTAGAGATAAAAGGTGGATGCTGGAGGGTTGCATTATATCCTAAGATCTAGGTGCAGTGCTCTCAGATCCAAGGCTCCTCACTGACAAAGGCCACAAGCCAGAAACTAGTCTGGGGATATTGGATGATTAGGCACTAGATAGGGATTTTATGTACAAGCTTTCTAGCATCCATTGATTACTCTGGTTGGCACAGGGTGGCACTATTGTATGGAGAGTTTTGTTTGTTTAGATTTTAATATATAGAAAGAGAACTATATACATCAAAATTGTCATTTAATAAAGCTATAAAATAAATATAAGCAAACAATTTTATCATAACATGTTTCATTTTAAATTAGAAACTCATTCAAGAGACCTTGGAGATTAACATCAGCCCCAATCAATATATAGATATGGTGACATATATGTAAATCATGCACTTCTAATTTAAATATGTCACCATGTAAATATTGATTGGGCTGATGTTGGATTTCCAAGGTCTCTTGAATGAGCTCTCAATTTGAGGCAAACATGTTTCAAGACAAGCTAGGCTGCTCATTTTTTTTCTTTGTATAGATGTTATGACTGGTTATTTAATTTGTAGTTTTATTGACTGACTATTTGGCTAGAAACATTTAAGTTGAATGGAGATTTTATTTATTATAAATTTTAATTTACTTAATAGCATTTACTTTATACATACATAAATTCAGATAAATTAATATATAATAAACAAAAACTGTAGAATAAACTCTACAATATTCAAAATACCAATGTATAAAAATAAATAATAGCTATAATCAACTTATAACACGACTTATTTTGAGTAGTCATTTTACAGTTACATTTTTTTTAAAAACATATTAAATCATGTGACATTAATGTTCCCACGTAAATGGCCGACTTTTCATAATTTACGTATATTAACACAATTGAATAGTGCAGAGTTTTTTGTTTATTATACAGTCACTTATTTTTTATCCTTTGCATTTGATTATTCCATATCTATTCTATTATTTTTGCGTTCTGTTATTTGAGATATGTAAAGTATTTTGGCATAAATAAAATTGTTTTAACATAAAAACAAATTAAAATTTTAGTGCAAAATCATAAATCAATATATTAGCATAATACATTTTATTACTTATAGCTTCAGAAAAATGAATAATATACCCAATAAAATTTAAATAAGTGATTGTATTGACTCACAGATAAATATGTCTGATGACCATCAATAACCATTGCAAATGGATATTCCACACTTAATCGAGCAACAAACGGCAACGGTGAAGCATTTTTGACTTCAATAACTTGTCGTCGAGGTGTTAATTCTGTATCTAATGTCTGCATTATTAAAAAGATCATTTAAAATAAAAACTAATGTTTTAATGTAATACATATCAGTCACTATTATATCATAATTGAAGTATTTTTAAAATGTCTTTTAAAAAAAACAGAAATTATAAATAAAATCTTTCACAAATGTATTTTGCCAATAAAAATTTTAAAATGTTACTTAAATCTAGTCCTAATCTTTCTATTTCAAAACCATATTATATACTTTGGACATCATTTAAGTATAAGAAACTAGATCCTAAAGTAATTTCCGACTACTGCCTTTTGTTGGAGGGGAGAACTGAATTGCAAATAGCCATCAATATCCACTTTTATTTTTATTATATTATTTAAATTAATGATTTGAAAGTTTCAAATATCCTAAGACACTGAATCCAAAATAACTGAATTATTTATGTAAATAGGTTTAGCAGTAACTTAATATCTATATATTTTAGAGCTTTTGGTTATATGGTAACTGTAGGTACATTTGACCTTTGGCAAAAAAATACTATATTGTAATTGATCAGGTTACCTGGCATACAATAGCATAGTTGTGTGTGTTCCCATATATATATATAAAGTAAAGAAAAAGTATAAATTGTGTGTGTTCCCATATATATATATAAAGTAAAGAAAAAGTAGAAATAAACACAGACAATTTTTTGTAGATATTTTTCTACATTTCCTCGAATAAAATAAAATCATAGTAAAAGATTAAATAATTTTGAATTTAAATAAAATTTTATAATAAATTAAGGAATTGAATAGGTGGTCTAATAAATATTTCTATTTGTAAATACAAGCTTATTAAATTAGGTCATGTGATATCTGACTTGATTTTTTTGTAATATATATATAGACACCAATATGACATTTTGAGTGTTCTGAAGATTTTTTCAGAACAACTCCTATTTTAAATGGTTCTAAGAAAGTACAGTTCTAAGAAAGTGCGGGATAGTAGAAACATCAGATTATGCATCTATATATATACACACACAAAAAAATTTGGCTAAAAAGTATAAAGTGTAGAAATTATATTTACATTAAATATTAAAGCAATATAAAGAAAGTGGGAGATTTTGTGACATTTACTACAAATGCCAATATTTTGTTTTTTATTTCGTTACATCTAATTGTTAAAAAGCTGTGAATAGGAATGAGACCAGAGCTTAGAATTATTAATTACTTTATAGCATTTACTTAAAAATAACTTTTTTCAACCATTTGCCATTATTTTTATGGTCTATTATTAATTGATAATGATTGTTTTAGTTTGATTACTTTGGAATAATATTTATGTCACATTTTGTTCTCCAGCATTAGAAAGGCTATGATGAAATATACAAATGTCCATCTTTAAAAATTTATGAAATATTATGTAAACAGAGCATAAAAGAACATTAAGTAGCACATTTCAGAACAAAAGATGTCTCCATATTTCTTCCATGAGAAATGGAAAAGTGAAAAAACAATGCTCATCAGATAAGTCAAGTAACATGGATTTTATTGATTTCCTTGTTTATTTTACTCTCTGTAAGTAATAATAGTTAAATTCCTATTTATTAACCAATATTTTGATGGCTAACTAGGTTATATGCATAGGATATCCCATTAAAAAAGTGATTGGTTCTCTCTTTAATCTGCTTGCAGTGCTTATCTTTGAATTAATGTGTTACATAGCATTAGTTTGCTATTCACTATGTGACAAAACCACTAAAACATTACTTAATCACCATTTTCTATACTTATTCAAAGCTGTTAAAACAGTAACAAACTCTTCATGCAACACTGCCATCCAGTGCAAGCCTTTGTAATCAATGGATGCAAAAAGATTTGTGCATAAAATCCCATTCTAGTGCCTACTCATCCAATTTCAAAGCTCAGCACTGATGACAACTAATCTGAGGATGTTAGATGAGTATACATTATACAGGGATTTTATGCACAAATCTTAAATCCCTCAATGATTAAGTCTTGCATTGAGTGGTACTGCTGTATAGAGATTTGGCAACTGTTTGACCATGTGATAACATATTTCATACTTTTGTGAGTCGTTGAAGATCTGCCTGCCATCACGAAATATTGCAAAGCCTTTGAAAACATTCCTGAAATTCATGGCTTTGTCACATAGAATTTAAATTATTTCAAATGTTTTAGTAGCAGTTTTGCCTAATTTAAAACAAAATTTAACATTAGCATGCTGTTCTATTAAGGGTTAAGGTATGAATGTATTGTCATATTTACATGTTATAACTCGTGAATAACATGCTGTTGTCTTGCTAAACTATCTCATTATGTAATACATGTTAATTCAGAGATAGTTCTGCAGGGGCGTTGAAAAGAAAATAAATCCCAGTCATCTTTTCACTGGAACCTTATTAAAAAATCCCAAAACCTGCTTGAAAATACTCATCTATTTTCCTAGTTTTGCCCACTATAATATGTGGCTCTTCGTGGCACATTAACTTGGTTAAACTTTTAATAATGTCAGAATGAAATGAATTTTTGTCATTATATAGATATATAGTTAAAGTTATATGTAAAGCAATATTTTTCAAATTTCATTTTTAAACTACAAACAAAATATTTACTTTTTCATTAGACAGATATCGATAGGACGAAGATGATATACATTTAACATTATATTTAAAATGTTTGTTTTTCCCATTCATTTTTATATTTTTCGAATTTATTATAGAGACATCAGGGACTTTAACATGGCAAAGTCTTTGGATAGTAATGTCACCTAGTCCAATGCATAGTCACCAATATAAAAGGTTTGTGCATAAAATCCCCATCTAATACCTAGTTATCCGATATCCCCAGACTACTAGCATGTGGCTTTTATCAGTGCTCTCAGACCCAAAGCTTCTGACAGATGAAAGCCATATGCTAGAAATTAGTCTGAAAATATTGGATAAGTAGGCATTAGAGTGCAGTGTTTTCAGATCTAAAGTTCCTACTGATGGAAGTCAGAAGCTAAAAACTAATCTAGGGATATTGGATGAGATGATAGAGATTTTATACACAAACCTTCTAGCATCCATTAATCACTATGGATTGCACCAGGTGGCATTATTGTATGAAGTTTGATACTGTTATAACAGATTGTGTACGAAGAGG
Source organism: Epiperipatus broadwayi (assembly GCA_028023455.1). Classification (NCBI taxonomy): domain Eukaryota; kingdom Metazoa; phylum Onychophora; class Udeonychophora; order Euonychophora; family Peripatidae; genus Epiperipatus; species Epiperipatus broadwayi. The sequence goes on from JAQFVV010000043.1 coordinate 1,126,349, forward strand.
AAATAGTGATCATGTGATGTTTTAGTGAACTTCAATGTGGTTACCCCATTTGAAAGAGTTAGGATCATTACGCAATAACTTATATAAAGTAATTTTCTTTGAAATAATTTTGTTAATAATGCTCATAGAAATGCTTGCATTTACTTCAAAGCAAATAGAATATCCCCCTCCACAAATTTTTAAGTAAGGGCAATAGTAATTCTTTTTTCATTTAATATCTTTTAAAAATTATTAAGCTTCTTTTTTTTTTTTGATGAGTCACTGGAAAAATTTACCCTCTGAAATAATGTGTACTCACAATGAGGTCTTTATAAGTGCTCGACCAATCATTGTATTTTTTAATTTCATTTTTATTTTTATTGTCTCATTGTGTCTCTTATCATTTTCTCAGCACATTTTCTTGGGTTTGTCACAATCTTCTACCATTCAGAATCGATTGTTTCTGCTTCTATCAAAAAATACTTGGAATAGATCATATCTACACAGAGGCCAAACTCTCCATAGAGTAGTGCCATTTAGTGCAAGCCAGAATAGTCAATAGATGTAAAACAGTTTGTGCATAAAATCCCCATCTAGTGCCTACTCATCCATATAGAGATTTTATGCACAAACCTTCTTGCATTCATTGATAATTCTGGTGCTATTGTGTGAAGAGTTTAGTCTCTATGTAAACAGCTTGTGTAAGCATAAAGAATGGTGATCATGTAATATTCAGTGATTTAAAGGATTATATCTTTGATGCTTGATATGATAAAATGATACCAACAGCATTGTTAAATATCAGGTTATACTTAGGAGTTCCTGTTTTGTAAATTCACTTCTAATTCTTCTTTTAAGCTGATTTCACAAACAATTAAATCAAAGGCTTTCTTAGATAGATCACATACACTGTATAGTCTCATCTTGTACTAATTATGCAAATTACATTTACATCTTTCCACAAACTCTGGATATAATACACAGCAAATGCATTTCTGAGAAAAGTAGATTTCAGGTTCCTGTGAATGCAAATCTGGACAGAACAGGTTGGGAAATTTTTTAAAGGATGATTATCATCATCCATCACTAAATAAGGTTTTGGATCAATGGTTTAACAATATTATCATAAACATGATATTCCTTTCTTTATCTGATAATATATAACAGCTGTATATAACATAATATAGGAAAGTTGTTAAGGATGAATTAACTATAATGACAAATTCAGAAGTTAATTTAATTAAGTAAGTTTTATTTTTATGAGCTCTCCTCCTTTTCAATTATTCTTAATATTAATGCATGTTATCCACTATACTTTAAATACTTTTTTAGCAAAAACCTTTTATTGTACATATATGTATATACAATCTTACATTTCAACTATCTTGCAGTCTTCTTCAGAGCCACTTTAATTTTTTTAAAGTAAAAAAGGTTTGTTTTAAAAAAAATAAAGTTAAAGTAGCTCTGAAGAAGACTGCAGGACAGTTGAAACATAAGATTGTGTATGCATATACGTACAATAAAAGATTTTTTCTAAAAAATGTTTAAAATACAGTGGATAAATTGCATTTATTTTTTATTTTTAAAAGATTAAAATAAAAGTGGCTCTGAAGAAGACTGCAAGGCAGTTGAAACATAAGATTGCATATGCATATATGCACAATAAAAGATTTTTGCTAAAAAAGGTTTAAAGTACAGTGGATAAGTATTTATATATTATAGCAAAATAAAGGAAATGGTGAAATTGGTAATACTCTTAACATTTTTGTTTAAAGTTTTTTTTATGTTTTCCACTTTATTAATTAGAAAGATTTCATATAAATCTATTAAAATAAGTTGTGATCAAAAACTTTATTTTTTACTTAGATTCAAATAATTGTCTATACAATTTTTTTATCTTGTACAGAGCCAATATGGTGTTTTCACATTTCTAATTTGCATCTCAACTATCTTCCCTTATTAGATACTTATTAAATAATTCAGTTCATTAATCTGTTATTTTCCCCTTTTATTTCTCTGGCAAACAATTATGTTTCATATATTAGTTTTCCTACCAATATTGTCACTATTTTTCTCAAATTGTTTCACTCATTCCAACACTTTTTAAAAGTAATTGTTTTACTGGACTTTCTTTGATAATATCTTTTGCTGATTACTTTGATATTCAAATTTGACCTTTATATTAGTCAATTTTGAAATTCTTTATGTAATGATTTATTTTGTAATGGTATTTTATTATAAATTTTTTATCTAGTAATGTCTTTTTGTCATAAAAGCTAAACTCTCCATACAGTAGCATCACTCAGTGCAAGTCATAGTAATCAATGGATGCAGGAAGGTTTGTGCATAAAATCCCTATCTAATGCCTATTCATCCAATATCCCCAGACTAGTTTCTAACTTGTGGCTTTCATCAGTGAGAAGCATTGTGCACAAGTTCTTGCATCCACTGATTGCTCTGGCTTGCACTGTGGGGTGCTTCTATATAGAGAGTTTAGCCTCTGTGTAAACAGCTTGTGTACACATAAATAATGGTGATCATGTGATGTTTAGTGGATTGTCTTTTTCTCTTTGTAATTAAAATATTTTTTAATTATTTATTATTTATTTAATATATGGATTCCTTATACAACTTGATTATTAAAAAATTCCATAAAAGAAAAAATAGATTCCAGTAAGGAGACAGATTCACAAATGACTTTATGAAGTCCTTCAATTGTGTTATTAAAGCCATAGATTCAGTAGTCATCAACTATATGGTTCACAGCTTGGGTTTACCCACACTAACAGAGACTGATGGATGGTAAATTTCATTTATGAAGTGGATGAGTGGATGGGTACAATGTCTATGGGTTGCTCTGAACCTAATGATGAGATTACAGTTGCATCCAAATGGTGTTACATATACAAATATCATAAACATTCCATTTTTTTAAATATTTGATTATAGACTCTTAATTAAATATATCAAAAGGCAAGCCCTAGGAAGTAAAATTATATCTTGAGTTACTGGCAAATCCAATCTTCTTACAGCATCTTATATATTTTTATGGAACATACTTCTCTTGTAAAATGCCCTGTATGGTTTGGCACAGTTGGAAGACTGTTTGAATTGGAAGGTCCCAGGATAGGTTCTGGTACTCAAATTTCTTTAAATCTCTGAGCAATAAAGCCATAGGCCTTTTTTCTTCTATATTCAATTAAATTCTGGATATCTGAATATACAATTAAATATTACCATGAGGAATATTATTGATATATTCACATATATTCTCAAATAAATATTTTTATTATTTTTATGACTCCTATTTAAATATAAAGTTCATACTTTTTTGAATTTATTATTTGCATTGACATTTGATAGTAATAAAATATACAGTACATTTTGTTTTTCCATTGTAGAATATAAATATTTATAATATGCCAAAAAAATTATGAGATATAAAAAATCAAAAAACATTGAGAATAGTGAAGAAAAATAAATGGATATAAAAAATAGTTTATATAGTTTACTCAGTGGGTAGATGGCATGATTAACAATCGAAGTTAAAGGAATTATTGAGTAGGAATGATAAGGAAGAAGTAGATAAGGAAGTCCAGAATGTGGTAGAGAAGATTGTGAATGAAGCAGAGAAAGTAGACTATGAGACAGTATTAATAGGGGATTCATTAATAAGAGAATGTGGAGATATAATTGCAAGGGAAAATAGAAACAGGTATGTAAGAGTATGTTTGCCAGGAGCTAAAATTAGGGATGTTACAGATAAGATAAAGAAGCAAGGAAATAGAGATGTATATGTTATGGTAGGGACAAATAATTTATCAGACACATCAGAGAGAGTAATGGGTGAGTACACAGAATTGATTAAGAATTTGAGTATGGTTAAAGGAAAAGTAGGAATAGTTGGATTATTACCAAGATTTTATAAAATGTATATGTTAGATAGGACATGTTCTATAAATGAGAGATTGAAAGAATTGTGTGAGAGAAATAATGTTATGTTTGTGGATGTGTGGAATTTTTTTATTGGGAAGAGAGAGTTATATAGTAAAGATGGGTTGCATTTAGGGAAACAAGGAAGTGAAGTTTTAGGGAGTCTGATTTATAAAGAATGTAGTTTGGGAAACTTGTAAAGGGGGTGGGATTTTAAATTGTAGTGTTATTAAAAAGAAGAAGAATGGATGGGATGTAATGAATAAACAAAGGGCAGTTGATTTAGATATAAATGTAGATGTGGAGAGGAAATGGGTCTGTAAAATTAATGGTAAGCAAGTTATTTATAAATATAATGGAGAAGAAAGAATCAAAAAATTTATAAAAGAGTAGTTAGGAAAAAAATTGTTAAAATTGGGTATTTGAATATGCAATGTGGTAGGAGACCAGAAAAGTGGCAGGAATTAAACAAAACAAATGAAAATGAAGAGCTTGAGGTATTAGCAGTAGTGAGAAGAAGAAGAAGAATCTGTTTTGGAAGATTTGGTATATAAAGAGAAAAGAGAAAGAAAAAAGGGTGGTGGTATAGGTGTTATATCAAAAAAAATATTTAAATATTGTTAAATGCCAAGAACATTTGTGATTTGAAATAAGATTGGGAAAACAAGAATGGATGGTGGCTATAGTTTATATAGCTACTGGAGATAGTCAAACTATAATGGAGTGGAACAATAGCATATGTGAGTGCCTAGTTAAGGATATACAGAGTTTTAAAGAAAAGGGGAAGAGAATAATGGTTATAGGACATATGAATGGGCATATTGAAGAAATTGATGATGTAGACAATAAGAATGGACAGCTTTTGAAGAAATTTTGTTAGAGAGTAAATTTGAGCATTAGAAACATCAAATATTTATAAGGAACAATACCCATAATCTAGAAATGATATATCCCACACAATAGATTATGTATTGGTAGAGAAAGAGGGAATGAATAAAGTACAGAAAATTAAGGTGTTTGATAATGAAGAGATAGTACGTAATAGTGATCATAATTTCTTTGTAAATGAAATGGTTAATAATATGATGGAAAATAGAAATAAAAGTAGAAACAATAGTGAAAGATGTGTATAGAGAGTGAATGATAAGAATAAGTTAAAAGAGTATAAAATACAAGTTGAAGAAACCATGGAAGAGTTGGTTGGGAATGAGTATGAGGGTTGGTGTGATGAAATAGAAAAAGTGGCAAATAGAGTTTTAGGTGAGAATATTCAGAAGAATAAAAATAATAGAAAAATGAGAGTTAGTAAAAATGTAAAAGAGAGGAAAAAAGCATGCAGAGAATATAAATGTGCTATTAAGAACAAAGAAAGTAAAAAAAGATATTAATGCTAAATGGGAAAAGTACTTAGAAAAGAAGAAGTTAGCTAAAATAGATAATTATAGAGAGAGAATGAAACTAAATAGTAAATTATTGGATGATATTAATAAAAGTAGAAGAGATGGGAGTAAAAAATTTTGGAATTACATTAAAAGGAGAAATTTAGGGGAGAGAGAGATAGTATTACTGGATGAGGAGGGATTAGAGTGTAGCTCTAGAGAAGGATTAGAGAGAATATTGAATAGTTATGTAATGGATATAGAAAAGATATTAGATGTGAAGGATAGAGGTATAGAAAATATGAAAGCATATAGTAATGGGAATATTAGGTTTACAGAAAATGAACTGAATGAGGCAGGGAAGATATTGAGAAGTGGTAAGGCAAGAGGGTTAGATGGATGGGCAGCAGAGATGGTAATAAATTTAGGGCATAGGGCAAAAGTAAAGTTACTATCATGTTTTAATAAGATGGCACAGAAGAGAGATTTTCTGGATAGTTGGAGTAATATGAGAGTAAGATTATTATTTAAAGGAAAAGGTAAGGATCATAGAAAGTTAAATAATTATAGACCAATAGTGGTAACATCAGTTTTATATAAAGTTTTTGTCATATATGGTGGCTGGAAGAGTTGCAAAATGGATTAAAGAAAATAATGTAGTGGGGGAAATGCAAGGAAGTTTTAGGTCAGATAGGCATATATGAGATAGTTTATTTGTAGTTTCACAACTTATAGATATGAGTAGAAATTCAGGTAGACAGTTATATATGAGTTTTATAGATATAGAGAAGGCATATAATAGAGTGAATAGAAATATATTATGGATAAGTTTAGCAAATCTGGGAATGGATGAAGCTTTAGTGGGTGTTATTAAAAAATTATATGAAAAATAATTACTATACATATCAATTACAGGATATAGAATCAGTTAAAGTTAAAAATGGGGTGGGACTGGGACAAGGATGCCCTATGTCACCTATTTTGTTTGTGTTGTATTTGGGTGAAATGGAGAGAGCAATAGAAAGACTAGGAAGAGGAATAGTGATACTGTTAATAGGTGGCAAGAGAATATATACATTGTCAGGTCTTTTTTGCAGATGATGTCTTTTTGTGTGCAGAAAGAAGAGAAGATATGGAAGTTATGCTGAGGACATGTGCAAGGGTGGGTAAAGATATGGGGATTAAATTTAGTGAAGAAAAATCCAAATATAATGATAGTGAATACTGGGAAAAGAGAAGACAAAGATTTTCTTATTGGGGGATATAAAGTTAAGTGTGGTGAATAGATAATAGTTATTTGGGAATCATGTTGAGTAATAAGAAAAATTGCTTGGATGAATGGGAGAAAAAAATGATAAATGAAGCAAAGAAAAGAAAGGGATTGATAAAGAAATTGCAGACGGTTGTTGCGGGTTTGCCTCCCATCCAATGCTATGACATATGGGGGGGGGGGGATTAACAGTGTTTTCATATAATAAATATAATGTAGCTATAATTGTATGGAAGGGAGTGGCAGTAGCAGGGTTAACATATGGCAACGATGCATTATGTGTTTAATAAAGGGGTATTAGATTATTTAGAAAAAGTACAAAGGAAAGTAGGAAGACATGCATTAGATGCAAAGATGTGGACAGTAAAGAAAGCAATTCAAGGAGAAATGGGATGGTCAAGTTTTTATATGAGGGATGCAAAAAGCAAATTGAAAATGTTCGGTAGATTGCAGTTTATGGATAATAAAAGAATATCCAAAATAGTATTTAATTGGATTACGAGTAAAGGGCAGGCAACTAGATGGGTGAGAAAGGTAATGCAGTATGAAGAAGATTTGGATAAAGAATTTATGTCCGTATACTTGTACAAAAGGTGGTATGATTATGTTAGGAGGATTGTTGAGTGTTATAGTGGTAAGGAATGGGATAGAAGAGTAGATGCATTAATAAAGAATAGGGAGTTGGAGAGATGAAGAACTAGTATGGATAGTAAAACGAGTTTAAATATATATAGAAGTAAACGGAACCTTGGGTGTGAGTTAATTTGTGATAATAGTAAGGAAAGAAGTTTATTATTTAAGGCTCGAATGGGATTTTTAGCAAAAAGGGAATATATGCATAAATGGAAAGTATGGGTGATTTAGTCTGCAAGTTGTGTAAGGAAGGCATAGAAAATATTAGGCATCTGTTAATTCAATGTAAATGCTTGAAAGCAGAAAGGGTACAAATAATGAAGTTATGGAAGATTAAATATGAACAAAGTGATTATACAGAAAGTGAGTTATTGGTTTTTATGCAAGGCTTGGAAAAAGATCAGGGGGATTTAGATATGAAGGCCATGGAATTGACAAAGGTTATGTTGTGGAAATAGGATGGGGCAGATTATGGGAAAACTTAAAGTGGGGAATGGAAAGAGAAGGTAAAGTGGCTAACAGATTTCTCTGGGCATAGTTGCTGAGAGATTCCTGACTCTGTATAAGGAGGTCACAGTGCATCACATCACACATTACTAAACATAAGATTTCACAACATAACAAGGATTTGATTTTTATTTGTGAAGTATGTATACATCTTAATCACGATGCTCTAAATAATTGAATGCCTCCAGGTGATAAAAAATTATATATTCAAAATTTTAAAAACCTTCAACGTTATCAATAACATCAAAATTTTATAGAAACTTTTTGAGGAAATATCTTGATTAATGGTATAATGTAGAAAATTGAGTTAAAATCATTATAATATAAAGTATTTTTTATAATGTATTAATCTCATACGAACACACATTCTTTTGAAATCATGTGAATAAAGATACAATAAAAGACAGGATTCCCAAGATGCATTTCATGCTAAACCAGCACTCATCAGTTAATCCAGGTCACAACTATCTGTCATTTTACTGTACTTATCTAGAGTGAATGGTGTCAAAGATGCGGCTGAAATAGATTTGACACTTGTAAATTAAAATGTAACAATATGGAGTATTCTTTTTTTAATTTCTGAGATATTTTTTAACAGTAGTGGCGTTTCACTTTATATCAAAAAGATGATGGGATCAAATAAAGGATGCTATAGTAAAGATGTGGATTTTATACTTTCAATAACAATTCTTAGGGTATTATTATATTAATAGATGAGTTTCTCTGTCCGATAGTAATACAGTATTGTAAATTAAAATCCAAAGAAATCATGCCTATCTATAAACTCCTTACCAACCTGAACTTTATAGTTTTTTTCAAATAAAATTACCGTGTTTTGAATTGAATTATATGCAGCTAATGTCAATAAAGACAGTTTCTGTTTTTTAATTTAGAAGTGTTTTAAATTAAAAAATATTAAATAAATTAGTAAAATAGATCGTCTTTATTAATTAATAATCTTTAAAAATGAAATATATTAATTATCGTCTGATTCATTTTACTGATTTGTCTGAACGAAAATGTACAATTTGATTAAATCAAAACTGATCTTTGTAATTGTAAAAATAGAAAGACATTGGGTAACTTTAAAACATGTTGGTTGTATTATTTTCCTGAACAATTGTGATGATGGTGTTTTGGTTGTATTTACATATTGGACTATTTCCATCATCTAATGTGAGCATTGAATGTCTTTAGAAAAATTTAACTTTATTTAAATATTCCAAATACATTTAACAGTTAGTAATAATATATGCACAATGTTTTGAGAAGTAACATTCTCCCCTCTTCTTCAGATATTGCTGGTCTGACCAGTGACATTATTAGCATTGAAATCGAACCTGGACCCTTACATTCTTGGGTATTGAATTTTAAGGTAACACTACCATTTTACCAAAAGCAACAGTCTGGAAAAATTTTATTTACTTATCTATGAAGTTTCTCCTGGTTTTGCCATTTTTACCTAAGAGCAATGTTGATTAATGGTTTCTATATATTATGTATAGTCACGAGATTGACTTATAGGGTTGATCGCCATGTCATGTGAACAGCTTCTTTAAATTTTCTTCTTTGTATCTTTTCTTTTTTATCCAAAATTTTTGAATTTAACTAATTGAACATATGTTCATTGGTAAAACATGGTCTGCTACCTTAGATACATGTTTTCTCTCTTCTAATCACCAGTTTTTGTTCTTGTAAGTGCTTTTCAATGAACAACTTCTTTATTCAATATTTTTGTATTTTACCAATTGAACATATGTTCATTATTACGTACATTGTCTGCTACCTTAGACACATCTGATTTCTCTCTTCTAATCATCAGTGTGGGTTATAATTGTAGTTTAAATACTATTGAAATTTGTTATGAATCCATGGATCCATAAAGGAGTACTATCTGATTTCATGGATATTTCTATTGTTGCAATTTATGAAAATAAAAGATATTAAAAATACTGCAATAATCATCATGAAATCTTATTGTTTTCCACTATAATAAAAATAGTTTCATGAATTTTGTTGAATAGGTTGTCTCTTGTCAAACTGAATTTAGACAATAAACAACCACATGCTTTAAGTTTCAAGACAAACAGAAAAACAGAATTTCCTGGCAATGGTTGTCTTTCTATATAGCTTTTAAAGATTTAGTAAAAGCATTTGACTCAGGTGACAAAAACTTTTGCTGCAGAAGTTAATTTATATTAGGTATCTTCTATATAATGGAATGGGAGAAAGCCTTGTCACTAACTGCTGATAAAATATCATGCATTTGAAATGAAAATTGGTAGTAAACAAGAATATGTATTAGCTTCAGTTTTTCTTTTCATTTTATGATAGTGTTCTGTGGAACCACTGATGGACATCTTCAGGAATATATCGATTTGATGATAAATTTTTAATTTGAACTGATTACGAGCAAAAACTTCTCTTGTTCTAAACGTACAATATCCTGATAATTCAAAAGATGATTAACAGATCGTTTTAATACATTGAATAAGAACTAAAAAATACCAAAACTTTTTTAATAAAAAATTTATTACCTATATTCCTCTCACACCAAAGATCCATGGGCCATATATTCGAACTCACAGTAGCAACAGTATTGTGCACATAGTGCAATGATACTAAATGAAAAATAAAAAAAAGTGTGCTTCATTGCAAATGGCAACAATGCAATAAACCCGAAAGAATTGTGCTTTTTCCATCTCTAGAAAATGGACTATATGAAGACATTGAATAAATTTGCACAAATTACTACCTAGTTGTTTAAAATCACAATCCCAAGATAGGCTATGAATATGGGGACTAAAGGTTCCTGAAAGTGCTCAGCTTAATAATTCTCTTGATATTAAGCTTCACTTGCTTGTGTAGTGCACAATTTTTAACTTACTACTCAAAGGTGAAGTAGAAACCAGGATTTTATTTTAATAAATTATATAATGTTAATATCATTTACATTCTTTATTACTTTTACAATGCTTTATATAATGGCAACACATCTGTTGATGGTTTCGATTGCCCCAGCAATCTTCTTCAGAACTTTCATTTATATTTTCAAGATTGCTGAGGCAATGAAAACTATCAATAGTGGGTTATAATTATATGAAGCATTGTAAAAGTAATAAAGAATGTAAATGATATCAATATTATATGAATTTGGAAATGCAATAAGAAAGATAAAGTTATAATGCTTCATAAACAAATTATATACAAGTGTTAACACAATCAAAATTACCTCAAATTAAAAGAAGTGTTAACACATATACAGGAGAACAAAAAATTATATGACACGTGATGCATAACTTATGGAAACATAATCATTATGAGTAGTGTTTGAGATCAGATGAAAATGATTCAAGTTTATGTAGATGAATGTATAATTTAAATTCTTCATACCATTCTAAAGTAATGTACAATTAAAAAAAATATTATTTTATCAAATTAAGCTCAAAATACATCTAGATAAGTATTTTACAGCATATAAATATATTACACCACTCATTATTATTTTTTAAGATCATTGTATTTTTCGTTGTCAAAGATTACAGATTAGGGAGCAAGTGCCATGGTTCTGAGAGTATGAATAATTATCTCGGCATTATAACGATGAAAGGTTTGAATATTTTTCTCAAGCAAACATTTAAGATTAATTATTCATTTGTGAAATAAATATTTTGTAGGATATAAATATGTATTATGCCACTCTTTATTATTTTTATGAGATCACGGAATGTTTTATTTTCAAAAACTACAGAGCAATGAGCAAGTTCCATGGTTCTGAGAGTATGGATATTCACCGCGGTATTATAACGATGAAAAATTTAAATATTTTATCCAAGTAAACGTTTAAGATTAATTATTCACTTGTGTACTAAGTATTTTAGAGCATATAAATATATATAGTAGCACTCATTATTTTTTAAGATCAAATTACAGAGCAGTAAGAAAGTCACATAATTCTGAGAATATGAATAATTATTGTGACATATTAAGGATGAATGATTTTAATATTTTTCTTGAGCAATTGTTTAAGATTAATTATTCACTTGTGAAATACAAAATGACATAAATATGATCAAGTTTGAAAAATGTGTATCGCATATTCTGGATGGTTATTATTGTAGTGTTTTAGTCTCTAGAATAACAAACCAGCCAAGAACTTGTTATCATTTTTTAAGAACGAATTAGCGCTATCAAAATAGTATTTGTTTACTAGTTATGGTTACCATTCATACCGCAGACAATAATAGTCTAGTTCCGCAGTCATTCCTTGAATGACGTCATGATAGAAAAATCATCACGGATCGTAAGACATCACACTCCTTCCCCCTTAGTATGTAACATAATCCTTGAAATGCACTGGTGGACGGCATTGACGTTGAGGGTGTTCTCTGTAAGCCTTTGGAGTTTGAATTGGAGATGTAGGATGGAAATGTGTTGAGCTCGGGTTATTTGTGTTTTCCAGTGTCACACTGGGTAGAGAATTTTGGGCAAGTGGTGTTTCCTCAGCAGGAGGTGAGACAGTTGGAAGAGTGTCCACTGTTCTTGAGCGCAACTGATCAATGTGCTTATGTTGTAAACCCAGATCAGTTCATACTTCATATGACAGAGGGCCTGTATGCTGTTCTACCATGGCAGGAATCCATGGAGAACCTCTTCCTGCTGCTCGTGTAAATACTGTGTCATCTGGTTGGAATTCATGTAACCGATGATGTTTGTATGGTGCTGACTTTGGGGCTCTATCCGGATGAAGGAAGTCTAGGCATGTACGAAGGCGTCGATGAAAGAGCATTTCGGCTGGACTCAAACCTGTAGTTGTAGATGGAGTTATGTGCTGAGCCAAAAGGTATTGGGCAATACGTTGCTCCCAATTTCCATGAGTAATACGCTTTAGGCTCTCCTTCACAGACTGGACAGCCCTCTCCGCAAGACCATTACTTGATGGGTGGTAAGGTGCGATTCATGCATGGCGAATTCCATTACTAGCAAGAAAAGTAGAAAACTCTGAAGAAACAAACTGGGGTCCATTGTCCGAAACTACACACTCTGGTATTCCATGGGTACAAAATAGTTCTCGTAGTACTGTGACTGTTGCAACTGAGGTTGTTTTAGGCATTCTGCGCACTTCTACCCATTTTGAATAGGCATCAACAACAACAAAAAGCATTTGCCCATCGATTGGGCCTGCAAAATCTATGTGCAGTCGTGACCATGGTGTGGATGGTGGTTCCCAAGGGTGAATTGGAGCACGGGGGCAAGCATGTCTTATGACTTGACAATTTTTGCATTTGCCCACAAGATTCTCAATATCCCTATCCATTGATGGCCACCATACGTATGACCTTGCTAATGCTTTGGTTCTCACGATGCCAGAATGACCCAAATGAAGTTCGTTAAGAACAATTCTCTGTAGAGAAAAAGGAATAATTACGCGTGACCCCCCAAAGCAAACAGTTTTTGTGTGTTGATAACTCATTGCGTCTTATAAGAAAAGGTTGAAGTTTAGTGTCTGTGGTTCTGCTTGGCCAGGCAGTGAAAATATAGTTTTTTACTTTTGATAACAAAAAGTCTTTTCGTGTTGCATGTGCAACTTGTTCAGCAGTTACAGGAGGATCTTCCAATTCCTCCAAGAAAAAGACACCATTCATGTTTGGATTGTCGCATTCGGTTGATGGAAGTGGAAATTTGCTCAACGCGTCTGCATTTGCAACTTTTTTTCCTGGTTTATATTCCAGTTTGAAAGAATATGCATTGAGGATGTGTGTCCATCTTTGCATTCAGGGTGATAAAATTATTGGTGTTGGTTTATCCGAGGTAAAAATGCCAAGCAGCGGACGATGATCAGTACAAATGTTAAATTTAATTCCGAATAGGAAATGATGAAAACGTTTCATGCCAAATACTATTGCCAAAGCTTCTTTATCAATTTGTGCATAGTTTCGTTCAGCCTTAGACAATGTCCGTGAAGCAAAAACAACTGGAGCGGATGATCCATCAGGATATTGCATACTTAATACTGCACCTACTCCGTAAGGCGAAGCATCACATGTAAGTAGAACACTTTGGTGAGGGTCAAATGGAACTAGAACATTATTGGACATCAATGCCTCTTTAAGTTTAAGAAAGGCTTTTTCATGTTGTGGTGTCCAAGTCCATGTAGCATTTGTCTGTAATAAACAATGTAAAGGTTCAGCTACTGTTGCACGATCTGGAAGGAAATTGTTATAAAAATTTATAAGACCTAAGAATGCTTTCAGTTCTATTTTGTTCCTAGGAGAGCAAGCATTTTGAATTGCAGTTGTTTTACTTGGAGATGGATGCAGGCCTTTACAGTCGATTGTATAACCCAGAAATTCCACAGAATCTACTCCAAATACATATTTTTCTTTATTGGCCCGCAATCCACTGTGTGCTAACCTTTTAAACACAGTATGTAATTTTGAACATAGATCAATTGTTGAAGATGCACAAATTAATATGTCATCGAAATATGGAAAAACTCCAGAAATGTTTCCAAGTAAATTGTCTATAATACATTGAAACATTCCGGGTGCAACACAGATTCCGAACTGTAGACGTTTTACGCGGAAGGCTCCTCGATGAGTGATGATTGTCTGTATGTTTGCAGACATATCATCAACTGGAAGTTGTAGGTAGGCCTTAGCTAAATCAATTTTTGCAAAGATAGAGCTAGGAGGAAGAGATGTCAGAAGATGATGTACCGCAGGTCTAGGGTATGGGTGATTCTGAAGAGCTCTGTTGACTGTCACTTTGTAGTCACCGCATAATCTCACCTCTCCTGTTGGTTTAAGAATCGGTACTACTGGTGTTGTCCATACAGGGTTTTCCATTGGTTCAATGATCCCATCGCGGAGCAGAGTATCTAAAGCAACATCCACCTTAGGTTTCATAGCAAGTGGTAGTGGCCGGGCTCGTAGTCTGATTGGGGGAAATTTAGGATCAACTGGCAATGATACAGCTGGACCCTTGTAAGTTCCTATAGATGAGCTGAGCTGAAAACTTGTGGAAATTCATTAATGATATCTTGAATAGATGGTTCGGTAATTAGATGGACTCCAGTTAATGAAATACCTAGAGGTGTGAACCATTCACGTCCTAACAGGTTTGTACAAGGACTCTCTGTTATTAATAAACATAGATGGCATGAATATACACCATACTGAACATGTACAACACAATATCCCTTGAATAATATTGAGTGGTGCTGGAAATCCCGTAATGTAATTGTTACTGGATGTAGTTCAGGTATTTTTCCATTGCACAATTCAGATAGTGTGTCAGAAGATAAAATAGAATATTCTGATCCTGAGTCAATTTCCATTTTACATTCCTTGCCATTAATGTACACATGTGCGGAGGATTTAGGTGTTGAAGCATCACGGCGTATTTCATGGATATGACTTACATCATCATCCGTCTCCATTACTGCCATGCAGTGGTTTGCAGATCCAGGAATAGTGCGTTGTTTTGCTCGGCATACACGCTGTAGATGACCTATTTTCTGGCAGAAATGGCATTTGGTTTTCTTGAAAGGGCATTCCACTCGATTGTGTTGACTGCCACAACCATAGCAAAGTGGAAATCCTGATTGAGATGCGCCAATGTTCCTTTTGTGTATAGGGGATGTTTGTGAAGACAGTAAAAACCTAGAAACATTTTTGCGAGGTAAGGTTGATCTGTTTCACTGAATAAGATCAACAGTCGACATGGGAGTGTTTGTGGCACGGATTTCACGCACCTGTACCAATGCAGATACAGCATCTAAGCTACGCTGTATAGCTATCTCTAATGTTAAAGATTCTTCTGTCAATAATTTGCGCTGTGTAGTTTCATCACGAAGTCCACAGACAAATTGATCTCGAAGACGCTCTGTTAGTGAAAGACCAAAATCGCAGCTCTCAAGGTCGGCTAAAAATGCACTCACATTTTCTTCTTCTCGTTGCCAACGACGGTGAAATTGAAAACGTTGGTAAATAACGGGTTGTGGATTAAAATACTGTTTTAATATATTTACTATTTCTTGATATGACTTGTCATGAGGCAACGCAGGTGATATAAGAGAACAAAGAATACTTAATGTTCGTAGTCCGCAAACAGCGAGGAGTGTTGCACGTTTCCTTTCGTCAGCAATAATATTATTAGCTTCACAAAAGAAATTTACCTGTGACGCGTATGTATCCCACATTTGCGGTGAGTCAGCGTCGAAAGGTGCTATAGAACCAATAGTTGCCATTATAAATCCAATAGAAAACAAAGTTTGAGTAAAAAAAAATTCGGCGTCCTACGTACGATTAAGAATAATATTATAAAGAACACTGTTGAATTAAAATATAATATATATTTTTAGTATCTCGCGTATCCCATCCTCGTTGCCAAAACTGGTGTAGTGTTTTAGTCTCTAGAATAACAAACCAGCCAAGAACTTGTTATCATTTTTTAAGAACGAATTAGCGCTATCAAAATAGTATTTGTTTACTAGTTACGGTTACCATTCATACCGCAGACAATAATAGTCTAGTTCCGCAGTCATTCCTTGAATGACGTCATGATAGAAAAATCATCATGGATCGTAAGACATCACAATTATATGACACATGTGGGATCCAGATTCAATTTAAAACAGTTAATGAGGAACACACATATTTTGATTGAAGGTTTGTGATGATGGTATCCCAGTTTACCAGATCAAAAGCGTTTCTAAAGTCAATTTGGAATGCAACATAATTTGTTAATTCATGTTCTTTTGCATACATTGTTAACTTCTGTGCACAGTGGGTTTTAACTTCATAATATGCTGCGGAAATCTTAGAAAGGATAAGATTACTTATTTAAAAATAATTCCTGCAAACATTTTTTAATCAATATACTCCAGTGAGATGAAGCACAGATCATCCACTGAGGAACACAATGTGTGTGATTTATTTCTAAGGCAGAACATTACATTTGTAGAAAGGTAAGGTATGTAATATTCTCATGAACAAAGTTGATTAGAATAATTATGTAGAATGGGAGTGGTGATATAAATTAGATGCTTGTAAATATTAGCCAGAATACGAACATTTGCTAGTGCAATGTATGTGAACATGAGTACATAATTTTCTTAAGGATTTGTTACTTTGATATATAATTACATTAATGTTGTAAAGCACAGTTATTAAAGAGTAGGAAATAATTAATGGCTATTAGAGTGGCTTTTAGGTGCTTAAGAAGTTTAATATCCATATTAGTGCCTGATGAATGTATTTTCTTTCAACAATATAGGAATAGCAAAAGTACCATATAATACTTAATTGTCCATGCACTTTACTACTGTTACACAATGCTTTATTTACCACCCTTTTTTACAGTTTACACTTTTGATTACCCCAGCAATCTTCTTCAGAACTTTATATCTTCTAGCCTCAACTGCTAAGAGATATAAAGTTCTGAAGAAGATTGCTGGGGCAATCGAAACTAAAAAAAGGCTGGTAAATAAAGCATTGTGTTATAAGGTATACATTTGGCAATGCAATAAGAAAGAGTATTTATTAATATCAAAAGTACAAGAAGGATTTGATTTTGCATGATCTACAGTTCTTTTTTGTCACCTTGTAAGATTAGGGATTATATTTCTAAGCCTAAATATCATAGAATTTTGGTTATAAAGAGCAATTTGCTATTTAGCTTCACTCTGAAGTTTATGGATAAGGAGTTTTGCATCATTGAATTGTGTAATAGCTTGAAGAGTTTAATTGATGTAAACAATACATTGCCTCATAAGGTTATTTGAATGTGAATCCTTAAGTGATCAGAACAACAATTATTTAAAGTTTTTAGTAGTGTCCATATTTTAAATGAAGAATGGTTCCACAGCTGATAACGTAATTACTGGAAATTAATATGTTAGAGATATGATTGATAGTTGAATTAAATTTACTAGGAATTTGGACACTTGGATGTAAATTTATAAATTGCTGGTTTATTTCAAACAGGAAGTCAGTAGGAGAAACAAAAAATTAAGTTCAATGAGAAAGGATCCTTGACCTCCAATAAATGTCACAGAATTTGGAGGGTAAGGGAAAGTAATGTTAGCAAGACCAGTTCATTGAGCTTTAGTTTCAAAGTGGGTGGTAACTCATTATAGGAGCAATTGAAGTCACCACACATGATAGCTAGACCAAGCTTATGAAGGATTTCACCTTGAGCAATGAGGATAGTATTTACTATAACCTAAATCTTAAATTTAGCAATTAATGTTCAAAATGTCAGATGCTTCACCAGTCTCGTTTGAAAACCTTGGGTAATATTGTCCAATTTTTACCATAATATGTAAAGTATTAAAGATTTTAAGACTTCTCATTCGATAATTTAATATACAAAATTAACAAAGCGTATGCCACACTTGAATGAGAAGCTATAAAGATACACAGAAATTATTACACGCTAAGCACTTTCGAGGTCTTTTGCCTCATATTCATAGTGGTACTGTGAGCTGCAGAATGAAAAAATAGGGCAAGGGAAACAAAACAGTATGCAAAGCATATGCAAATAAACTAGATAGTCCAACGTTTGGAGATGTCAAAGCAGGTATCTCGTCTATTGATGGAGTTATTATTGCCATTAATAAAATATGCTTCTCTGATTTTCCGCTTGATGGCATTTTTCTCAATACAGACTATTTTAGGGCTGGAAGGTTCAAACAAATGTCCTGTCTTCTTGGAATGCTCTAAAAATGTTGATGAATTATCATTGTTTTTCATAGCTCTATTATATGTATATCTGTGTTGTGCTGTCCTGTTGATTATGCCTGCCCTGGTTTCTCCAAAATAAATGGCCCGGCAATCAGGTTGTGGGCAAGCTATGCTGTAAACGACATGGGGAGTCTGAGAAGGTTCAATTTTGTCCTTAGAGTTATTGATTAGACGATTAGTGCATGGGGGTGTATGAAAGCTAATTTTAAATTTATTGGCCAAAACCTTGATTAATTGATAGGAGATATTAGGTATGTGGGGAAGAGTAATATATGGAAGTTTAATATTGGTTTTTATTGTCAGTGATTTTGCTATAAAATTGTTTGATTTTATTGTTAATAGTGTTGAGTTTATAGCCTGCTTGTAGTAGGTCTTTGGTGTAAAGATGTATATTATTCTTTCTATCTGCCTCAAACTTGCACAGCTGCATATTTCTATATAAAAATGCTTGCAGGCCTGCCAATTTGTGAGAGCTTGGAGAGTTGGAGTGTGGGTGTATAAAGCCTCTGATTTCAAAAGGCTTTATTATCATTGAATAATTTATACCTCTCTCATCGCATGTTAACCTAAGGTCAAGGTAATTTAGACTTTGGAATGCGTCTTCTGTTGTGGAATTGATAGTTAGATTAGTATTATGTGTTAACTCTTGTGTAATACTATTTCTAGTGTGCTGGTTGGCTAAAATAAATATATCATCTATGTACCGCATGTATATAGTGTGAGGGCTGTCAGCTTGATATTTGGACACAATTAGTCTTTCGTAGTGATTAAGGAAAATGCTGGTTACGATTCCACTGAGGGGGAGGCCCATAGGCCAACCACTTTTCATATTGTACCAAACGTGCTCAAATGTTGTATATATATATGTTTATCCATCCATGTTAAAAATGTAATGATGAAATTAATGCGTTCAGCTGACATCGTGTTGGTAAGTTCTTGTTGGATGATTTGAATAGATTGTTTTCTGTCCACCGATCCGTATAATTCTTTGACGTCAAGGGTAGTCATAGAGAAGTTGTTTTCGATCGTGGCTTTTTTGATTTTTTCCACAACTTGAAAGGACGAATTAACAGAATAATTTCCAAAGCTCAAGCTGTCTATTAATAGTTGATTAACCATTTTCGCGGTTTGAAAATAATGGACTCCCCCAAAATCCATCATTAAACGCAACGGTTCACCAGGCTTATGGAGTTTAATGTTGGCAAATATTCTTGGAGCTTTAGTGGAGGAAGGATAAACTCGGTAGTATTCCGCAATTGAAATGCCTTTGTTTTTATGAGGACGGAGAATGGATGAAACAAATTTATCGCGGTTAAGCTTATTGTTGAATTGTGCAACAGGAGTGAGTTGTAGATTTGTAATTTGTTCATTTATTTTCCTCTTATAATGTACTTCATTAATATCATGTCTTCTTAATTAATATAAGAAAGAATTGATGTACTGCATTCCTTATTAACAAGAACATATTCTCTCCTGACATTAATTTTTATTATTAGTCTGCCCAATATATAAATGGGAGCATATCTATCATGGTATTTTATAACCACTGTAAAATTCTAATGATCTTTTATGCTCAAGGTACAGAAATACTTCATAATGTTAATTGTGTATTAGTGATATTTTTAAAAAGATCGATAGCAATAAAAAAAATTATGAAATGAATAAATACACTTTTATCTAAAAAAAAAAATAATTATTAGAAGAGAAAAAATATTTTCTTGGTCGAAAAAATATTTTCTTGGTCCACAGTCAAAGATTTTGGAACAAAAAAGTCTTAAAACACCATAATAATTCTTACATCAAAAAGCTTAAGCTCTGATAAAGATCCCAATCATATTGAAATATCATATAATTGTCATGTATTTAGAAAAGAAAGTTTTTTTTTTTTTATCAGCTTCAAAATACACAACAAATAATTTCATCAGACCAACATTTTTTCCAAGAGGATGAGAATATTTTATTTATTAAAACATTAGCGCTCGGCCCATTTAATTGTTTTTGGTTTTTGCAGCTTCTTCGTCAGCGGGTAAATCGCTTTTATATGCTAAACATGTTAATGCATTTTAAATTTATTGAAAAAATGTATTTTTAAAAAAATTTTAATTTTACCTTATTGACAATAAAAATTACATCTCTTTTGGAAAAATGGAGATATGGATTCATAAACTCAATAGAAACATCAGCTTTTAAAATCTGTTCTTGTTTTATTACTTGGCTAGATGAGCACAGGCATGTGATCCAACGCTTAATAGTCATAGGTCTACCATATATATATATATATATGAAGGCATTTTAAATAGAATAGAAATTATATATGTATAATCATTAATTTAATTATTATGCATAGTACATTGTTTTTCTCTTCACCAATAAAAATTGTAATTATACATATGCGATTTTTTTTATGCGTTAATGAAGCTGTAATTATACTATAATGTTTAATATGCCTGCTTAGCGCTTTCGAGATTTAGTATTCTAATCTCATACTCATAGCTTTACTGAATGAAGACCGTTGTAATTTATTGTATACATATGCAAATGCGCTTGAATTTTTAATTAGTTAGTCCATTGTATTCGAACTCAGTTCTACCCAAATAATTTGCACAGAGAAGAATGATGCATCCCAGTGCCATTAATAGAAGAGAGGCGTGCTTTGCTCTCTCCAAACAATGGACTAACTAATTAAAAATTCAAGCGCATTTGCATATGTATACAATAAATTACAACAGTCTTCATTCAGTAAAGCTATGAGTATGAGATTAGAATACTAAATCTCGAAAGTGCTAAGCAGGCATATTAAACATTATAGTATAATTACAGCTTCATTAACGCATAAAAAAAAATCGCATATGTATAATATGCATAGTACAACAACAATTTTAATTTTGATTTCCAATACAAATATAATATGAATAAAGTAACAAATAAAATAGTGTTTACAAAAAATATATAATTATCATTTGTAATTGTTGTTATATATTGATATTTACGTTATTTTCTTATAAATTTATTTGAAAAAAATTAGCATAATGCATTTTCTTTATTTCCATTTTTGATGATAATAATAATAATATGAATACATAATTACTTTTTTAAATAGAAAACACACACAAAAAAAAATTACATTCAAATTCATTAACTTCTTCAAAAGTAGAAAAGAATAAAATTATAATTCTACATATTCAATATCATATTATTATTAAAAAATGAGGCAAAGTAGTTAAAGGATTAAAAAGAAATCAGAAATTTATATTCGGAATTAATATGTGAAAGATTTTCAAATATATATATTTAATAAAATCCATATGTGAAAAAAAAAAATTTGCATAGCTGTGTACAATGACTTTGATAATAACAAATGTAACTTTATAAAATTATCATGAGAGATTTTAATGATAGAATTGAAAAACAAATGAAAGTGTATGAATAAATATGGATAATAAGCAGAAATGAAAATGGGCATATACTTGTAGAATTTGCAGAAAAAGTAAAACCGTATGTTATAAATTCTTTTCATTTTTAAAAAATCACAGCTATGGAAGTATTTAAATAAAGAAAAAGCAGTTAAAGTATATTTTGGCTAATATATATCATCATCAATCCACTGCAGGATGAAAGTCTCTCCAGGTTCAATCCATCTCCGATCTTTAGCTTCTCCACATCACCCCTGCACACTTTCTTATTTCATCCATCCATCTCACATGTGGTCTCTTTCTGGGTCTTTTACAATCTTTTGAAACCCAGTTTAAGATTTCAATTGTCCCTCTATTATCATCTCTTCTAGCAATATATATATATATAAATCTATTGTTAGCAAATGGTTATAACAAAAATGTTATAAATCGAGCTTTATTTCAAGCTAAAAATACCACAAATGAAAACAAAAAGAAAAAAACAACTATTAGAGTTGGTATTTCTTATATAAAAGCAACCACAGACAGTACCGGATATGTCAAAAAATGTGATGACGCATATAAAGTTCCTTATGTTTGAGAAATAATTTTGAAAAACAAATTTCTCTGAAGATTCTGAATTTTTTATTTATTTTTCAATTTTTATGCACCTGTTTTTTCTAGTTGTGGAACTTTAACAATTATTGTGAACACTGTTCACAGCATATATAGACATGGTGTACAGTGCCCTCTACAAGTATATAGTATTCATATCCCAGTTGAGGCCTTGTATGATCAAGTCAAAATGATGGGGATATCTAATTAAAATCTTACAGAGATGAACCTGTAAAATATGTCATATATATAATAGAAAGTCAGGTGTCACATGACTTATATATATATATATATATATATAAAAAGTCAGGTGTCACATGACTTATATATATATATATATATATATAAAACTTGTCATTACAAATATGTAAAATTAAGAGCATACTAATAATATTAGCTCTAAACAAGCTTTTTTTTATATTTAATTTTTTTGTATGATAAATTCTACTACAAAAGAAGGCATTTCAAATCATCTTTATCTAGAATCATCATCATCCCCAGACTGTTTTTGAGCTATGGTTCTCTTCACTGAGGAGCTAGGATACCAGATTCAAAAAACCAATTCAAGCTAAGCATTGAAGATCAGAAATCCTTAGACATCTATATGTCTTTAGAGTCAGCGCTCCAACTGAAAAAAATCATATGGGCCTAAACTTAATTTAAATACTCCATATATTAATAGACTTAGCTGACTTTAAAGACATGTAGATGTCTAAAGATTCCAGATCTTATTGAATGTTAACTATTAGATAAATGCTTAGCTTGAGTTGGTTTTTTGAATCTGGTGTCCTAGCTCCTCACTGAAGAGAACCATGGCTCAAAACTGGTCTGGGAATGGGAACAATCCAAGATAAAGATGATTTGAATGTGGTAGCATTTATCATGCAAAAAATTAAATTAAAAAAACTTTTTAGAGTTTATTAGCACACTTTTAATTTTTTATATATATGTTTCAAGTCATTAATGTAGATTCAGCACAGGAAATTGGTATGTATAAATTCAAAACTGAATACAAAACTGTTAAAAGAAATCTATCAATGAACTTAATTTATATATTACGTTAAAATATTAAACTTTGAAAATGACAACTACACTGCTACGAATAACTTCATAGATAACTGGAACAAATAAATTGCAATTTGCCAATAAATGCTCAAACAACAATATAAAAAAGGAAGAATACGAAAATATTTTTAAGTGACACATTTTATAGAAGGACTGAAAATCTGGAATTCTTCAAAATGGCATTTAAAAAGCTAATGATAATAAAAACAAATATACAAAAAGAAGAATAGAGAATTAAAAAGTAAAAGTCTTAAAAATATAAAGAGAGATCTTGAATATTGGATGGAAAGTTATTTCAACAACAAAAACAAAATATAGCACTTATTTAAAAAGGATGATAATGTAAAGAATTCTCTGCTGAATTATATAGAAATGAAAACAAGAAAACGAAGTAACTCCTATGACAACATCTATTAAAATGTCCAGTATTTTAAACGAAGATATGAGAGCTGCAATTAAATCTATAGAACATAAAAAAACTCCAAAAAATGATGATGATAGACATCTTAAAAGAAGTAGGTGAAACAATAATAAAAGAATATTGATAAAATTATATAACAAATTTTTAAATCATAAAGATATATCAGATGGTTGGAAGACAGCATTAATGATATTGATATTAAAGAAAAGTTAAAAAAAGGTAATAAAAATTTCAGACTTTTTAGTCTTCAATAAATTCTATTTAAGATCTTTCCTAAGATTATTGCAAATTATCTTAGGAGAATTTTGATTCAATCCAATCAAAAAATATTCTGAATTTAAAAGTGGTTATAGCACAATAAATCACAAATCACTATTATGCTTTGAATTTAAGCATGTTTTCTTCACAATTTTTTTATTAAATAATAAATTTCAAATTAATTCAACAAATATTTTTTTTAGTATTTCTCTGATGAAGATTGCAAATCAGTCAAAATTGTTAATGTAAAAATGAAAATTACATTAGGATATAGAGTTTAAAATGATTTGGATTTATAGTTTAAGTGTCATTTGGCTCTGGGAACATTTCTGCTATGATAAAATCTTTGGAATGTCATAATATGGATCTAAGATATTGTTAAACAATTGTTACAAATATTTTCAAAATTGCAACAACAATAATTGGATATTAAAAAGACAGAAAGATATACAATAGGGTGATTAAATATCTACAACAGTTTTACAAGAATATATTATCAAATCATTTTTTAATCATTGATTAAATTATAAAACATTAAACCAAATCATCTATTAATTTACAATGCTTATTTTATTTAAGGGATTCGAACTCTGTCTGTCACATGACCCTCAACTCTCCATGCCATCTCATATTGCTGACCCACCTGATCACACACATGTTGAAAAGATAAATGATTACCAGTATACATATTTCATGCTAAAGCAGCAATCATCACTTGGTCCAGATTACCATCTCCATACATATATACAATCAGTGCTCAGCTTTATATTAAGATAGCCAATCTTCATATTTTAATGGACAGGCTTCAAACTACTCCAACCCACAACTCTTCAGCTATCCATTTCATTGAAAATCTGATGATGGAATATTCAAAGCCTGTGTAATCTTAGTTTCAATTAACCAGAAATTTTTTTCAGAGCTAGTTAATTCCAATACTGACATCTTATTATTCAACATTTTGGTATTAGTTGGCTCTAAATAATATTCATGATCAATCAAACTGTCATATTGATTAATTTTTATAAGATAAGCATTGTAAATGTAATAAGAAAAGGTGATTTGGTTTAATTTTTTATAGTTTTACAAGAGCTCTTTTGTGAATCAAAATGGAATATTGAGGAACTAAAAATAAATAAAGTTTATTTAAATGATTTAGATTTTTTCATATATATGACAGAGTCGTAGTGCAATATGCTTCAAGAGCTACATGTTCTTGTATCAGTTCTCTGCTTTAAAGAGGTCAAATCATCTCTAAAAGTAGACAACAGTGTGTTTTCCTGAAGGTTTGTGATTGTGGTGTTTTAGTTGTATTTTTATATTGAACTATTTCCATGATTTAATATATGTATTGGATGTCTTTAGAATAATTTAACTTTATTTAAATATTCCAAATACATTCAACTCTTAGAAATAGCACATCAAACAGGTTAGTATATGCACAATGTTTTGAGAGGTATTATTAGTCTCCCCTCTTCTTCAGGTGTTTCTGGCCTAACCAGTGACAGTACTAGCATGGGATTCGAGCCTGCATCCTTAGATTCTTGAGTTTTGAATTTTAAGATAATGCTCTAATCAACTGAGCCATCCTGCCAAAGGCAACGATCTGTAGTAATTTCATATACTTATCTATGAGGTTCCTCCTGATTTCTCCACTTTTTCCTAAGAACAAAGTTGATTAGTGGTTTCCATACATTATGTATAGTCATACTGGGTTGGCTTATGGGATTTTTTGCCATTGTCATGAGAGCAGCTTCTTTAAATTTAAAAAAGCTGTGCTCATGACAATTTAAAGAAGCTGCTCTCATGACAATGGCAAAAAATTCTATAAGCCAAAGTAGTGTGACTATACATAATGTATGGAAACCACTGATCAACTTTGCTCTTAGGAAAAAGTGGAGAAATCAGGAGGAATCTCATAGATAAGTATATGAAATTACTACAGACTGTTGCCTTTGGAAGGATGACTCAGTTGGTTAAAGCGTTATCTTAAAATTCAAAACTCAAAGAGTCTAAGGATCCAGGTTCAAATCCCATACTAGTACTGTCACTGGTCAGGTCAGCAACACCTGAAGAAGAGGGGAGACTAATACTTCTATGTTGTGCATATACTAACCTGTTCGATGTGCTATTGCTAAAAGTTGAATGTATTTGGAATATTTAAATAAAGTTAAATTTTTCTCAAGACATTTAATACATATATTAGATTATGGAAAAAGTTCAATATAAAGATAAAAATGTGTCTTGGTGAACAGGTTATTAGTTCTCTCTCCAAGCTGCCTACTGCTTGATCTCTGAATCATTCATTTTACATATATTGTAATATAAATCATGAACTATGATGGTGATAATATATTTTATAAATAACTATAAGAAACTGCGGAATTACCTTCAGTTAATTTTTTAACCTTATTCAATTGAAAACAATTTAAGTTGATTTCAGTTGAAAAAGGTTAAAAAATTAACTGAAAGGATTTCTGCAATTTATTATTTTTTATATATAAAATATATTATCACTGTTATATTCATTGTTTATATTACAATTTTATTACAATTATTATTCTATAACAGATATTATATATATATATTGTAAGGGTACAGATATTATATATATATATTGTAAGGGTAGCTTACAAACCTATTGAGACCAACCTTTATTTACCCACACCACCACATTAAACCCATTCAAAATATAAGCTTAATTAACAGGTGGTTGAATATTTACTATCATTTTTTGTATACAATTATATATATATATATGTGTGTGTGTGAAAAATGTTTGTTTTATGAACTACCAAGTTAAACAAATGTCACAATGAACTAATTTCTCTTATTTAATGAAAAATAAAAACCCAGTTAAAGAAATCCTTCATATATATACATATATACCAACAATGAGTTATTATCAAGGTCTTGTATGTCATGAATAAAAACTTAGACTTAGTAAACATAGTGATGACTTAATGTCAAGGCAATCTCTAAGCAACTGAGTGTGGAAAATAAAATTAGAATTCTGTTACGTAATTTTATTTTTTAACTGCAACCAATATAATACACATGACTATAGATAGCCAAGGCAATGGAAAAGCTAATATACTAAACATTGGAAACTAAGGATGGTATAAAAGCAAACCCAGTTCATTTCCATCATCTTTTTTATTATTTTTCAAATCATGCAAAAACTGTATAAAGCCAACATCTTAAGATCAAGTGTTTGAATACGAGAGATCGGTAACTTGTTCAAATATTCCATATTATCTGTATAATTTTCATAGTGCAAAACTATAAGAAATTACAACTGACATTGAAATGTAGAATAGTTTGATAAATTTGTGTGGTTTAGCAAAAGAACTGAACTGATTTAAATTGATATTTAACAAATAAAAATTGCACTATTATTCAAATACGGAGAAAAAAGTAATTAGAACATCACCAGCACTTATATAAATGGTGAAGTGATTTTTTTCTTATATAAGGCATTAAATGCCAAATAGCAAATCAAAAAAAATTAAATATGTTATAAACTGCTGTGCAGTGTATTCTGGCTAAATTAACATTGCCATAGGATTGAAGAGCTACTGTCGACCATAGAAGCATGATGACTTAATCTACTTACCTGTATAATGCCCAAAGAAATACCAGATTTCCTTCACTAAATGGGCCAAGAAGGAAAGCAACTGCAGAAAATGGAAACATTGCTTCAAGTGCTTTGCTGAGGAGTTCTAGTGACTGATGAGTGACTTACCAAAGAATGATCTGAAGAGAGATAGACTGTATCCATTAAAGACATTTTTTCCAAACTCATGAACATTAATCAAGATGATTTAAAGAAAGTTTTGATTTATTATATATTATTTTTTTAATATATATTTGTAAAATTCTAGTTTTATTTCACTTCCACACTTAGAAACATGCCTATACTTGGAAGAGTCCATTATCAGTGAAAGCAACAAAAAGAAGGGAGGGACTTATAAAGCTAGATAAAAAAATATGTTAAATAAAGTTTAGGTCAGATTTCCTTCCATGGTACCTTGACATTTGATCATCACCATCATGATATGGAATAAAGTAAGATTTGTTGATATTATTCCATATTAAACACATACACTTACTACAGGATATAGTTCATGTTATTTGTTTTTTTTTTTTATTAAATAATGATTATTTATCTTAATTTTTTTAATATAAATGACTGTTCTTTTCTATCAATCATAGGGAACCATAGTTAGGTAGGGGATTCCCAAAGAAGATGGAACATCAATAACTGGAATTGGATGATGGGGCTATTACACATACACTTGTATAATATTATAAATTAGCTAGTAAGCTTCATGGTCAATTTAATAATGATTTTTTATTATTTTTATCTTCTTTGTACATAATTAGTGCCTTGACATGTATCTGTACCATGGATAAGGATTGGAATAGGAACATGTTTAATCATTGATGTGGTAGAAATACATTCTTGGCATACACAATTATATCTTTTTATCTTGTCAAAGAGTTTTGAATTTTTGTTTTGTTAGTTAATAAATGTTAATTTGATTTAAATTAAATTGGTCTGTTTGTATGGATCTTTAAATCAATTGGAACCTGTACAGAGGTATGGTAGTTGCTATATAGTGTAAAATCACCCCTGAAGAGAGCCAAAGGCAGAATTCTCCCTGAGGTTAAATATTGGGGCATAACAGAACCCAACAGAGGGATAAGGTATGGATGAGTTAGCCCAAGTTGTATTTAAATTTAATGTGTAAACTTAGAGCTAGCCCATTTGAGGTAAATATGATCATAGGTTAGGTATTTCATTGCATAATTCACAGCATCCTACTAGAAGACCTTAGGTCTGATCATAGTGAGGTGTGTTCCCCTCTTATGGTGGAAAACCCAGACTGTTACAATATATATATATATATGTTAATTCTAATATTCTCATGGATAAATGATGAATTTATAGAATTATTTTCAGGAGCTTCCATGTAATAAAATATAACTAAATAGATGACATTTCAGCTATTTAGCTATTATATTTTTATTGCATGGAAATTCCCAGAAATAATACTATTTAGATACTTTTCTATCTCAATTTATTTTTAAAAATATAATATCTAGCAATTGTAAATTAAAATTCAGATTTCATTAATTATATTATATTTCTTTATTAAATCTAGGTTTCTTGTAAGCACACACACATGTTGATAAAGGTGTGTGCTTAAAATCTAATTACATCAATTTTAAATTGTTTTTAAAAAAAATTAAATATTAAGAAAATTATGGCCAAATAGCTTATCTTTTAATTAATTAAAATTCTTAAAAAACTTTTTTAAAGTTTCGTTTCATGTTTTGGAAATGTTTTAAATTTAAATTAAACGTATTTTTAGAAATTAAGATGGTTATGTGTTATCTATAAACATGTTACAGATCCAAAGAATTTTGTACACCTAGATAATTAAAATAATTACTGGCCTGTTTTATTAAAGAAAAATCTGTTTTTCAAAGTTTGTAATAATATAAAAGAGAAAACTCAGAAAATAACTGTCTTTTGGTCATTGCTTTTTGCAATCCATAGAATCTCTACCAGCAGCTGAATAAGAATGTGCTGCTAGAAACCACAAAAATACTTTACTCCAGCATGGAGATCATAACCAAGAGGTGTCCAACTCTGCTTATTAAATTTAATCCAACATTATGCCAACTATCTTCATGTATATTAAATTTTAGCTAAAACAGGAATGTTTCTCAACAGTGAAGAGGAACAAATTTTCAAGTCAAACCCTACCTGAAAACATAAGTCCCAATTGTGACTAAGATTTGTAAAACTGTAAATAGAAAGATTTTACTAATAAATTATCAAAGAACTCTTTTTTTGAAAACATGTATGTAAATGTAATTTTAATTTTATACTGTAACCAGTTAATTACATAGCTGTACCAGAAAAATAAATAACTAGGTAGTTGGCAGCATGTTCCTCAGGTTTGAGAATAAAAAAAGGTATTTAATTAATGAAGAAAATAAAATATAATTTTCCAATACATATTTGTATGGGTTTTTATTTAACTAAATATTTAAGTCCCAACATGATAGTATGAAAATTCTCAAACATTAAATATATCTAAGAGTATTTTTTTTAAAAAAAAAAGCGGAAAAACAAAATAAGATTTTAATACATTTGTGAATATTATTTTTAATTAACCAGAGTTGTTTTTCTTCCTTTATCTCTATTTAATGAAAATGAAAAATCAAATCAGTGCAATTAACAGATTATCTTGTTGTTGATGGTTTTATGCAAGATTTAGTTTTTAATTATTAAAGAATGTCAAGAATTTTCTATTGTTAAATTTAAGTTCTTGACTTGTTTTAATCTATGATTAAGGAGATAATTCTCTGAATAATTGTAATTATAAAATTTTATGATTTGTTATCATGAAACTTATCACATTCTACAAAAAAATATATGGGGGTGTGAATTAGTGATATACCCAAGTATCTGGAGAGGGTATTTGCTAACTTAACTGTTGAAGAGAGCAGTCAAATCTTAATTCTGCTTCTGAGAAAGATAGAAAAAAGTATTCCTAACTTAGCTGTTGAAGAGAAAGCAGTGAAGTTTTAATCCAGTGGCTGAAAATAAAGAAGCAAATGCATTTACCAAGTTGTGGTATAATATAGCAAGAATCTTAATCAAACTACTGAATATAATAGCAGGAGTTTTTAATCCAGCTTTTAGCATATTGAGTTTAGCACTAAAAATGGTTTGCACAATAAAAACCATGAGTTAACTTTACCTGAAAGCTAGACATTACCTTCCTTCATGTAACCTACTTTCACTGGAAGAAAATGTAGGGAAGGAAAAAAAACCTTTAAGCAGTCTGCAAACTTTGCCTTCAACTAAGTATATCTGTCTCACCTGGAAATTCATGATGAAAACCAAATGAACAAAAATTGTTATTTTCATTTACCTGTGATTATTACAGACACAGAAAGACAAATTTAACCAGGTCCATGTTTAAAAGCCTTCGAGAAGAAACTCCATTAGGAAAAACTGAAATTGCAACTGGAAAGACCTCCATAACAAAAAAGCCATGGCTAAAGGTATAATTTTCTTTTATGTGTGTGCATTCTACTTTTTTTCTTTTATTAATAGAAATGTTTTTTTGTTTCATAAATGTGATACTTTTTTACTCTCAATTTGCCTCTGGGTAGAATCAAAGATTGTTATCTTTGATTTTTGAAAATGTTTAACAAACTCTCAGGTTATTTATAAACAAAGAACCTGAATAAAAATTATTTATCAAACTGTATATTTATTTATTTTTTATGATGAAATGAATGTGAAATTATCTACTATCATGTCATTTTTTTTGTTAGTTAGATATTAAATAATTGTTTTAAAAATATATTATCTTCAGTCTTAATTACTTTATTCTATCCCATTCCTGTTTCATGAATTGGAATGTGTGTGACCTTATATAATGGCAGCTTATATTCCAGGATTTAATTGTTGTTTATTCTTCATGATACCAATAAAACTAGTTATTTATACATATGGGAAGCCCATAAATCGCTTAAGATTGCTTATAATAAGCTAATTTATTTAATTATTTCCTCTTGCTCACAGTAATAAATTATATAGTTCTGGCTTCCTGAGCTAGATTTATGCATAACAGCTATATGAGATAAGGGGGTTATATTTAGTGTATAGATATCTAGATGGTGATGATGATTCCTGGGTTGGCCTGAAGCAGATATTCTTCAAAATCCATGCACTACATTTTATTTTGTTTGGTCTCTATTAGAAATTAAGTTTGTAATTGGGCAGTACATTAATGGAACTAAGTAGCCAGAGCATTGATGATGATCAACATTTTTATATCTCAGCATTATTTTTAGGTGTATTCTTATGGATTGGCATTTAAGTTTGTGCATCCAAAGTATGGTTTAAATAATTGCCCAAGCTGGCAAAGACTCGAAAGTTAGACTGGTCTACAGGAGACCCATTTCAAATCCAGTCACAAGATTGACTGTTGATTTATTTTGACAGATCATTCATTATCAATGATTATTACTTTTGGGGAGTGCTGGTGAACTTGTAGTTAGCTATTCTGATCTCTCAGAGTGATCTATTATGCCCATCTCTTTTGAGATTAAATTATATATATTTTTAACTTGAGGATAAAAATACAAATTCCTCAGATCCCTCAGAGTTTAAACCCCAATTTTCTGTAGAGTTGATATTCATGTATGGGTGACCATCCCCCAGATATGACCTTGTATTTTCCCATAGTGTTACAATACAGAAACAATATGTTAGACTTAAAGTAACCAATTTATTTATTCCATGAATGATTAAAATGCTAGTTATGAAGCCAGTATTATTTAGAGGTATTGAACAATTTATAATGTAATTTCTATGATTTTTTATGTATTTGTTTGTGTGTGTGTGTGTGTGTTAACTTACTTTTAGTATTTATACTTTATAATGTTTGATTTAGTTTTATAGTTTGATTTTTATACATCTTAGTATACTTTTAAATATTTTTATTTTCAAAGTATAAATGCTATTTTTTTTAATTAGTTGGATATAATAGTTTACATCTTTAAATATTCAAGAGATGAAGAAATCAGTTTTGTTTCTTAATTTTTTCCTCCACCTAAAAAAGTTTTAAATTATGGAAGTAATTTTAATAATCAAAGTTTAGTTTTAAAGTAATGAACATTTAGTTTAAATAAATGTAGATCAATCTTTTCCTAATGAAAAAATTTAAGAAAAATTCAGTATTTGAATATTTTAAATTTAGTTTAACAAACTTATATCTCTGAAGATATTCCAATTTAAACAGCATATTTTAAGATAATATAATTCAAGGTATGTGTGTGTCTAATCTAATGTACATGTATCATATAAATAGTTTAGAAATTTGATTTTATTGTGCTTAAAATTCATAGGCACTTTGTTCTATTTATTTTGTTTGTTTAATATTGTAACAGTCAGATTTGTACGCTTCGTTAACATAGTGCAGAATTCGACCACCACACAGAAAAGCAGCATCATAGGTAGTGGAGCTACCAGTAGTACTGAGTTCGAACATGGTTTATCGGTTCCACAATACACTCTATGAAACAACACATCTGATGCTACATTAGTAAACATTTCTTTAGGCACGGGGATCAGGGAGATGCGAGAGACTCATAGACTTTATTTTCAAGTTATCTATATATAATATTAATATTAGACATTTATATTTTAAATAATCCAGAAGATAGTACATTGAATATGTGTTGAATAAATAAATATATGATGGCAGACATATGGTTTGAAATTATTTAATTATAATATTTTTTACTAAAATCATTTAATTAAAAACATTAAATTATATTAAAATCTCAGTAGCGGTATTCTTCTTCTGATACTGTTTTATATTTACAAAGAAATACAATTATTTGACTGATGTAATCTAGCTACCTGAATTCTTGAGCAAGTATTTCAAGATCATGCCTTCGGGGATTTAATATCTTTGCAATGCACGAGTCTAAATTAGGAATGATAATAGCAGCTGCGGACATATATTTTATTTAATTATATAAGATATTTATAAGTGATTAATTATGGGCATACATTGATTTGAGAGTGAATTTATGTCATATAATGTAGAGATGGAGTCACACATGGGATAATAAAATTAATAATAAGAAACATGTGGTACATTTAGAACTGCGATGCGAGTGTGAAAGTACCTTAAAACTGCGAAGCCAATGGATGAGTTTAAAATAATGGGCTGGTGTTTGCCATAGGCCCAAAGGTAAAGATGTCACAAGCATAATCAGATGCAAAGGGTTCATGCCACACTTACTCCCTGACTGCGTGGTGGGCATTAAGCCCTATGAGAATATTCATTATGTCCACTTATGTAGGATGACTAGGATTCAGTAAATACTGTATGATCCGGGATATCCAAGGCTCAAAGATGGATTATCTCATCTCTAAACTGTAACACATGTATAACTAACATAATATACTGTTAAGATTTAATATAAATTTATGACTCGGCCTTACATTACCAACACTTAATAATGTATTTGGCTCTCAAAGAAATGCACTTAATGGATTTATTGAATAATAATTTTATTATTTAAAATTAAAAACAAGCAAAAAAATTAATAGGTAAGTTGGGTGGGCACTCTAAGAATTAATATGTCTGCCACTTGCTATGTAGGAGACTCCCGCATTTACAATAAATGAAGCACTGAATGTGCATTGGTCAATATGAAAATAACAAAATAATTTAATAGAAGTAAATATTAATTATATAATTTGCAGGACATGCATCCACTGTTTTAGGCAATCATGTATTTGTATTTTAGAGACTTATGGAGATTTCCAAGCTGCCCAGCCAACATAAGTATAGAAAAGAAATATATTAGTAGATCGCTGTACAAGATGGCAACCATTTTGATTAGGATTTATATTTAAAATTTGGCAAGGTCCAGTTGGGAATCTCATAGACATACTATCATTAAATAATTAAAAAAATGTAAAAGTAGAAATACATATCCAAGAAATAGACAGAGTTAGGTAAGCTAAATTGTTAAAAGAATTTACATAATAGATTAATAATTAAATTTATAATTGTACAGTTTATATAGAGAGTGAGCTATAGCTTGAATAGAATTTAGAGTACTCTAGAAGGCCTTGGGTACAGGTACCTGTTTTATAAGAAGCTTTCAGATTCCATGGTCAGTAGCAAATTGTTCGTGAGTTTAAACAGTAGCAGTTCTTTCCAGTACTCAGGTTATTAATTCATTTCAGTAGCAGCAGCAGCTTTCCGATTGTTTGGGCAGCAGATCCTCTTGGTTGAATTGGTGAAGGGCACATGTGGAGGTTCGGGCATATGATCAACCATCTCTGGAGGGAGAATAGTCTGGGTGCTTCTACTCAATCATCTTGTAGTGGACAAATTAATTTAAGATTTGGATTCTCTCAACCAAGCAAGAGCACAGCCAAAGTCTAACTAAAAAGTTCTTAGAAATCCAAAATGTCCTCTTTTCTTTATCTTATCTTTTCAATTTTATTCTATTTTATTTTTAGCTCCATTCATTTGCCCCGAGGAGAATCAATGCATTTTTAGAATTTTAATTAATTCAGAAAGATACGTTCCTATTGTTTAGGTTTATTTTACCTTTTAACATTTTCATAATTAAAGCTTTTAGGGAATTTTTCTAATTAATCTATTATCTCTCACCGACCATTACTTGCAAAATTTCAAGTACAAAAGGGAATATATAATTATTTTTACTTTTCTTTAAATTACAATCTAATTTCCAAAATTATTATTTAAAATACGATTTTTAAGAACAGCAATAAACTAACAAACATTTATAATTTAAAATAAATAATTAAAGTTATATAAACATTATATAACTAAAAGAGAAATTTAAATTATATCAAATATTTTTATTTATTGCTTTAAATTTGTTATCGAAGTGTGTGTGCATTTATGGTGAATTTTACAGATATTTAAACATTTTTAATATTGCTACATACACAATTCGATACCAGAAAGTTTAAATTTGGATAGGATAAGGTGGTGGGTGAGAGACAATAGAAAAATGTGAACTTAAGATTCGAATTCGAATCTTACTGTTTCAATGTATGCATCTGAAATTAAAGATTTATATATATGTGTGTGTGTGTGTGTGCATTTATACAGCAATCCTACAGATATTTA
Source organism: Epiperipatus broadwayi (assembly GCA_028023455.1). NCBI lineage: Eukaryota > Metazoa > Onychophora > Udeonychophora > Euonychophora > Peripatidae > Epiperipatus > Epiperipatus broadwayi. The sequence continues at coordinate 1,162,266 of JAQFVV010000043.1, forward strand.
TTTGCTGCACTTCAATTCTGTAGATGTTTATTTGCTCCCCTATAAAATGTATTATTCCCATTTGAGATATTCATGGTTGACTTATTTTCCTTCAAATTTAAAGACATTTCTACCCATAAATTTTATTTTACTTTATACCCTGGTGGTTAGAGGCTATATTGTGTTCCTACTTTTAAAGTGGTGTGTGAACAAATGCATAGTGTATAGCTCTGATTTTATAATGGCCTACATCTTGTAAACATTTACAGTTAATTTAAGTTTTATTAATGCCTATTTTGTTAATAGAAAAATAAATGTGCACATCTTAACTTAGTAACACATATCTAACAAAATCAAATAAATAATGAATTACTTAGTAATAGTCTTCAGATAGTACAGCAATATAATGTAAGTTTTTATAAGCATCAATATTTAAAAGCTGCCAGACATCAAATCCAATATGTGCCAATGTAATGGAACAATTTCAATTTGTAATGAAACTGTGTTGTGTTACTGTTGTCTACTTTGCTAATTGGCATTTCTAAAGAATCTGTTCTCTACAATCTATTAGTAATGATTTATTTGTGTAGGCATCTCACCAGTAAACTTATATTCTAAGTGGTAAGTCCAGTCACATTTTTGGGTGTTGGATATTGGCATGCCTATTATCCATTACAATGTAAATAATTATAATTTAACTATTTACAAAAATTGTAGGGTATTTTCATGCCTGAATCATGAGTTATGGCATAAATATGACTGTTTCTTACCTTAACTCATAATAGAATAGCATGCTAGCATTAAATTTGGTTTCAAAATAAATAAAACTACTACTGAGATGTTTGAAATGATTCAACCCATGTATAGCAGTGACGCCATGTGACTTGCATGTGTTAAGGAAGTCAAATTACAATGCAATTTATTCCTTAAATATATCTAAGTAAGTTGTCAAGTGGTTTTCAAAACTTCATGGTGGCAGGTAGAGCATTGAAGACAATTTATAATAGCTAAAAGGGTACTTGTCACATTTAAAAAACAGGCAAAACTCTCTATAGTATTGCCACTCAGTGCAATCCAGAGTAATCAATGAATGCCAGAAGGCTTGTGCATAAGATCCACATCTAGTGCTTACTCATCCAATATCCCCAGCCTAGTTTCTGACTTGTGGCCTTCATCAGTGAGGAGCCTTAAATCTGAGAGTACTGCACCTAGATATTAGGATCTAATGCAACCCTCCACTCCATCAGCCACCTTTTATCTCTACTTAATTATAAAACTATAAGTCTTAAATTGAAAACAAAGCTTCTCACTGATGAAGGCCACAAGCCAGAAACTAGTCTGGGGATATTGGATGTGTAGGCACTAGGTGGGGATTTTATGCACAAGCCTTCTGGCATCCATCGTTTTTTTGCCTGTTTTGATAACAGTTATGAGCAAGCATAGGAAATGGTGATCATGTGATGTTTATTGACCTGTTACATTTCCTGTATATGAGGATGAAAAAAAATTCAAATTAAGACGCAGTTCCTCATTAGACATATCCAAAGACTGTAGAAAAAGATTATCAAGAACAGTATTAATTATACAAACTCTAATAATATATTAGCTTCAGATGAAATTGCTTTATCAAAAAATTTGTTACAAAGTAATTTGTTCATGTGATCACTTATTTAACTACAGATTTAATGGTATACTAGAAATGATGATGTAACCTTAAAGTTGAATGGAAGTAGTTTGCCATAAGGAGTTACCCCAATGATGATTTCTCAGACTGCAAAATAAAATCTTTCTGGATTGAAATCTATAATCATCATCATCATTCATCCATTATTGAGCCACTGCATGATGAAGGTCTCTTTAAGTGCAATCCATCTTTCCCAATCTGTAGGCTATCTTTTCCACACCATTCTAGCGCACTTCATTTCCATATTTCATCCATTCATGTCACATGCGGTCACTCTACATGTTTTTTTTACAATCTCTTGAACTTCAATTTAAGATTTTAACTATAATATATTCTAAATAATCTAAATATTCCTGAAATCCTAAAACTCAATAAAAAATCATCAAAAATATAAAAAAATAAGTTGAAAGAGAAAAAAACTACGACTTGTTCTGTTTGACTAATAGATTTAAATAGGTTGCAAACAATATTTACGCAAATAATGAACCTGGGAAATATCTTTATTGGGTGTAAATGGCTCTGAGTAATGCATAGAGTTCTTTTTGTAAAATAATTAAGATTAGTAAGTACAAGATATAGATGGAATAAGTGAAATTAATGTAAGTTTTAGTGATCCTAGATGCTTTGAAATCCATCGGAGAAGCATCAAAGTTTGTCAATAAACATCACATGACCACCACCTCTTATGCGTGTATATAGCTGTTGCTAAAACAGGCAAAACTCACTATACATATTGCCACACACAGCAAGCTAGAGAAATTAATGGATGCCTGAAGGCTTGTGCATAAAATCCCCATCTAGTGCCTACACATCCAATATCCCCAGACTATTTTCTGGCTTTGTGGCCCATATGACTATATAAGCTGATGGGCTTGGATTGAAAACATTAAGGTGTTTTCAGTTTAAGACTCATAGTTTTGTAGTTAATTGGAGATAAAAGGTGGTTGCTGGAGGGTTGCATTAGATCCTAAGATCTAGGTGCAGTGCTCTCAGATCCAAGGCTCATCACTGATGAAGGCCACAAGCCAGAAACTAGTCTGGGAATATTGGATGAGTATGTACTAGATGGGGATTTTAGGCACAAGCCTTCTGGCATCCATTGATTTCTCTAGCTTGCTGTGTGTTGCAATACGTATAGTGAGTTTTGCCTGTTTTAACAAAATTTGTACAATGTCCCCTTTCACGTTTGAGAGACGTGAGTTTTTTATAGCATGGTGGTAAAATTAGCTCCTTTATTATTATTTTTAATATATGCAATAATTTTCTGTTCAATAATTTCTAGCATGATTAATCTTAAATTGTCTACTGATGACATTATTGAAAGATTCTTTTTTGCACAAAGGATGTTTATTAACAAGTAGAACATCTCTGTCAAAATGCAAATAGTTAAAGCAAACATCCAAAATTAAATAAGAATATAGTATAAAGATTTATAAATGCTAATTGGAATAATATCAGTTACAAGCATGTCATGTTATCTTAGATGAGAGATTTTAAGGGTAATATATAGTGGTGTAAAATTAAGATATTGTACAGATGTTTTGATTAATAAAGTTTAGAAAATAATTAGCTTCATCTTGTGAGTAATGGACTAGAGAAATCACAACTTCAAAAATGTTAAATCGAATTGGTCAGAGTTAGTATTATCAAGACATGAGAGAATTAGACTTTTTTAAAAAAATTCAGTAAAATAATGCATACCGGCATTATTCAAAATATTTTAAAACTGCAACCAATCTGATATTGAAGATAATGTGAATATGTTAAGAAAGTAATTAAAAAGTATAATGATGATATATTGTATTAAAAATCAACAGAAGGAGTTTATTTGATGACAAAAGTATAAATAGAGATATATTAGTCAAATTTCTGTAAAGTGAGTGGAATATACGCATACTCCAAAAAAGCCATATGAGAGATTATACGCATACTCCAAAAAAGCCATATGAGAGATCAGAATAAATATATTTAAAAAAGGAAACAACAGACACTAGTAGTAAAGATCTACATCTAACTGCATCAAATGGATATATGAAAACATAATTGGAGAGATACGTGAGTAATTTTGGATTGGAGTACAGAAATCAGCCATAAATAACAAAGACTAGTTATATTCAAAGATCCTATAAGGGTAATTGTACCAGAAGGTTATATGAACAAACAATTGGAGAGATATGTGAGTAATTTTGGTTTGGAGTAATTAAAAACCAATCCATTTAAGTACAATTAAAATAACAAAGACTAGTTGTGCAAGAAGATTCACTTGTATAAGTGGATAAAAAGATGCAGTGGAATTAACAAATCAAGATATATTAACTTTTTTACAAAAATTGTTTATACTTACTAATACTGCAAGTTTTGAGCTGAATAGATGTTAGTTTATCTTGTGTAGACTTAGTTTTAATAAATACTATTATATCACATGACAATTCATAAATTGCTTTAACATGAACATTTTATAAAAGGGGTTTAAGACTATGAACATTTATTGCCACAAAATTTAAATTATACGAAATTTTATTTGTTAGAAGTCTTTGAAAGTTATTACTCTCGAGAGGAATATCATTTTAACAATTACTCAATGTGCAAGTGTTATTTCCAATTGTAATTCAATGTCAATTAGATTATTGTGTGATTGGTATTAGAATCATGTAATACAGAGAATAAGCCAATAAACATCACATGACCACCACTTCTTATGCTTGCTTATAACTGTTTTAAAACAGGCAAAACTCATTATATGTATTGCCACACACAGCAAGCTAGAGTAATCAATGGATGCCAGAAGGCTTGTTCATAAAATCCCCATCTAGTGCCTACTCATCCAATATCACCAGATTAGTTTCTGGCTTGGACCTTCATCAATGGGTGTTGAACTGAGTTCAGACTTATATGACTATATAAGCTATTGGGCTTAGATTGAAAATATTATTGTGTTTTCAATTCATTCTCATAGTTTTGTAGTTGAGATAAAAGGCGGCTGCTGGAGGGTTGCATTAGATCCTAAGATCTAGGTACAGTGATCTCAGATCCAAGGCTCTTCACTGATGAAGGCCACAAGCCAGAAACTAGTCTGGGGATATTGGATGAATAGGCACTAGATGGGGATTTTATGCACAAGCCTTCTGGCATCCATTGATTACTCTAGCTTGCTGTGTGTGGCAATATGTATAGTGAGTTTTGCTTGTTTTAATACAGGGAATAAATTGTTAGATGTAAAAGTATTACTATCATCAGTCATGTTAATATAATCTAAGACAATGGATATAATATCATTTGCTTGTTTGGTGACAAAATTTCATTGAAGTTAAGGATTATTAGAAATATGAAGATCGGGAATGGATAATAAAATGAGACTTATTAAAGCATTGGATGTAGAAATTGATACGTTGCTTGCTACAATATTTTTTCAAAATTTGGGTTCAGATCATTACTTTAAAAATTGATGACTCTATCAATTTTATATTTGACACAATAAACAGCACAACATATCCCTAGTTTGAAACCCTTATATAAAGGGATTTATAGCCATAAATGCTGATGCTGATCAAACTGAAGATATAAATTATAGTGATATAATTTTAAAATCATGATAAAAGAGATGATAATAGCTGGACAATTGAAATATTGAACTGGATTTCAAGAGATTGTAAAAGACCCAGAAAGAGACCACATATGAGATGGATTGATGAAATAAGAAATTATAGTGATATAATTTTAAAATCATGATAAAAGAGATGATAATAGCTGGACAATTGAAATATTGAACTGGATTTCAAGAGATTGTAAAAGACCCAGAAAGAGACCACATATGAGATGGATTGATGAAATAAGAAATTATAGTGATATAATTTTAAAATCATGATAAAAGAGATGATAATAGCTGGACAATTGAAATATTGAACTGGATTTCAAGAGATTGTAAAAGACCCAGAAAGAGACCACATATGAGATGGATTGATGAAATAAGAAAGTGTGCAAGGGGTGGTGTGAAGAAAAGGTAGAGATCAGAAAAGATGGATTGAATTTGGAGTGACCTTTATCATGCAGTGGATTAATAATTGTTGGCAATGATGATGATTTATCAATGAATGGTCTTTTTTATTTTAATAGATAACCTTTAACTCAAGATTCCCAACTTGACTTCTGCAGAAATCTAGGATTCAACTGGATTATTCGAATTCTAATTAATAGTTTAAAATATGTAGGAAAAGTTTTTACTCTATACTATGGCATGACAAAATATAACAAACAGGTGTTATTGACCTCATTGAAAAAATTAAAAGAATGAAATGGAGTTGGGCTGGACATATTACTAGAAGAGATGATAATAGATGTACAAATGAAATCTTAAACTGGATTCCAAGAGATTTAAAAGACCCAGAAAGAGACCACATGTGATGAGATGGACGGATGAAATAAGAAAGTGTGCAGGGGTAATGTGGAGAAGAGAAGCTACAGATCGGAGAAGATGGATTGAACTTGGAGAGACCTTCATCCTGCAATGGATTGATAATGGTGACTGCATATTATTTTTATTTTAATAGATTATTTTAATTTATAGACCTTTTTAATATATTACTTGCATATCAATATTAAGAATTTTATATAATTTGTTCTTTACATACAAGTAATGATTTAAATATGCTAAGAAAATATAAAGTATATCTCTATAAAAATTACAGATTTTATTATGACACTTGCATTTATAGAGAGAGAGAGTTCGGAACCCCCTATAACATTCCAATACACTGTAAAGTTGTCCTTGGTTATTTTAAATTTCAGATATATATATATATACTTACATTATAAAGTTAAACACAGACTTGTCTTTTAGCTCATTATTTATTTGAATAAAATAACGAGTGTTAATTAACAGTCACAAGCAGTTTTAGATATCATGCTCACGACTACAAAAATTGGAAGTGTTCACCTATTATTCTTTCTTTGAATGAATGATATTGTGCTTATCTTATCATATAAATAAAAACATAATTACAAATTTTAATTAAATTAATCAGAAAAGTAATTAAAGATATAAACAAAATTTAATCAAAACATTACAAAAAATCAGTATTTATTTATCTGATCCAATAATAAAATCGAGATTATATTATTTATTATGCTACTTAAACAAATAAACACATATTTTTCAAATTTTCTTACTTGTATACTTCAGCTCTGAGAGTCATTTCTACTGTCTGGCCCGGCTCCAATTCCATTTTTGTTGGAAATAATGATAGTTGAAAAAATTTAGCCTCAGATGATAAAGATATCTAAAATATTATAGTAATCCCAATATCAACTATTAATATAGTAAAAAAAAAGAATACAAATCATTTTAAAAATATACTTTACTGCATTTTGTAAAGAATGATCGCATATCCAATTGCCATGCTATAATCTGGGGTTCAAATCCAGGCTAAGTAAAACTTAAAAAATTATTTCAGGTTTAATCGGGTTAGGCATGTGTGTCTTTTCAATCATCAAGTCACTCAATATTTTTAGTTAGAAGGTACACAAAGATCGAAAATAATCCCCACACCGTCCCCTCATTTAAAGGAATCGGCAAGCCTAGTAAATGTCTCCTTCAGTCTTTCTCTAAAAGAGATGCGGAGAAGACTCTTGCGAATGTCTTTACCTCATATTAAGGAGCCATTTTACATTTTTGGGATACAATAACTATGTACAAATGAGATGTTAAAAAATAACCATTTTTTAAAATATATAACAAAATAATTATAATAATAATTATTTCTATGAACACTATAACGTTTTATGTTTCTCTGCACATAATGGTTTTATATTCAATTTGCATATATATATGACATATTTTGCGGGTTCATCCGTGTTAAAAAATTTTAAATATTATTATTCTGACTACGTTTCAACTTGGTCACACAAGTCATCCACTGGGTGATAAAAGGTAGAAAGACGGTTGTAGAGGCGCTAAAATCACTGATTTGAATTAAACGTTAAAGTTCCACCAATAGCAAAAATGTTAAATTTAAGAATGTTTTTTAAAAAAATCTTTCCAAATAGGAGAACGTTTGCATGTATCATCTCACTTATTGATACAATCTGAATATCAACTGAATATAAAATTTTCCACCTATATAGTGTTCCATTGAAAAATGACTGACTTTCTCCAACCATTTGCAAAGTTTGACTTCCTCAAAAGTTTTAAGTTACTATGATCATGAGGATCTATATAGTAAGTAGTGTATTATCTAGGCAAGTTTATTCTGGCAATACTCTTAAGGATTCAAAAAGTTAGAATGATGGTAAATAAATATTTATTAGATTGTTAAAACTAAATTGGTTTAACCAATTTACAATAACTTTAATATTTGGTAATAGTAAAGCAATACAGAGACTTCAGACCACTCAAAGAAGTATGGAGAGATGCATATTGGGAGTAACAAGAAGAGATCGAAAATGCAATGTATGGGTAAGAGAACAAACATGTGTTACTGATCTCATTGAAAAAATTAAAAGACTGAAGTGGAGTTGGGCTGAAAATATTGCTAGAAGAGATGATAATACATGGATAAATTGAAATTTTAAACTGGATTCCAAGAGACTGTAAAAGACCCAGAAAGAGACCATGTGTGAGATGGATGGATGAAATAAGAAAGTGTGCAGTGGTGATGTGGAGAAGAGAAGCTAAAGATAGGAAAAGATGGATTGAACTTGGAGAGACCTTCATCCTGCAGGGGATTGATAATGTTTGATGGTGATGATGATGAATAGTAAAGCTATTTTCTAAACAAAGAAATTAATAAAAGCTTCAGTAAACACTACCAATAATGCAACATATTGTGTCAAACTATATATTAACTGGATAATTCTGGAAATTATGCCAATTCATATTTTTCTAAAGTGATATTAATATAGATGTAATCCACCGAGCATTCAAAACAATTCTCTAAATTTTATTTTGTGGGAAGCAATTTGATAATGAAAATTTTCTTCCATAATATTAAATTTTTTACTGGTAATGTATTGTACATTTTTGTTTAACTTACTTTGCCCTTTTGTCTGTCCATTTGGATAAAATTGCATAACTCAATTTTCATCCACTTCCCAATTACATATCTAGTTGAAACTTTACATACATGTGTATTCTGGATTGCAATATTTTTTAAGAGTTTGCAAACAATTTTAGTAAAAAATTAATAATTTAAATTTTTAATTTTATATGAGATGAGATGTGATGCACTGTGGCTCTTTTTCAGAGTCAGGAATCTCAGCCAATATGCCCAGAGAAACCTGTTAGCTGCATCCCTTTCCCTTTCCATTCCCCACCCTTTCTCATACTCTTCTCTATCCTGCTCTATTTTATTTCCACAACATAATCTTTGTCAACTCCATGGCCTTTATATCTAAATCCTCCTTGCATTTTCTCAAACCCAGCATAAAAACCAAGAACACACTTTCTGTATAATAACTTTTTCAGTGTTCTTTACGCTACTGCCATTTAATTGTAGAAACTGCATCTAAACTTTTTTAGTTCCTAATTTCTGGCAATATATACTTTTAAAATTTTTTAATACTTTTATTCACGTAAATGAACCAAAATTTTTAAAAAAATATTTTTTTTTTTTTAGTTTTCACAATATTCTCAGTATTTTGCAACCAAAATAAAAATATGGAAATTTTTGTTTAGAAATAGTCTTAGATATAATAAATATTTCAAAATATGAGGACACCAGATTTTTATTTTTGGTCATGTAATGATGCAAATACTACAAAAACTGAAGAAAATTGATTTTTTATTTCCCAGTGGACTTATATGAATAAAACTTTCTTTAAAATATATAAATATTATTTTTAAAACTATAAAATCTATTCCTGATAATGGTTTATACATAACAAACTATGCAGGTGTATAAAAACACAATTCATTCATTACATGCACAAGTTTAGTGAGAGATGAGAATATTTTATCCCATAATATTATTTGCATTAGGTCTAACAATGATTGTTTTTATTTCAACAAATAACTACTTTTTTTCTAGATTTGATAAATTTTCTAATCCTGCATCACAAAGAATTATAAAAGAATAGATCATGCTTTTGGAAAAAATGTGTGTTTTGTTTCTGATTAGATAACCAAAAAGGATGTTATTTGGCACACTCCTATGCCATATTACTGTGCAAGCCACTTTCTTTTCTTCATCTAATGGCACATCTAAATATTTTAATTTTTAATCATGTTTCTATATCTGTATTTAGAATTTTACCCCATTAATTAAAAAAAATAACCATATCTATTTTAGATGCATAATTTTTAACAAATGTCTATAAATCCTTGAATGTATTTGAATGTTCCTACTTGAACGCTATGAGAAAAGCATGTCATAACATTTGAAATAATTTAATTAGTACCCTTAATCATAATACATTTAATATAGAGGGTAAACGAGCACAGATTTTCACATAACCCACCACTCACCACTCTATCTTATATCACTGATACACTTGAACACATATCCGAAAAGATAAATAATTACAAATATACATATTTCATGCTAAACTAGCAATCATCAGTTGGTCCAGATTATCATCTCTACACATATATGAGTGTTCAAATATATATTAAGATAGCCAATTTACATACTTTAATGGACAGGCATGAAATACGTATATTGGTGGTTATTTATCTTTTTGACATATATGTGTTCAAGTGTATCAGTGATATAAGATAGAGTGGTGAGTGGTGGGTCATGTGAAAGTCTGTGCTCATATGCCCTATATATTACATATATTGATACAGATATATAATAAGACTGTATTTCAGTTATTACATAATACATTTGTAATCTGAATTTACTTGCACCACAAAGATCAAAGCCTTTTTTAAAACTCATAACCATGATTATTAAACATAATTAGTAATAAACTGTGAAAAAATATATTAGTCAATTATGCACAAAGAAGCAATAAATAAATGCTTAATTTTTCCAAAAATAAATATGCATCCAACATGCATTTGAATATATAAATAATTAAATGATTAAATGATTAGCTACTCAGGAGGTCATTTGACATTCTAGCATCAAAATGGCAGACCGAAAACAGCAGACTTCATTCAATTCATCAAATTCAGATATTTCTTTTTATTTTCTTCAGACAGAAATTTATTCAAAAACTTGAGCATATTACAAAACTAATATTTTGCTATATTTGAAGTGAAATCAATTTAAGAATATTATATTATACAATTAGTTTTTAAAATTGATTTATGTTTTTTATTTCATATATAAAGTAGTAAATTGTATAATATAATATTCTTAAATTGATTTCACTTCAAAAAGAGTTTCAGGTATTGTGGTTAGCACAATAGGCTATACTTTTAATGACTTAGGACAAATCCAAATAAAATTAGAAAATTTTTAATAAAACAAAAATTCTCAGAACTCAGAATTTATTACATAACTAGTTCATAACCAGGTAGTCAGCTATTCAGTATTGATTTGTAGATGAATGTCGATCTATTCTTAACAGAGGTTATACAATCTTATCTGATTTCAAATGTATTGGCATTTCTTTAGAACAAATTAGCCTAGCTAAAACAGATCAACTCATTTATCAATAATCTATCTTATATTTTATCACCCAGAAAATGAATAAAGACTAGTTCTTGATATTTACTTGTCAAAGTCAAAATTACATAAAAATATTACTCATACTTTTGGAAACTAACTTTATCAGTTTGAACTGTTAAAAGGAGGTTGCCTTGACAACAGTTTGAAATTGTTGAGTGTTATTAAGTGTTGACTGGCTTTTAATGATATATATATATCAAATGAAATAATCCTCAATTTACCCTTCTTTTTATTAAAGATGATTCTGATTTGATTTCTGACTTGTCCTGAGCAATCATATGAGTATTCCAATGTAATGACTGAATTTTGCGCCCTCTATTAGAGATGAGAAACTTCTTTGCAAAGGGTACATTGCTAAAACAAAAAATATATTATTTGTTAATTGCTTAATTAAAAAGAAAATTAAATTAGTTTTAACCCAAATTTATTATAAAATTGTATATTATATATTAATTATTAACTATATTTTCATGTATATACTGTATTTTTTTTAATGTTCGAGTAAAAAATTAAATATATGTTATGTACGTATAGTACAGAGACACACAAACAGTTGCATGATGATTTAACAGTAATAGGATAATTTTTTTAAAACACACTGGCATTATCCAGATGTATAATTGAGTGAAGAAATCCTGAGACAAGTGTCAAGAAAGAAATCATTATAAATCTTTCAAGAAGCCTCAAATTTCTACTGCCATAGATAGTATAAAAGACAAGACAATTTATGAAGAAAGCAATGATGAGTCAGAGGTCAAAGGTAGTGACTATATGAATGAAATTTTTGTTGTATTTTTATATTGGACTATTTCCATCATCTAATATGAGTATTGAATGTCTTTAGAAAAATTTAACTTTTATTCAAATATTCCAAATACTTTCAATTGTTACTAATAGCACATCAAACTGGTTAGTATATGCACAACATTTTGAGAGGTATTATTCTCCCCTCTTCTTCAGGTGTTGATAGCCTGGCCAGTGACAGTACTAGCATGGGATTCGAACCTGGACCCTTAGATTCTTGAGTATTGAATTTTAAAATAATGTTGTAAGCAGGATGGCTCAGTTGGTTGCACATATACTGTGCAAAAATATGGTTTTTCAACTTTGTTTTATGCCAAAAAACTGCATTTATTAAATCCATGCACAATTACAACAAACAGAATCTTCAAGATCTCGTAATATATATATAAACAAAACAAGTTATAAATTTCGTAACTTGCTCATAGCTTGCATTTTATGATCACTAGATGGAGCTTTACCAATAGCTCACTAACAAGCTAACAGGTTTCTTTGGGCATAGTTGCTGAGAGATTCCTGACTCCGTTTAAGGAGAAGTCACGGTACATGACATCACATCACAAGTTTGTTTACATAAATGCTGAGAGAGATAGAATTCAATATCTCTTTTATTGTCTCCAACCTTAAACCATGGTTTTGAGCTAGTTGGCTCACGTCAGTAAAGGGTAGAGTTTCTAGTCTTCCTACCCTTTACTGACATGAGCCAACTAGTTCAAAACCATGGTTTAAAGGTTGGAGACAATGAAAGAGGTATTGAATTCTATCTCTCTCAGCATTTATGTAAACAAGCTTGTTAGTGAGCTATTGGTAAAGCTCCAGCTAGTGATATATATATACACACACACATTATAATTAAATTGTGATCATATAAAGTTTATTATTTGGATTAAATAAATATTATATGTTCTTTTATGTGAGTATTTGGGTTATAGTGTTATTAGTACACTATATCATATTTAAAAATATAGCAAATCTAATAGAAATTAAATAGGCAACGTAATTAAATTATCGACTTTAATTAGTTATCATTAAAAATATTTTCTGAGTTTTTGGACAATGAATTTATCTGAAATGAGAGCATCATTTTGAGAATCTGTTAAAACATTGTGAACTAGCAACAGCTTAATTACTAATATATATTCCAAGAGTTGATGGCATTTTTATGATCTATTGAACTGTTTAATCCAGGGGTCTGTATCAAGAGATAATGCTATTTTTGACACAGATTCAGCATTTGGAAGATCAATATTTTTCAATAAAATGGCCGCGTTATCTTATTTGTTTTGATCACCAATTTCAGGTAAGATGCTCAAAGATAAATGAGACTAAATTTTCTACTAAAATTTTTAACAGCTGAAATAGCATTATTAACTAGAAATATTAAAGATTCTTCATCTTATTTGGCAGCAGAATGATTCTTATTTAGGTTAAGTTGTCATGATCTGGGTACTACTTTACAAATATTTATTTGATTGATAAATTTGAAGTCAAAATGGTGCCGACAATTAGCACAATTTTATGACTTCATAGATAATTAATTAGTCAAATGCAACAATTTGTAACAATTGTATTTTTTGCTTTCTTCATATATAATTAAGCTTATATAAAACAGTTTAATCATTGTATTATAAACACTTTTTAGCAAAACCTTTTGCTGTGTTATAATATTAAATCCTCTATTCTCTTTATTACTGTTTTAGAATGCTTTATATTTCAATCCCCTACGACAGTTTTGATTGCCCCAGCAATCTTCTTCAGAACTTCTATTTATAATTCCAATACTTAACTTAAGTTAAGGATTGGAATCATAAATAGAAGTTATTGGAATTATAAATAGAAGTTCTGAAGAAGATTGCTGGGGCAATTGAAACTGTCCTAGTGGGTTGTAATAACAGCATTGTAAAACAGTAATAAAGAGCATAGATGGATAATTCAATATTATATGGATTTGGCAATGCAATAAGAAAGATAAAGTTATAATATCTTTTATTGTACCTATTGTAACCAACTGTTCCCCAACTATCGGTCATCAGTGAAATTGTGCACACCAAGAATAGTTGCCTTCTGGAATTATTTGCTACATCAGTTGTATGATACACATAAATCATAAAATATCAACATTTATATCTCAGGGTTCTAATTTTGATATGTCCAAATCGAGGCACACTTAAGTTAGGCAAGAGGGTTCATTTTACTGCCACTCAATGTGCAAAGGCACCAGCATAACTATGAGACACTATAACTAATAGTCTGGTTTGAATCTTTTATCTTGTTGCGATATTAAAATGATTTACATAGTGAACAAAACCACATCCCAAGCTCATTAATTGAGTTCACAACTAGCATATTATACTTTCTGTTGATAGAATTATGCATAAACCACTATGCTTAAACCATACTACAGGTATTTGATTATAGCTGGAAAATAATAATGGCTTCTATTAATCACTCATTAAATAAATTAAATAATCCTATTTCTCAAAAGAGATGATAATAAATGGTCAATTTAAATCTTAAACTGGATTCCAAGAGATTGTAAAAGACCCAGAAATAGACTACATGTGAGGTGGATGGATGAAATAAGAAAGTGTGCAGGTGTGATGTGGAGAAGAGAAGCTAAAGATCGGAGATGGATTGAACTTGGAGAGACCATTTTGCAGTGGATTGATAATGGTTGATGATGATGATGACGATTTTTCAAATCCCAAAGAGTACATGATAATCAGCATTTATGATTGCAATGATGAATCAATGATGATCTGGAATAATCATGAATAAAAAAAATGAATTGGTGACTGATGATCTGGAATAATCATGAATAAAAAAGGAATGATTACACTAATATTTACATTTATTTACAGATGGTACATATAACAAAAAAATAATTTCAATATTGAAACAAAATACAATATTAAATGTCCACACCTAAATTCTGTTACTTGCCAAGATACCCCAAAATAATATCATAAGAGAGCATTATTTGTGTTCATTAATATAAAAAAAAATCATAGTAAAATAATAAGTTGGATAATATAATACCTTGTTATGAAAATTATTCCATTTAAAGAATCAGTATAGTTAACATACCAATTAATCATAATTACATATTTTCCATAGGTTCAAATAAGTATGAATGACATTCATATCTGATTTCATTTTTTATGGATTTTTTTAATCTCCCATAAGATATTTATTTATGTTGTTGAACTTTGTTATTTTAACAAAGCATAAAACAAACAGCTACAAAATCTTAAGTATATCAGAAGGAACTGATTGCACACTTGGTTTCAACAATTTCCTTAGTACATTACTTTAACTTACATTAGATTGGAGGTTAGCTGGATCACAAATATTCATTCACCCTGTAACAGTATATCTTGCATACCTTCTTTAAGTTATTCATGATCAACAATTACCGAAAATAAACATCTACACAACAGTAGCTCTACGCTCAATGCACCAGGGTAACATTACTAACATAAACCTTAAAGAAACATGTATACAATAACAATAAGAATATCAGTCTAGGGTCATGTCTGAATATACTTGAACTAAATATCCGGGTGTTTATCAGCATCTATATAGATACAAAAAAAATCATCTGAATATACTTGAACTAAATATCCAGATGTCTATCAGCACCTATATGGATACAAAAAAATATATAGTAAAAGATCAACAATTTCCTTAATAAATCATACCATCCGAGCATATTCATTAAAATTATGACTACCTTATAAGATATTGTGTCGGATATTTCCAACACACTGCAAAATACTAATGACTTCCTGATACAATAATAATACTATAAAATGAAAATCCAGTGACATCCAATGAAAGATTCACAACTGCAAAATGGTCACCTGCCCCAATCATCAACCACGAATATCTAACCTTATTTAACACTGACTTCCCAGATCCACTAAATTGTTGTTAATAATGGTAACAACCAGTTATAAATTAAAAGTCTAAAGTAGAGTTGGTCTGAACATATTACTAGAAGAGATGATAATAGATGGACAATTAAAATTTTAAACTGGATTCCAAAAGATTGTAAAAGACCCAGAAAGAGACCACATGTGAGATGGATGAATAAAATAAGAAAATGTGCAGGTAATGTGTAAAAGAGAGGCTAGAGATTGAAAAAGACGAATTAAACATGAAGAGACATTAATCGTGCATGGACTGATAATGGGTGACAATGATGATGATAATGATTAAAGCATCAAAGGTATTTTATTATACATATATTTATAAAAGATTTTCACAGCTTACAAATATAAATCATATTTTCCAGGTTCATTCATGTATGATTTTTATTATAAATATGTCAACATTTCAGCATGACCATGCAAGCTATCAACTGGGTGATTAACAGACTACTATAAAGATGGTGGTCAAAGTGCTGAAACAGTAATTTGTACTAGTTTTTTTCTATTGGTGGAATTTTAACATTGTTACAAATCATTATTTACAGTGATCCTATAACCATCTTTATAGTATTTTATTCATCACCAATTTATGGCTTGTGTGACGAAGCCAAAATCTCAGCATATTTGTAATAAAAATCATGATAAATAGAGTCACTCTGCAATGTTTTTGAATGGTTTCCACTAGCAACTGTATGATATAGTTGAAATTTTACTGTAATGCTAATGTTCACAACATACATTTTCATACATGGACCAAATCCCAAGTATATATTTATTTATGGTAAACATCTTCATTTTAATAGATATATCTAAAGAGAGAAGAGAGATTACTGTATATGTTATTGTTTTCTTATTATTTCTTACCAAAAATAAGATCCTAGGTGTAGCCCAGGAGTGATTGGTGGTTCAATAACTATTGTAGATCCAAATCCATGGGAAGTAATTATTATGGAAGATGAAATACTGTCTTCAATATTAATTATTAACTTATCTACAAGTCTGAAAAATAAATTTCATTTTGGTAACATATTTAAATTATAAATCAATAATATAGTATCTACTGACGTTTCTTTTTTTAAAGTATAAAAATACCTAAACTAAAAAAATTTCAAATAAAGTGAGATTAACAAATTTATACTAATTACTTACAAAACAAAAAGATAAAAAATATTTTAAATGTTACGCATTTTCCTAATCAAGAACAATTAATTGTTTACTTACAGACTTAGTAAATATTTACAAAAATAATTTAAACTAATGCTACTCTTATTTAATGAGAACTCTGCAGCATATAATCCTGATTTAAGATAGAGAAAAATATGGGGAAAACAGTGTGGTGAATGGAAAGGAAAGAGAAGGCGACTTAACAGGTTTTTCTTAGCATAGTGGCTGAGAGATTCTTGACTCTGATAAAGGAGAAGCCATAGAGTATCCCATCACATTAAGAGATACTATTAGTAGATGGCAAGGGAGTGTATACATTACTAGATCTTTTACTTGCTGATATTTTCTTATGCACAGAAAGTGGGGAAGATATGGAAGTTGTGCTGAAGTCTTGGTCAGGAGTAGGTAAAGAGATGAGGATCATATTTAGTGAAGAAAAATCAAAAGTAATGATGGTAAATTCTGGGGAAAAGAGAATTTTTTCTTGGTTGATATAAAGTTAACTATGATGAATAGGTACAACAATTTTGGAAATGTCTTCAGTAAGCAAAGGAATTCCTTGGAGGCATAAAGGAAAAAATGTTAAATGAAGCAAAGAAAAGAAAGGGGCTAATAAAGAAATTAACCAATATTTTCATATAATAAACATGATGTAGCAAAAACTATATGGAAGGGAGTAGAAGAAGCAGAAATAACCTATGCTAAAGATGTGTTAAAAAAGGAGTATTAGATTACTTAGAAAAAGTTCAAAGAGAAATAGGAAAACATGCATTAAATGCAGATAGGTGGATGTCAAAGGAAACAATTCAAGGAAAAATGGATAGTCAAGTTTTTATATGAGAGATAAAAAAAAAGCAAAATAAAAATGTTTGGTAGATTGCAATTTATAGATAGTAAGAGAAAAACCAAAATAGTATTTAATTGGGTTACAAATAAATGTCAGGCAACAAGATGGATGAGAAAGGTTGTAAGGTATACATAAGATTTGGATAAAGACTTTATGTCAGTATACTTGTACAAAAGGTGGGATGATTGTGTTGGAGAATTGTTGAGTGTTATAGTGGCAAAGAATGAGATAGAACAATAGATGCATTAATAAAAAATAAGGAATTGGAGAGATGGAGAACTAAAATGAAGAGTAGAAAGAGTTTAAATATATATAGATATAAAGAGAATATTGGGGGTGAATTAATTTATGATAATAGCAAGAAAAGTAGTTTACTGTTTAAGGCTTGAACAGAATTGTTAGCAACAAGAGAATATACACATAAATGGAGAAATGTGGATGATTTAGTCTGCAAATTATGTAAGGAAGGCATAGAAAATATTAAGCATCTGCTAATTGAATGTAAATGCTTACAAGCAAAAAAGGTACAAAGGAATAAATATAAACAAATGATTATAAAGAAAGTGGGTTCTTGGGTTTTTATGCTGGATTTGGAAAAAGATTCATGGCATCTAGATATAAAGGTCATAGAACAAGGAGCTGGATAGAGAAGAATATGGGAAAAACTGAGGGTGAGGAATGAAAAGAGAAGGTGAGCATGGCTGAGAGATTCCTGCCTTCAATAAAGGAGAAGCCATAGCGCAGTACATCACATTTAAAGGAATGTCCATATCACATCATTTAAATTAATGGCTTCATTTTCAAATCATTAAAATAGGTAAATATTGACTGACTGTATTATTTTATAAGCATCAAACAATTACTTTTTAATTACGAAATTATTAAATTTCTCAACCTCAATTTGGAATTCCTTTACATAATAATAAAACACTTTATACATTCTACTATGCTGATATTTAAGTAATTTTTACTCAGAATGATGACGATTTGAACTATATGGCTAGAAAAATAAAATATAGAAAATGGAGCCTGAAAATAAATATAAAAAAAAAATATTTGTATTGGAGGGTTATAGCAGGATATAATATTGGAAGATTGATATCCCATCGGGAAATGTGAGAAATATAAGTATCTAGGCATAAGGATTACTTAAAAAGAAATTACAGATGAAGCTATAAAAGAAAGCAATATGCTGGGTAGAAAAACTATAGCGTTAATAAGTAATTTATGATGCATTAGAATATATCAAAAATCAATAAATGATTAATATATGACATGATAACACATTTGAAAGTTGAAAAGAAAAAGAGAAAAACAATTGACGACTATAGAAATGCATGAAGCTAAGACAGAATATGTAAGCAATAAAGGGATTTGAGAGATAATGAATATTGAATGCAGTATTTAATAAATGGCATCTGATCATGATAGTCAGAATGGAATGAATCTACATAGAAAATATCTCGGGAAAGATTACCAAAGAAACTGGATATTACTGGGGAAAAGAAAAAGAGAGTGTACAAAATGAATTGGAAAAAAATAGATAGAGAAATTAGTCATTTATGAATGGACAAAGAGACATAGTGTTGGGAATTGGAAGATGTTATATAAGATTGATAAGAAAAATATATTATACAATCACAAATAATCCTGATTTGAAGTTAACATTCTTTTTATTGTGAGAAATTAATAGCAAATTTAAAATTTTTAAGTATTTAATTGGATTATATCAAGAAATCAGGAAAGAAAATGGGCTAGAAGAATATTAACAGATAAAAAATATGTCAAATGAGTAAAGAATATATTATAAGTGTATAATTATGAGGGGTAGAAAAAGAAGATATATTATTTGGTATTAAAAAAATAGCTTAGTCTATATAAAAATAAAAATATATAGAATATTAAAAAAATGTACAGTAACATTAGCAGTTTATTGCTATTTAATGCAAGGACAGGAATCTTGGATCAAGAGAGAAAGTACATTAATGATTTATATGGAGCTAGAAGGGCGAGTAATAAATATTTGTTTTTGCAATGCAACACATTTAATTAGTTAATGGAAAAATGGCTGGTGAACAGGTAATTGTAAATGTGAAGAAGGCAAAAGGAGTAGAATTTTTTGTTTAAGATTTTAGGATAAAAATGAGGAGATTGTGGATTAATGAAAAAGCTTTTATTAATATGGAACAACAGGAACAAAAATACACGAGTTTTAGAAGAACAACTTGATGATTACAGACTGCAAACAGGTCATAGATAGTTATGGTAGATTCTTTTTTGTGTTGTAAAATATTTTCAGTGGGAGTATATAGACTACGTATAGGAACTTTTGATATTACTTAAAAGGTTATTTTACATCATATCACATATAATGCAATGAATATATTTTGTAACATTGAATTTATAATTTTCTACTTCTTCTTTTCCTATGTATTTATTTCTATTATAACATATACCATTTACACCTTCTTAGACACTTTATCAATACTTTTATTTGTATTATTTGTATTACACTAACAGTTTCGACTGTTCTGTAGTCATCATCAGAGCTACAATATTCAAATATATAATTATACAATTATTACACTTATCCACATATATATACATAATTAATACACAATATAAACAAAAATAATTATCCATTTTAATACGATCTTTATAAATAATCATTTCCCATTTTATTACCTTATCTTCTAAATAATTTTATCAATATTTTATGTTAATTTATTTTATATCACTTTATTTTATTTTTTAAATATTATTTAATATAATAATTATAACTTTAACATTTGTTTTACTATTTAATTATGTATATATATGTGGATAAGTGTAATAATATAATTATATATTTGAATATTGTAGCTCTGATGATGACTGCAGGACAGTCGAAACTGTTAGTGTAATACAAATAATACAAATAAAAGTATTGATAAAGTGTCCAAGAAGGTGTAAATGGTATGATATGCTAAACATTGAATTTCTCAAGTGTTGTACTTTATAAAGCATATACTATCTGAAACATCATATTCCGATTAGTAGAACTTAACGTAATGAATGGACTGTTATAAATAAACATAAATAATTGAATGGTTTTGTTGCTCAGAGGTATGTAAGGAAAGTGAGTACTGTAACAAAAGTGGATGTGGTCATGGACTTTGATATCCAGTCTGCCATTCCAACACTGCCCCAAACTATATAGCTGTTGGTTTTAAAATAGCTACTGCTTTAATCCCTACTGTTAAAACTGATTTATAATTCATCAATATGATAAAGAGGAAAAAATATTTTCTTTGAATAATTTGAAAATAAGTAGAATAAAAAACTTATAAAATCATTACCCGCATTGTATTTTGATATTTATAAAATCTTATAATTTAATAAAAATTCGTTTTATAAAATTACATTTTACACAAGAATCCATCTTATCCTAGCCTCAACTTTGTAGCAAAAATATTTAACTTCCTCGCACATAATTTACTAATAGTCTACATTTCAAAACTGAAATAATAATTGAAAATAGAAGGATACTGCATGCAGGATCTTATATTCCCTACATTGCATTATTCTCCCAAAAAAATAGGATAAGTTACAGTTTAGGAAAGCCTACGGATCAGCTTTGCCTTATTAAATATATGGTAGTTGTAACTTACATCCAATGTGGCCGCAAGAGGCATAAGGTTTCTGTGCATATGCATGGTGAACGGCGCTACCTAGTGGCTGGAGCTTGCATCACTGCTTTTGGACCCCTACTCTGAATATTTCTGTGGTTGACACGGAAACAGCGCCTCTTGCGGTCACATGGGGCATAAATTACAACTACCAAATATACTGTAAAAAAATGATTAATTGATATGCCACTAATTTGTCTTTAACCTCGAGCTTGATTTCAGCAGTAATATTAGTTAAAACTTGTAAAAAGAGCATTTTGATTTTTTAATTCTAAAATGCTTTAACTTAAACCTTTGCATTTTTAATATATATATCAGAACTTTTTATTTTTTGTGATTTTCTAATCGTAATAAGAAAATTTTATCATTGCATTGTTTATAATTCTGAAAATCTTATTGAATTAATGACTGGGCTGTGAACTTTTATCACTATCTTTTCATTTCTACTTATATTATATAACAAATTCTCCATTTTTAAACACTTTCTAAAACATACACTCATCAATATATAACTTTAAAACAATCTTCACTTTTATATTCAGATTAATTGATCTAAATTATTAAATAATTCTATAATCACAGTAAGTTGTAAAATTGCATGTGTATAAAGCTATGTTAACTGCAGCTTAAACATAAATCACCTTCAAGCTATTTAAGCTTCCTTGTATAATTGATAAGCCTAAGGAAGGCACATATTCAGTGTTATATGTATAGATTTCAATTCTTTATCAAATCCAAGAATTTCTGTTCCCATAAATCTTTATTATTTATAATACTGGTTTGCATGTCTGGAGTTCTCTATCCTAATTTCATATTTTTAATCATTTCTTTAACAGTATTTGAAAAAATAACTTCTTATTAGTAAGTGAATACTTATCTAAATCAAATCACTTTAATTAAACTAAATTTTCTTTTTTAATTATGTTTATATTTATACCATAAATAGTCATGACATATCTTGCATTGGTGGTCGAGAGGTCAGCGCAACTGCCTTACAAGCAGTTTCTTGGGTTGCGGGTTCGTGTCTCGGCCGATGCTATGACACTTGAAAAAAAAAAATAGTCATGACATATTTTATATAATTAAATATTTATATTTAAAACTTATTTTATTAATTAAAACTGCTTTACAAAAGTAATTATATGTTAATGAGTTATTTATTTTATATAGCGCGGTGTTTATGAATTGTAATAAAGTAATGATCAGCATTTCAAGCTAATGCATGTGCACTTTATGAATCTTAATAATAAATGAATACTCTCACTTCCAACACAAGATAAAGTCTTTGTGAAAGAATAGAATGAATCCACCTATTCTTTCAATCCAAATGCTTAAGTATGGGCAAATCTTAAGTACAGTACTGGAAATGAGAGTGTGGAGATATTAACCAATCACTTTAAATTACTTTTACTATGTCTGAATGAATGACGCCTGTTTAATTTCATTTAAGAATGATGTATCGTAAATTCTAGTAAATTTTGAAGGCGTCATTCATTCAGAAATGGTAAAAAGTAATTTAAAGTGATTGATTTATCTTCATGCTCTCATTTCCAGTACTTAAGATTTTCCCATACTTAAGCGTTTGGGTTGAAAGAATAGGTGGATTCATTCTATTCTTTCACAAAGACTTTATCTTGTGTTGGAAGTGAGAAGTATTCATTTATTATTAAGATTCATAAAGTGCATGTGCATTAGCTTGAAATGCTGATCTTTAGTTTATTAAAAGTAATTATAGTTATTTTTTGTAACTTTTATTAACTTGTAACTTTCAGTTCAATAGTTTGCATCTTAAAAATTGATTATGTAAATGGCCAAATATCTTATTGTCACCTCACGCTACCTTTTTGTTTTACACCTTCATTATTTAAATTAATAAAATAAAAACAATATTAACCCCAGCCTGTTCTAAAATTTCAATATCTGATCATTTCCCTCCCCAGTGAAAATCTTATATCATTTACTCCTTTACTTTTTTTTCTCATGTGTCATAGCATCAGTCAGGAAGCGAACCTGCTAACCTGAGACAACTGCTTGTAAAGCAGCTGTCGCTGAACCTCTCGACCACCAATGTTTGACTACTCCTTTACTTTTAAAGCTACTTTTAAAAAGAATTCAAATAAATTTTGACAAAATAAAATACAAAATTAATTACACAGAGGCAAAACTCTCCTGATATATGAAGGGGGACAAAGTTAAAGTGGGATCAATTTCACTTTAATGCAGTGCCATTTGCTGAAGCTTGTGGCTATTCAATTATATGTAAAAATTAACAATTGCAATGAGTTAATATCAAAAACATTACATATAAATATTTAGCACTATAAATTATTAATTACACATATACATTGAACTATGTTTAATTTAAAGTTTATACATATAAGTAAGTATAATAAAATCAAGCGTTGTTAGCCGAGATGTTATCGCAGCCACCTTGCAAGCAAGTAGTTGGTTGCAGACGGTTGTGGGTTCATGTCCCGGCCGATGCTATGACATATGAAAAAGAAAAAAGTGTAATAATGCTCAAGGCTAAATGGGTTTGCAAGTAATCATTAAAAACACAATACCAATAACAATCAACAAATTCAAACTGTTGTCAAGGCAACCTCCTTTTCAACTTTTCATCTTTATTGTTAAAAGGTTGCCTTGACAACAGTTTGAATTTGTTGATTGTTATTGACATTGGGATTGTCTAAGTGTTGGCTGGTTTTTAATGACGTATATATATATATATATAATGTAAATAAAATATTTTTTGGATTAAACCATGTATTATTTAGTTTAAATTCCCAAATATTTCAATGAAATATAATTTATCACTGTCAAGGTTAATGAAGAACTATTAAATCTTAAATAATAATGAGACAGCATTAAGTAAACAACAATCATTCTTAGATATGTTTGAGGTGGCTTATTCAAATCTAGGTGGATTAACAGTTTCTTTCTTTCAGTTTTACAATTAACAGATTTCAAGATGATGTTAGAAGGAAGAGATAAAATAAGTGATCTCCACAAGACTGGAATACATTGTGCTTCTAAACCACCTGATCTTTTTACTATTTCAATAGATTCTCTCATGGTTTTCGAATCATACTTTACCAAATTAGCAAGTCCTTTTGCATTATCAAAATCAAGTGTGTGACTAATTTCTAATAAATGCTAAGTAAAAGCTGATATATTTAATTTTTGATTGAAAACGTTTTTATGCTCTTTAATTCTGACATTAATTTATCTATTTGGATTAATCTATATAGCTTCTTGAGCACTGTGAATGTGTAATTTCATAAACAGGCAAAACTCTCTATATGAATTGCCACTCAGTGCAAGCCAGAGTAATCAATGGATGCCAGAAGGCTTGTGCATAAAATCCCCATCTGGTGCCTACTCATCCCAATATCCTCAGACTAGTTTCTGGCTTGTGGCCTTCATCAGTGAGGAGCCTTGAATCTGAGAGCACTGCACCTAGATCTTAGGATTTAATGCAACCCTCCAGCAGCCATCATTTATCTCTATTTAAGTTAATTTCATAGACATATTGATATTCCAAAAGTATTCAGTCTTTAGGTTTATGGAAAAAATCTATTTTTTTTGCTAGGGAAAAGGGTAGTTTTAATATTGAAATTGGATAGTCTTCAACTGTTATTATCAGTGACTCCTTTAATAGAAGGTAAAACAACTCTATAACTAGTTGAGTTGTCCATTTTCTTTTTAGTATCAATGCTATGGGTAAAGCATTATATATGATGTTTTTATTGTAACCATTAGAAAGTAATCATTATAATTAGAAATAGCACACAAGTTAGTATATACACAATATTTCAAGTGCTATTATTTCTCCTTTCTTCTTCAGGTGTTGGCCTGACTAGTGTCAGTACTAAAATGGAATCAAACCTGGACCCTTAGGTTCTTGAATATTGAATTTTACTGCAATGTTCCAAGCAACTGAGTCATTCTTCCAAAAGCAACCATCAGTAGAAATTTCATACACTTATTTATGATGTTCCTCTTGATTTCATCCTTTTTTTTTCCTAGGGGCAAAGTTGATTAGTGCCTTTCATATATTATGTATAGTCACACTAGATTGACTTGTGGGCTATTCACCATTGTCATGTAAGCAGCTTCTTTCAATTTTCTTTTTTGTATCTTTGCTTCTCTATCCACTAATCAACTTTGCCCTTAGGAAAAAATGGAGAAATCAGGAGGAACCTCATAGAGAAGTACATGAAATTTATACTCACTGTTGCCTTTAGCAGGATGGCTCAGTTGGTTAGAGAAACTACCTTAAAATTCAATACTCAAAAATCTAAGAGTCCAGGTTTGATTCCCATACTTGTATTGTCACTGGTCAGGTGAGCAACACCTGAAGAAGAGAGGAGAATAGTACATCTTGCAACAACCTGTATGTTGTTACTAACAGTTGAATGTACTCAGAAAATTTAAATAATCTTTATACTTAGTTCTATTTTTTGAGCAAGATGATCTTTATTGGGCAAATTATATGCTTTTATCAAAAGATTTTTTTGCCACAGGAAATATATGAGCAGGATGATAATGAGAATTAAAATAAAGATTTTTTTTGTATGGGGTAAGAGTCAAATTACTTTCAGTTTTAATCTTATCAAAGATTATTTAAATCCTAATAATATATAATAAATAATAATTTACAGTGCTAAATATTTAGATATAATGATTGTAGTATAATTTTCATTATACAACTTTTAACATCTTGAGGACAGAAACAAGTCCCCATCTTGCATTAAAGTGGTATAGTGAAATTGACCCTACAGAAATATTATTCATTGAGTGGATAATATTTAATCTAATGATTGTCTTATAGAAATTATTGGATGTAATATGATTTTTGAGATTAACTCTTTGCGACTCTTCGCTTATATTTAAAAATAAACAACTACAATGTGTGTGTGTGTGTATAATCACAAATCTTTTAAATTAAGATATATGATCTGTGTAGAGTATAAAAATAAACAGAATAGATAATCAGTAACATTGATTTGTAACAATACAAAGAGAACCAGGAACTGATCAGTTTCATCAGATACATCAAATTATATGTTGACATAATCATATATATTCCCAACTGTCATATAACAATGAAAATATTAAATGTAATATATATATATGTTAATACGAATATTTTCACAGGTTGCATATATAATAGACATATTTTGCAGGTTCATCCATGTTAAAATATTTTAAATATAGATATACTAACATTTTGACTTGGTAAAACAAGTCATCCACTGAGTAATAAAAAGTAGACAGACGGTATATCTATATTTGAAATATTTTAACACAGATGAACCCACAAAATATGTCTTTTATATATATGATCAATAGATGGAGCTTTACCAAGACCTCCAAACAAGCGTATTTTTGTTTACATAAACATCAGTCAGAATTCACTGTCTTTTTCATTGGCTCCACCCTCAGATCAGCTGATTTCAAGCTAATTTGCTATCATCAGTGAAGGATAGGAGTTAGAAACTAGACCTAAACACTAACTCCAAGCGTTTATGCAATAAGTTCCTATCAGTCTGCAACCATGAATTTTTTAGACATGTAAATGTCTTCAAACTCAGCTTAGCAAGCCAGATAGCTATATGGGTCTGATATCAGTTCACTTTCTCCACATAGTTAAAGCTTCTGCAATATATATCATGGCAGGTTTAAGTATATAAAACTTGGTTTTTGTTTTTCATAAATGTACCTTTTAAGTTTCTTGCAATGATGTATATTGCAGAAGCTTTGACTATGTGGAGAAACTGGACTGATATCAGACCCATATAGCTATCTGGCTTGATAAGCTGAGTTTGAAGACATTTACGTGTCTAAAAAATTCATGCTTGCAGACTGATAGGAACTTGTTGCATAAACGCTTGGAGTTAGTGTTTAGGTCTAGTTTCTAACTCCTATCCTTCACTGATGATAGCAAATCAGCTTGAAATCAGCTGATCTGAAAGTGGAGCCAACAAAAGAGACAGTGAATTCTGACTCTGACGTTTATGTAAACAAAAATACGCTTGTTTGGAGGTCTTGGTAAAGCTCCATCTATTCATCATAAATACAAGCGATGGCAAGGTTACGTATATAAAACTTGTTTTTGTTTATATATATATATATATTGTAACTAATTTGTAACTATTTTAATATGTCACATTTGTAACCACTATAAATATTTAGATAGGGGAAATTATTAATTATTAGATATATGCCTATCCAATCTGTACCATTTGTAACAATATTAATTCATCATAGCATAGATAAAGAAATTATAGAATCACTGTGCCACTTGAAAATATCAGCACTAAAGATTCTTGGTATTTATTTATATATTGGGGCAGTCATTTGAACAATAAAACATACTGGCCATTGTCATCAAATAAAAATAATATTAAATATAGCAACTGAATAAAAGTACCCACTGTGAAATTCCTGGAGTGCCTTATGCTTATCTCCAATACTAGGTTCTTCTAACAAAGAATCCTTCCTATTCTTCTTTCCAAATATATAAGACTATTCATGGTCATATGCACACACTGGTGCTATTCATGACAACTTATAAAAAAATATATATATTTTATAAAACTAATATTATGAAGTTGGAAAGGGATGATATCACTTTATTCAGTTTAGCTAAGTACATGTGTTTTCCCATGAGCGCCACTAGATTGTTTTCAATCTAGATAAGTATCTGTTTATAGTGTACTTGAGTTCAAACTCATTCAGTACATTTTTATTACACATGATTTGGATGACTAATGAAAAAAAATGACATTCTTACATTTTATCTATATTGATAAAATTACAAGATCCCAATATTACCAAAGTTTATACTATAGATCAAAGATTCTTATAGACATTGCTAGCTCATTACGTATATTGATGAACAGACATATATAATCCTATTAATGGCTTCCAAACAAGCATGTGAAGATCATTATTGATATTGATGGCCATTTAACTAGATTATTTATCACAATAAAGGTAATAATGATGATGATGATAATAATATCACAATAATGATGATAATAATAGTGATATCATAATAATGATTATAATAGTGATGATGATACCAGCCATGGCTTATTAATAAACTCACAACAATAAATTCATCTCTATAAACCTATAGGCATCTATTAAAATTATCCTATTTCATACTGGGATTTAATAATACTAATGGTGATGATTGATCACCATGAATCTCTTTGCATAATATTCAATTTTCTATAAACCCCTATTTACTAAAATATATTCATTACGCTAAACATTAAATTTAATGATTATAATTTATTAATGATGATTGATGGCGATATTATTTGAAACATTTTTAACCAATAACATGATATCTATCTTTGATGAGGATGATCTAAACTCATGGACACAACACAATTTTAGCTTTCTATTGTTGAACTATAATTATCAAAATTTGGTTATTCTCAAGCATAATCCTTAAATACCCAAATATCAACATTCGAGTTTACCTATTATTTTGCGGACGCTTAATATTTGCAAGTGATTGCTCAATATATACGAATGGTAATACTTAATAACTGCGAGCAATGATGATGAATTAAAATGATAGAATTAAGACAAGAAAAAACACAATATTCTTAATAATAACTCGGAAACCAATTAAAATATATAATTATATTTTATTAACACTACTACTCTTTCTTTCCTTCTTTAAAGTCAAATCAACAATTAAATAAATGGCTTATTACCATATTAATTCAATACAAAAATCAATATAAAAAATCTATATAAGTATAAGCAAATAAATCTAACATATAGGTTTGTCATTTTTCTTGATATCTCAAAATAAGCTGACTTAAATCAATATTAGAAAAAAAATACATATTCTATAAATGCTTATTTAAGACTTTTTTTACTTATCATATCATAAAATAAATTTCAGGTGTAACTTGTATATGTTATTTCACTTCCATTCAAATGTAATGCCCTACTTTTCAATTTACCATTTTAAACTAATCATATATAACCTATTCTTTGATGTGTTTGGATAAGCAGTTACACATGCACGCATTCGGTAATGTTAACATATATGTTTAAAATGTATACCCATAAATTACATATATAAAAATATCTTTTTCTTTTGCAACCTTATAGAGAAAGAAAATAAAATACATGATATTAATTTTTTAATATGCAACAAGATAAAATAAAAATAAAAAACATTATAAATGCATATATCTATAGGTTGCTCATTATCATTAACAACTGAAGAACAATTAAAAAAAAACCATTTCAACATTACAATATATAATAAAAAAAATAATAAAAAAAATAATGAAAAATTTAAGTTTAAAGATTTAAACTATGTTTGTGCTATGTTGTGAGATATTGCAAATAACTATAGATAAACAAGTCTTTAATGTTTCTGTATCAAAAAAAAGAAAATTGCTTTGACCAGTAAATTAAGGTTTACTTTTAATAAGCAAGAATAAAATCGGTTAAAGAAAGTTCATATTTACCCATTTACTTTTTACTTCTTATTAATGTCCTGAGTTTGAATTTTCAGACTGCTTTTCTTTGCTCAACAACAAAAAAAAAAAAAGAAAGTTATTGCAGATACTTTTAAGATAATGCTGAATCATTTGACTTGCTTGTTTCTTCAATTCTATTATTATTCATTGTTGATTGGCTTCCTTCTACCATTTTAAAAAAAGTTATTATAAGTACTTTTGAATAAGTAGGTACCGGTGGATTTGTTTGTCTCTCTCCTTTTAAAAAAAATAATTGCTGTTGACACTTTAGATGATTGGGGTAAACTAACAAAAATTTGATTCATGGCTTCAAACTTGGTTCTACATGGCTTTTATAAATTTTCTTTTCCTCCTATTTCCTCTTCTCCATTCATTCAAAGGTAATGAGCTTTTAATAAGCCAGGAACCAGAAAAGAAGCATTCCATATAGCTTGTGTGGTTGGCTTCAAACTCTATCATTTTGTTGGTTATTACTTGATATATGACTTCATAGACAGATCAGCGATTTTAACTCATTCTGTATTAACCAGGAAGCAGAAAAAAAATGGTTTAGCAATGAAGAGGCATAGTATTATGCATAGCCAAATATGTTAATATCATATTTATATAATTGTTAATAACTTCTATTAAATTCAATCTTGTTCCAATGTTTTCCTCTCTTCTTTAATATTGCTGGAAATTGTTTATATAGACGCACATCTTCGTCTATATTGACTTTATACCAGAGTCTTTTACTTCATTTCCTTTCTCAATTTTTAAAGAGTGAATAAAAAAAATCAAATCGCTTACTTTTCTCCTTTTTTTTTTTAACATTAATAACAAGGAAGGACCGACTGAGTTGAGTCTCAAAATAATAATCACTGAGTTACATCTCACTTTAATAATAATAATCTGAGTGACTGTCTCTCCAAAATATTCATATTGAGTCTCTAAAAATAAAATCATACTGACTGATCAAAAAATAAAATCATACTGCCTGATCATCTCTCTAAAAAAAAAAAATTAATGACTAAGTGATTAAAAAAATTGTTTCAATCCTTTATATCGCGAATTTCAACCAAAGAAAAAAAAACATCTGGAAACCTTATCTTAAAAAAAAAATCAAAGCTTCACAAGTTTGACATCGGTCACAATCAATAAAGACTTAAAATTGATCGCTATCGTTATCTACATCAAAGCACCTCTTTTGTAAAAATAATCTTAAGACACAGACAACAACAAACCTGGAATCTATAGCCATCAGAAATAGGTGTAAAAGCATCTTTGTGTTTGTACAGATGTATTCATTCTTTCACACGTGTACATTTTTTTTATCTCCTAATCTAATAATCTCCATCGCCTTATTTTACACTTTTCTGATCTACTCTATTTTAATAAAACCAAAGTTAAATAATATGACACCTTATTTAATAAAAATATATATAATAAATCATTACCAAATATTATTACCCTCTACATAATGGTTTATTCATTAACTATCTATAAATTTATAATAATAAATACACATATATAAATCCTCATATATATAAAAGAAAAAAAAAATTTTTTTCTTGATTAATTGAATAATATATATATCTACAATATATATATATATATATTATAAGGGATTTGAATTTAGACGTTCAAACTCCCTATAAGCTATTCACTCTGTCTTATACAAGTGATACACATGACCACATACACATGAAAAAGATAAATGATCTCCAATATACATATTTCATGCTAAACGAGCACTCACCAGTTGATTCAGATTACTATCTCTCACATATACACAATCAGTGCTTAGTTTAAATTAAGATAGCAAATCATCAAACTTTAATGGACAAGCTTCAATTTTCTCCACTTTCAAACTCTTCAGCCATCCATATCATTGAAAATCTTTAATGATTTGCTATCTTAATATCTGATGAGCACTGGTTTAGCATAAAATACATACATTCGAGAGCATTTACCTTTTTCACATGTATGTGGTCATGTGTACCAGTTGTATAAGATGGTTCGGATAGTTGTAGGGAGCTTGAAAGTCTGAGTTCAAGGCCTTTGTAATTACATTAACTTGAATATAAAAATATATATGTATTTGAATATTATATATATATATATAACATTACCTAACTGAATCATCAACATTTGCTGTGACAATTAATGTAAAACTATCTTCTGCGTAAATAGTGCCAGCGGAAGGTTGCACAGTCCAAACACTTTGATGCTTTTGCTATAATTATATAATTAAATTAATTACCTAATTTGATACATTATTAAAAAAATAATGAAAATATCAATAACAAAGTTTAAAGTGAAAAAAAAAAGTTATAAAGTTAAAATTATAAAATTATGTATTGATGCTGAACATTATTTACAATATACAAGTCAGCACTCTAGCTTGTATATATAATATTATTGATATATTTTTTTGAGATGCTTACTCAGTTTTCAGTCTTTATGTTTAGATAAAATCTTCTAACTCAATTTTCACCCATTTTCAATTTCTGATCTAATTGAAATTAAAACAAAATTGCTTTGAGCGTTCCATCATCAGATTTTCAATGAAATGGACGGCTGAAGAGTTGTGGAGTGGAGTGGATTGAAGCCTGTCCATTAAAGTATGAAGATTGGCTATCTTAATACAAGCTGAGAATTGATTGTATATATGTGTGATGATGATAATCTGGATCAACTGACGAGTGCTGGTTTAGCACGAAATACTTATATTGGTGATTATTTATCTTTTCGCCATGTATGTGATCAAGTGTATCAGTAGTATGAGACAACATGGATAATTAAGAATCATCTGAAAGTCTGAGTTCAAACCGCTATATATTACATATTGGAATGCAGGTAGGAAAAAAGCTTGTAGTGTAGGGGAAAAAATTCATGTATTAAAATTTTCTAATTTTATAAAGAACATTGATACTAGAGGTGACTAGTGGCATTCACTGTAATTAAAAACTGAATTATTTGGATTTATATTTTATTACATGATTTTATTTAACTTACTCTCTATTTTAATATTTCTCTAAAGATAAAATCTATTTTAAATAAATCCATTTCAGTTTAATAATTCGGGGAAAGGGGGGGGGGATAAAAAACACATTTATTCAGATAAATGCATTAAAAAGTAAAAAATAAATTTTCTTTAGTTTTAAAAAAATATTCTTAGTCATAAAATAAAAATTACTTGTATATTTTTTATTTATATAATAATAATCTATGATGAAGGATATATTGAAGTTGATTGGTTTTTCACAGAGACAAAACTCTTCATACAGTAGCGCCATTCAGTGCAAGTCAGAGTAATCAATGGATGCAGGAATGTTTATGCATAAAATCACTATCTAATGCCTACTCATCTAATATCCCCAGACTAGTTTCTAGCTTGTGGCTTTGACAGTCAATAGATAGGGATTTGTGCACAAACCTTCCTGCATTCATTGATTGCTCTGTTTTGCGCTGAGTGCTACTACTGTATGGAGGGTTTTGCCTCTGTGTAAACAGCTTGTGCATGCATGAAGAATAGTGATCATGTGATGTTTGATGGTTTAAACTACCTTTGATAGATTTATCTTCAAACTCAACAATAAAAGTAATAATTAGTTATCATTTGTCGGATAGCTTGAACTGTATAAAAATGTAATAAAATTGCTATTAGAAGGTTTGATATGTCGGGGAACAAAATTAAGTGACAGCAGTAATATTGGAATCATGTGACAATAGGCATTTATTGTTAGAAAGCGAGCAAATAATATCTTATGTATAACTCAGATTATACATCCCCCTCCCCCCATTTTTACATTCATTAACGTTTTATGGAGGTTTTTTTCCAAATGAAATGTATGTTTCTATTATTCATTTTTATTTATATGCAATGTTTATGAAATAATACTTGATAAAACATGCACTGTCTGTACACATATCTTTAGTTATGTAAATAAAGTTTATTTTCAGATCTGCATAATAAGTACAGACAGTACGTTTATACTATTTCTCCCCTGAGAATAGAACACTAGAAATTTTTACTGTTAGAAAGAAACCAATATTAATTATGCAAATTAGCATAGCTAACAAAGAGACAACTTGAGAATGTGACTGGAGGAGAATAATCAAGAAACTAGCTGTACATAAGTTGAAAATAATCGCATAACTAGCATGTTGTAGAGAGTTGTCAAACTATTAATGATAATGTATTTCTCAAAAGGGAGAAAATGACTGAGCTAAAGTTAAAGCAATCTGTGTAATCGTATTAATGCTGAATAACTAAGAGTTGAAGATACTTTAAAAGATAAAAGTTAAAGCAACTCTTAATTAATGAACTAAATATCACATGATCACCATTTCTTATGCTTACCCAAGCTGTTTACACAGAGGCTAAACTCTCCATACAGTAGCATCACCACTGCAAGCTAAAATGATCAATGAATGCAAAAAGGTTTGAGTATAAAATCTCTACCTAGTCCCTACTCATCCAATATCCCCAGACTAGTTTCTAGCTTGGAGATTCATCAGTGAGAAGCCTTGGATCTGAGAGCACTGCATCTAGATCTTAGGATCTAATGCAACCCTTCTAGGATTATTGGATGAGTATGTACTAAATGGGGATATTATGCACAAATCTCCATGCATCCATTGATTACTCTGGCTTGCACTGATGGCACTACTGTATGAAGAATTTAACCTCTGTGTAATTAATGAACTATTTATATATGCATATTTAGAGCATGTGAAAATAAAGTATTTTCTGCACACAACTTTATTTTAATGTTTTATCCCAGTGTTAAAGGATAATTCTTGTTGCTATCATATTACTTGTTGTTATTAATTTATTCATTTTATTAATAGTCTTCAGCAAAGAGAAATAAACTCTGAAACAAATGAAAGTTGTTGTGCATTTTAATTTAATATTGATGCTGTTGTTGTTGTTGGGATTATAGATTCTCCAATTACGTAGCAGCACACAAAAGCTTAAGATTCTAACAAGATTATTTTCATTGATTTGTTAGATCTGGGGCCAATCTTTTAATTTTCCACACATACAATGTATTTTTTACACACTTTTTTTTTAACTTTAAAATTAAAAATAACTCAATGTATACACAGTCAGATAGAGTAAATTACCCTCTCCCAGACTATAACTTAAAAGCAATAGTAAAAAGAAAAAATATATAAAAATTACAGAACAACACATAATAAGTTAAAGATTGCAATTTTATCCAATCAGAATAAAAATAATATTAAAGTGCAAGAATCAAACTTTAGTGGACGGAATATAGCACTGAGTTAATTGTCAATGACTTCTCACCAGAATCATAGTGCATATTTAATTAACTAACAGTGTCAGGAGCAGGATGACTATATAGTTTATATAATATAAAAATTATTGCAATAAGAAATGTAAATTATAAGTCAGATGTTCCATTTTTTAACAAAGGGGTAAAAGTCAGATGTTCCATTTTTTTGACAAAGGGGTGGAAGACTCCTTCCTGTTGATTGCATTGAGGTATCTTGCAATAACTCATGCCTCCTTGAACTTTCTCTTATGATCATCCCTCTCTGTGCAGAAGGTCTTAATAAAAATAAATAATTTAAAGTATTTAGTCAGACAAGAGATTTTTTTTCATTTAGAATTAATACTTGAAAAGTTTGCATTTTAGCTTAAAAGTTAAAATCTCATTTTTAATTAGGATAGAAGTTAATTCTTTCTTTGGCATAGGTTTATTGAAGTCCATCTTTATGGTCCTTGATGCATCCCACCACTTAGTTCAAAGCTCCATCCATCACATATTATATTTGTTCTCAGTGGAGATGAATCCACTGCTTGCCATTTCCCAGAAACCTTCATTCTGGAGGCTGCCTCAGTTGGTGAAAATATGAAGAGCAATCCAATTTTTTAAAGAATAATTATTACAATCCTTTTTCAGACTGAATTCTTCTTTTTTATATTATTTCAAATTCCTTATCATTGAATTCCAGGATCAATCTTGTCTGGCTTGGTGCTGTGGTGATAATGATATTTCTCTGTGGACCATGTGTTCGTCCGCATCATTATTGGCAAATTTGGTTTAGAGTGGTAAAACCTAAATTTCATTACTAGTAATTTTTAATTTATCTCTTATCTGACTTACAATTGGTTAAATACCCCAAGGGTCTGATCGCTATAACATCATTAAATTCATTTCCATCCTACCAAGACTAAAAATAACTTTTAACAGAAAGTAAATTAACGGTTCATATTATTCTTTTACATTAAAATCAAGTCTTTTGTTTTTAGATTTTTTTTTTTTAAGTGTCATAGCATTGGCCAGGATGTGAACCTGCAACCCAGGCAATTGCCTGCAAGTGCAAGGCAGTCGCGCTGACCTCTTGACCACCAATGCAAGACTGTTTTGGGATTTTTAACTTTTAACTTTAAATAATTACTCCATTTACCATCTGTGCATTTTATAGATACTGATTTAAATAAAATTTCATTTATTGATTTTTATCTTTTTATTTGAGAGCAATTGTTTTTTTAACGGCATATATGTACACCATTACATATCTCTGAACTACCTCAAAAAAATATAAAAAAAAAGAATTTACTTAGTCTTAGTAAACATATGTTAAAAAATTATTTTTAATGATTTCTTTGGTTGGTAATTACACAAAACTATTTACATGTCCATTCTCCCCATTTTTAGTTTAATATATTCTATCCACTTTCTAGCAACACATGTTGCTAATTTTGCAGCTTCTGGATTAATATTGTCCACAGCAATAATGACTCACTCTATACTGCATTTAAATTTCTGAATCTCTGGATAACTGAATGTTCGAATATCTGAATAAATCCAAATATAAATCAAGGAATCTCAAAATGACTATAACAATAGCTAAGTTGCACTTTTATATCCAACTCTCCCATTGTTTATTTCCTTATCATAGTTTTAATTTTTTTATAACTTAAATCTACTTTAATTAATTTTACATTTTTCTTTAATTTAATCTATTACCTTATCAATTTTATGCTGATGAAATAGTTTACATGGTTTTTTAATTAATTCAATTATCAGTTTAAAATTTTTATCAGCCATAGATTTTTCAAATTTAATTGCATTCCAAAAGTTTTTTTTTACTAATTAATTTTTATTTTGACTTGTTACATTTATTTATTTTTATCTATATATTCTTTTAATTTATTTCAACTTATAAAGAGAAGAGAGAGTGAGTTTAAATTTTTATTTCTCCTAATTCTTTTCCCCATCCCACTTTAATAATTAGCTTTATTAAAGTTTCGATAAATTGTATTTAATTAGCTTTATTCTGTTCTAAACACAAAAATATGACAATCTTTTGTTTTACAAAATTAAATTTTCAAAATCTGCTTCCTTAAATATATTTTTTTGATTACTCTCA
The DNA here is from genome assembly GCA_028023455.1 of Epiperipatus broadwayi. NCBI lineage: Eukaryota > Metazoa > Onychophora > Udeonychophora > Euonychophora > Peripatidae > Epiperipatus > Epiperipatus broadwayi. The sequence continues at coordinate 1,199,863 of JAQFVV010000043.1, forward strand.
TTTTTTTTAATATTTTTTTTATTTATGTTGAAATTATAAAAATGTAACATAGATATATGTGTGTTTTATAATATATATCTCATTAGCATTACAATATATATATATATATTATAGTGACAAATAAACTTGTGTAAAAATACTTCTACACTTTATCAAGTATTAGGATTTTCAGCATTAAATATTAGCATAGATTCTAGCTTTAGACTACCTTCAGGATTATTTAAACTACATGATCACCACCTCTTAGGCTAGCACATATCTGTTATTAAACAGGCAAAACTCTCCACACAGTAGTGCCACCCTGTGCCAACCAGAGTAATCAATGGATGCCAGAAGACTTGTGCATAAAATCCCCATCTAGTGCCTACTCATCCAATATCCCCAAACTAGTTTTTGTCTTGTGTCCTTCATCAGTGAGGAGCCTTGGATCTGTGAGCACTGCACCTTTTGGCATCCATTGATTACTTTGGTTGGCACAAGGTGGCACTACTGTATGGAGAGTTTTGCCTGTTTAATTCACCATTATCTTTTAGCAAAAGAGTAAGATCCACTTTTTGCAACTTGAAAGTCAAATATTGTCTTCTTTCAATGAGTCATATAAATGATAATTTTTTTTTCAATTTACAATTAATTCATCAATATTAAAAATTTGCTCATTTTAACCAATCTACTTTGATTACTTTGGCTGACTATGAAAAACATTCTGAAATTTATTTGTTAATCTTAGATTGTGATATTATGAAGATTTTATTCCTTAGCTATTAGTGTTCACGGCAGTAGCATTTTAAATTTCTTTTAAAAACTTCTCTTTATTTTTCTTAACTGAAATGGAAGTAAGTATTTCTCACAGGATACTGTTTATGAACCAAAGTTTGCTTATGCCCAATGTTACTACAGACATATTTGTTTATTTTATTTAATTATTTCTAATTTATTATTCAGAGCATTAGATAAAGATGTCATTCAGTTAATAATTTCTAAAAATATTAAATGAAATATTAAAAATATTCAACAGAATATAGTATATTTTTAAACAGAGCAAAACTCTCCATACAGTATTGCCACCTGTGCTAAACAGAGTAATCAATGGATGCCAGAAGGCTTGTGCATAAAATCCCTATCTAATGCCTACTCATCCAATATCCCCAGACTAGTTTTATGCACAAGCCTTCTAGCATCCATTGATTACTCTGTTTAGCACAGGTGGCAATACTGTATGGAGAGTTTGCTCTGTTTATCAACAATTAATGTGCTAGTAAAGGAGATGTGATCATGTGATGCTTAATAGTATATTTTTAATTTGTGGATAAATTTTTAAAAAATTACCACAGACACATCCATAGATTGTGTCCAGTAATGCTGGAATATAAATTAATGAGTACAACTGTACTTAATCTTTAAGTTGCTATATCAAAAATCCATTACATGAAAGGTGTTACTGTAAGTACTAATATTAAAACAGGCAAAACACTCTATATGTATTGCCACTCAATGCAAGCCAGAGTAAACAATGGATGTCAGAAGACTTGTGCATAAAACCCCATCTAGGGCCTACTCATCCAATATCCCCAGAGTAGTTTCTGGCTTGTGGTCTTCATCAGTGAGGAGCTTCAGATCTGAGAAATAGTGAACATGTGGTGTAAGTACTGTTGTATCTTATAAGTAAAAATATTACATCTTTTTATTAGATATGATATGTTGAACTATTTTCATCATCTATGAGTGAATCTTGAATGTATAGAAAATTTTAAACTTTCCAAATAGACAACACAGTTTAGTAATTACATAATGCTTTGAGTTGTATTCAACATTCACTCATAGATGATGGAAATAGTCCAATATATCACATCCAATAATATACGATCATTATTAACTTTTAGATAAATACATCTTTTTATGTTACTATATTTCAACAAATTAATCTTTATTTAAATTAACTTAAGCATTGGTGTGTAATATCAATAAAAGGACAAAAATTTACATTGAATATAACTTTTAATAATAAAAATTTACAACTTACTATATATGATGTAAAATGCGCATCTATCACTGATTCATTAGCTAATGTTATAGTTTTTTCATATGGAGTTAATACGGGAATAGTTCCCCAATCCAAAAATGTGGGTGTAATATGAATTACAGGTCCTGCTCCAATAGCCCAGATTGATACAAACTAAAATTCATTTAAATAAAATTATTCATTTATATACATCACCACACAATCATACACACACACACACACACACATATATATATATATATATATATAAACCATTATACAATTACAAATATCCAGTAACGCCCTCTGTTTAAAAGTCTATATCTCAATAATAGCGAACTTGAAAATGATACCACTTTGAAGTTGTATGCTAAACGATGTTGAATATTGAAATACAAACCAACTTAAACACAGAGCATGAAATTTTAAATAAGCAAACGATCTTAAATTTTGCTAATAAACTAACATGTTTATAAACTTATTAAAGACAAACTAAACATTATATATATATATATAATTAAAGGGGATTTGAACCCATATGTTCAACTCCCTTCAGTTATCCATTCATCTTATATAACTGATACACATAACCATATATATGTGTGTGTGTTAAAATAAATATTTTTGTGACTAGACATGATATAAAGAATGACAATTAAGGGATTATAAACCTTAAAACATCACATGACCACTATCTTCCATGCTTGCTCATAACTGTTGTTAAAATAGGCAAAACTCTCTCCATACAGTAGTGCCACTCTAACCAACACAGAGTAATCAATGGATGCCAGAAGACTTGTGCATAAAATCCCTATCTAGTGCCTACTCATCCAATATCCCCAAACTAGTTTCTCGCTTATGGCCTTCATCAGTGAGGAGCCTTGGATCTGAGAGCACTGCACCTAGATCTTAAAATATAATGCAACCCTCCAGCACCCACCTTTTATCTCTACATAACTACTAAACTATGAGAATAAAATTGAAAACACACAGATATTTTCAATCTAAGCTCAATAGCTTATATAATGGTCATGTGATGTTTTAAGGTTTAATACCAATCCTGCCTTATAGGAAGGTGGTGGCTATGGTTGTAAAAGAGCCAAAGACACCAAAATGTATGGGTGCTGAACTGAGTTCAGACCCATATGAGTATATAAGCTATTGAGCTTAGATTGAAAATATCTGTTTTCAATTTTATTCTCATAGTTTAGTAGTTATGTAGAGATAAAAGGTGGGTGATGGAGGGTTGCGTTAGATCCTAAGATCTAGGTGCAGTGCTCTCAGATCCAAGGCTTTTAACTGACAAAGGCCATAAGCCAGAAACTAGTTTGGGGATATTGGATGAGTAGGCACTAGATAAGGATTTTATGCACAAGCCTTCTGGCATCCATTGATTACTCTGTCTTGCTTAGAGTGGCATTACTGTATGGAGAGAGTTTTGTCTATTTTAAGGGATTGTAACCATATAAACCAGGGGTCCCCAACCTTTTTGCACTTAAGAGCACATTCTATAATACCGGCCAGGTGGCGGGCATGATTTATTTTTCAACCAGGTAGCAGGCACCATTTATTTTTGCAATGTAGATTTATAGTTGGATATTGTTAATAATACACATAATGTACAAAAAAATATTTATTTCAAAAATAAAATTTTAACATATAATTAACGTTTATATTTTTACGCTGTAAAAGTATAGTATGTCCTACAAACTGATTACAATATAATACAATAATTTATAAGAAATTTTAAAAATTAAATTTATTTGTATCAGATAAATAATTTTTTATCATGTTCGGATAGCGGCGGGCACACATAAAATGATCTGCAGGCACCATGGTGCCCATGGGTATAAGATTGGGGACCCCTAATATAAACAGTACCAGAGATAACATTAGTTTTGATGTTGCAAGAAAACTCAATTACTAATGGATATCCTGTGGCTAAACAAGTTATTCCTGTTAACCTGTAATAACACTTTTACACTGAGTTTAAATAAAAGTAAAAGAATATTTTATTTTAAACTCAAGTTGTTATAAGGATTTAAACTCAGACATATTTTTTATATGTGTGAGATAAAGAAGGCTCATATCTTCTCTTGATATCCTGAAAATAATTCACATTCTCCAGAATATTGTATATGTTAAATTAAATATTTTCATGGATTTAAAGTGATAAGTAATGAAAATTAAGGGATTATGTCCACTTAAACAATCATAAATAACAATCTTTAATGTTTCTAGGTAACTATCAATTACTAATTGACATCTTCAGGCTAAACAAGTTTTGTCCATTAACCTATAATAACTCTTTTGACTAAATTTAGACAGAAGTAAAAAGATTTTTTTTTCTATTTCTAGCACAAATTGTTATAAGGATTCACTGACGGTAGGCTTGGGCGAGTTGGTTAGTGCTTTCTTTGGAGCCAGTTCTTATGGGATTATAGGCAGTTAATGGAGACACAGGACATCCGAACCTGTCCTGGCAAGAAGCTTAGCACATCATGGTAAAGAAAATATTCTTTCTGTAGGTTTAATGTTCATTCTAGGTAGAATAATTACCGGATCAGCTTTCAGAATATGCAGGAATAGTTAGTGCAAGTATCTCTCGGAGTTGGTGGAAGTGTCTCAGAGTTTGTGTAATTCTCCTGTCAGAGTTGGTGTCTGTCTCTTTGTGCTGGTGCAAGTATTCTAGCTGATGCCAGTATTGAAAGCTAGTCCAAGATAATCCAATGGCCTGATTCAGCCAGTTATATCTGAATAATATCTCTTAAACCAATTACCAAACTTTTTCTTTTTAATTAAAATTTAAAAATTCTCGATCTAGATAACAATAGTTATCTAATTAACAAAATAAATTGCCCTTTACAGATCTAGGAATTAACTAATGAAAAATTCTTTTCTTTTTGTTTTCTTTCTTTTTAATTAGCCTTATCAATCTAAATCCCCAAATCTGAAAAGCAATCTATTTGTACACTTTACTTTTACATAAATTTAACAAAAAAAAAAAAAAAATCTTAGTTTTCTTTTTTTTTTTTTTCAAAATTAAAATTAAAAACCAAATATAACTGTGGTATTAAAATATAATTCCCACGCACATACATATATATTTGTACAAGCATTAAAAAAAAAACTTTTAATCAAGTTTTACAAACGAAATCTTATATAAAAATTTATTTTATTTTTTTCACCCCTATAAAACTATAATTTTTGTAATGATGTCTTAAACATCCATTACAACTGCCTCTCCGTCATCACAAAAAAAAAAAACTTAGCTGACTTTTCTCTGCCTACCACTAACCAGTTTTCTCTACGTTTGTTCTCACTTTAAAAAAAAAATCAAATCCGTCTGACTACCCTAGCAAATACTATTTTAAATCATTTGTAAGTAACATAAATTTTCAGGAATATACTGGCGATCTATTAAAATAACTATTTACAACAAAGTAATACAATTACGATAGCCACTATACATTTTATTAAATAAAAACGATAATTCAAAATATCAAAATGTAATATTGTTTATCACACACATATATAGTTGTAATTATATAATATTATTTACAAAATTCATTCAGGCTTATCACCTATGTCGAAATAAATTTCTATTCTCAACTCGTAGTCCAATTAAAAATCCATTGAGGTTTTTTTTTTTAGCAGTACCTCCGATCAATATCACTTACGCTCGGTCAGGCAGTTATTTCTTTATTCTTACTGCCTCTCTAATGTACGTTCCTTTCCCCCTTTTGTCTGTCCTTTGCTTATAATTTATTGCCTTGTCTCTTTCTCATTCTGTTTTATCTTGTAGCTCGTATATCTTACGACTCTTTAGCCGAGCAAAATATATTTGTTCAACATGTCCCATTTAGTACATACCGCCTCGTTAATAACAAATGGAACGAATCCCTCTTCTATAGTCTTTTCAAATAAAATTGCTCTATAGATAGCTTTTATCTCTGCCTTAAAATCATACTCCTTAACTTTTTTCTTAACTCTCTTTTTTTTAAATTCGTATTCACAACCACAAGTTATTTTAACCAATTTATTTTTAGTTTCTTACAGAAACTCTTTTACGTTATTCTCTGTCTTTTGATCTGCATTTTTTATCTCACCACCTATCTGCACCCAATCTCTACCAACTTCTATCTCTATTTCTACCTTGTCTGTTCTAATGCTATCCTGTTCTAATTCATCTTTTGCTTCTTTCATCTCTTCCATTACTATTTCCACTTCCTGAACCTCCTTATTCCTATCTTTCTCTATGACTTCTATAGCTGCCTGATTTTTGTCAACTTTCTTCAATATTTCCTGTCTCATTCCTTTCATTTCTGCTCTCAGCTCCTCCAGTATTGTTTGTTGACTCCATTTTATTTCTATATTTTGTTTTGTTATGTTTTGTTTCATTTCCTGCAATTCCTGTCGTATTTCTTTCATCTCGGCTTGCTGAGTTTGTTTCATTTCTATTATCAACTCTATCATCATCTTCATCATCGTCTGTGTCTCGCTCTCTTCTTTTTCTACTATCTGGGGGTGGTTAAATGAAACTGGGCTCTATTCCCAACCTACCTCCCTATCATTTTCTTCTTTAGCTTCCATTTTCAAAATAAACTTAGCCCCGATGCAATCTAATTATTTTTTTCAAATTACCAACGGAACTTTTCTTTTAAATCTGTTTATTAATGGGTTTTTTTTAATCTTCAACAGCTAACTTTATTTTATTTTTACAAAGCAAACTTAAACTCTTTACTTTTTTAAAAAAACTTTACGAACGTCGAACTAATTAATAAACTCTTTTTGAATATCAAAACATTAAATACGGACAGATACGAAACTACCTGCATCTTTCCATCAACTTCTATTCCACCACTAACTTTATTTCACCTATTTTCGCCTACCGTTTCTGTTTATTTTTCCCAACCATCCGAACAAAACATCTCACGTAAAGTTTTAATATCAGCCCCACATTGGGCGCCAAAAATTACTATCCTATATACCGGACAAAAGCTTTAGACTTGCATATACTGACCGCCAGGGTGCCACTAGTCTGAAATTTGGAACTAGACATTTATTTTTAAGGGGTTACAGGATATGCGAATCAAATGTGCCAGACTAGCTCAATCAAGCAAATGAGATCTATGTTTTGTTCAGTGAGTTGGAAAGGTAGCAACAGAAAACAAAATGAACTAAGTAAATGAATAAATAATTTTATTAGTAGCATGGTTAAATAAACATAAATCTAAATAATAATCTTTAAAGCACACTTAAAATATTTACTACACGTACATTCGTCAAAATTAAATTTAAATATTTTATATGGCTTTGAGAGTGATTTTCTGTGCATGAAAGAGTGCAAAACAGTGACAGTAGCAGAAGTATTAGTAAGTATCCAGTGATCTCATGTAAGAAAAGGGAGGTTAGCTTCCTGCTTATAACCCATAGTTAGGAAAAGGCTGAATCTCCGTATTTGAGATTTATGTAAGCTTATGTCGAAACCGAAGAAATGCTAAGGTAGCTTCCAAAACATTAATAATAATAAAAAGAGTGTTGACAGTTATTACTTTCAATCAATTGACCTTCCTCTGAGTGAGACAGGCTAGGAGCTCACAATCTACCTATTGAGGGGGTTGAAACGATCATACGTGCCCCTAATAAATGAATTGGAAGCTTGAAGAAATAAAACTAAAAACTATTATATTTCATAATCATCTATCATAAATAATTAAAGTTTCATGACATAAGTAGAACTAATAATAAAATGGGTCCCAAGCCAGAAGTCATTTAAAATAGTCTGTAATATCCAGACTGCTTTCTGTGATAAAAGAAATGTGAGATTAAAATAAACTACTATCTTACTTACTAAGACTTAAATAGGATGGACAATAATAGGTTTGAAACTAGCACTTGTTAAAAAAAAAGAAAAAAAAATCAAGTACACAGAAATCGAATTACATAAGATATAACTTTTAAAAAAACATTTATATTTAAAAAGGGAACAAATCTAAGATAACATTATTTAAATTGCAAAAATGTGAGGTACCTTAATAATTTATTTAAATGCTAGTGCACTAGACTTCTTAAGTATAGTCCGCTGCTCTGGATTCACTGACGGTAGGCTTGGGCGAGTTGGTTAGTGTTTTCTTTGAAGCCGGTTCTTATGGCATTATAGGCAGTTAATGGAGACACAGGATGTCTGAACCTGTCCTGGCGAGAAGCTTAGCACATCATGGTAAAGAAAATATTCTTTCTGTAGGTTTAATGTTCATTCTAGGTAGAATAATTACCGGATCAGCTTTCAGAATATGCAGGAATAGTTAGTGCAAGTATCTCTCGGAGTTGGTGGAAGTGTCTCAGAGTTTGTGCAATTCTCCTGTCAGAGTTGGTGTCTGTCTCTTTGTGCTGGTGAAAGTATTCTAGCTGATGCCAGTATTGAAAGCTAGTCCAAGATAATCCAATGGCCTGTTCAGCCTGTTATATCTGAATCATATCTCTTAAACCAATTACCAAACTTTTTCTTTCTAATTAAAATTTAAAAATTCTCAATCTAGATAACAATAGTTATCTAATTAACAAAATAAATTGCCCTTTACAGATCTAGGAATTAACTAATGAAAAATTCTTTTCTTTTTGATTTCTTTCTTTTTAATTAGCCTTATCAATCTAAATCCCCAAATCTAAAAAGCAATCTATTTGTACACTTTACTTTTACATAAATTTAACAAAAAAAAAATAATCTTAGTTTTCTTTTTTTTATTCAAAATTAAAATTAAAAACCAAATATAACTGTGGTATTAAAATATAATTCCCACGCACATACATATATATTTGTACAAGCATTAAAAAAAAAACTTTTAATCAAGTTTTACAAACGAAACCTTATATAAAAATTTATTTTATTTTCTTCACCCCTATAAAACTATAATTTTTGTAATGGTGTCTTAAACATCCATATATATATATATATTATAACATCCATATATATATATATATATATATATATATATAGGAGCACAATCACAAGGCAAAACTCTCAAATCTTTTCAGATGATGATGTGATTTTACTTTGCCAATCTAGTTTTTGATTGGTTACTTATTTGGTTACATGATAATGAACTCAAAATATAAAAGTTTATGGAAAATCTCATAAATGTGATGAAATTTTTAAAAGTTCATAAAAAAAACCATATGCATAAAAAAAGCATGCACTCATTATTTTATCATGTAAATGTAAGTAACTATCATAAACATAATCAAATTTTGGAAAAAATTTACAAACCCTCACATCAAAAATTAGGATTTATTTAATATAATTTTCTTATTTGTATTGGGAGCACTAACTCACTTTTGAATTACTTACTGTAAGTTTGAGGAATCAGTGGATATTAGATAGTAATGGCTATTTGTCTTAGCAATGACAAATATTGGATTTACAAATACATATTCTGAAGATACCTTTATTGTTTTTATTTTTATCATCTATTGATCAAATGGTTTTGGAATATAATAAGAGTAATGGATTGCTGTTTTTAATGCAGGTGTTGAGTGTAATCTGAGAAAGTAGTGAAATGTTCTATTTTAATAAATTTATCCTTTGATAAAAAATCAAAAGTGCCTATAAATATGAAACTTAAATTTCTAAAATGTAATTTGTAACTTGGAGTGATGTCTAGAATTTCAAATCTTAAGATGAGTGAATATTTCAAGTTATTAATATTGAAAAGCTGATCTTTAGTTGAATATGGTTATTGCAAAAGCGTTGTTAGCCCAGAGGTCATCACAACTGCCTTGCAAGCAAGTAGTTGGTTGCAGACGGTTGTGGGTCCACTTCCTGGCCGATGCTATGATATAGGAAAAAAACATGTATAATAATAATGTGAAAGGCTGAAACATTTGACAGATGCACCTTAAAAATGCTTATATGACAGCCAATAAGATGTAATAATCACTGCACAGGGTACTCTCAATTCAAAACACAAGGCAGAGATTTTACAAGAAAAAGATGGTCCCACCTTCTTCTCTACTTAAATTTATATATAAATAAGCCAGAATCAAGCATTTTGAACTAAGAGCATGAAGCTTTAAACACCTTCACATTTAATTCACTAAATATTATATATAACTAAACAATGCAATATATATTAAGGCTACAACCTTAAAATTATGCATCTGAAAAAACGACAGTAGGGTCCTCTGCAAATCTTTAACACAAGATTTATTTAAAAGACAAGAGCAGCCTTGTGTTAAAGATTTGCAGAGGTCCTTACTGTCGTTTTTTCAGGCACATAATTTTAAGGTTGTAGCCTTAATATATATTGCTTTGTGTAATGGGTATGCACTTTATAAATATAATTATTATAAATAAACAATGTGAAATCATTCGATTTACTAGGAAATAATTTTCAAATCTAATGAAATGATTGTAACAAATGTAAATATATTAATTTATTAAGCACAAGCAGATATATAAGTTAATCTAATCTCTCCATTGATAAAAATAAATGGCCAGAAATAATTTGTGAATTTAGCGGAACCTGTCATTTAATATTTTTGGAAAGGAATAGAAACAATTTATGCTCTTATTACAGATAGTGAATAAAAACTAGACAAATTTATTTCATCATTTATTTAGTGTTTTTAATTTTTTAAAAGTAATATATATATATAATTCTTAAGCAAAATAATAAGCATTTGAGTAACTTATTTCAACATATAACTCAGGACATTGGACAAATGAAAACAACTCCCATGATGCACTTTGATTTTAAAAATTTTCATCAAACGGCCAACACATTCTGGTGGCATTCACCATTGTTTTTTTTTTTATCTAATGAACATTAGTCGATTCAAAGTGCATATGTCGTTCTCAGAAGCATGTATATACATTAGCATCATTATACGATCTCATATTAAATATTAGTTATATATTTTTAAGATTTGAAATTATTAATATTTTCTTAACTCAGACGTACACTTTAATTTGAATCAATATAATAAAAGTATGTAAAATTATAAACATGGATTAGTATTGGTAATAAATATTAATCGAACAAAAATAATTATTAATAAGTGTAAGCAATGCACTATGGCATCTTTTTTTTAGAGTCAGGAATCTCTTAGCCATTATGCCCAGAAAGACCTGTTAGCTATCTTACCTTACCTTTCCATTCCCCTTCTTAATTTTTCCCATATTCTTCTCTATCCTGCTCCATCCCATTTCCACAACATAATCTTTGTCAACTCCCTAGTCTTTATATCTAACCCCCCCTTATCTTTTTCCAAACCCAGCATAAAAACCAAGAACCCATTTTCTGTATAATCACTTTTTTATATTTAGCCTTCCGTAACTTCATTATTTGTATCCTTTCTGCTTTCGAGCATTTACATTCAATTAACAGATGCCTAATATTTTCTATGTTTTCCTTATACAACTTGCAGACTAAATCACCTACATTTCTTCATTTAAGTGTATTTTTCCTTGTTGCTAATGATCTTGTTCGAGCCTAAACTACTTTCCTTGCTATTATCATAAATTAAATCACATCCAATATTCTATTTACTTTTATATATATATAAACTCTTTTTACTCTCCATACTAGTTGTCCATCTCTCCAACTCCCTATTTTTTTTATTAATGCATATATTCATTCGGTATCAAACTTTCCATACAATAGTGCGACCAATACAAGCCTTTGTAATTAATGGATGCATAAAATTGCTATCTGGTGCCTACTCATCCAACATCGCCAGACTAGTTTTTAGCTTGTGCATTTCATTAATGAGGAGCCTTGGATTTGAGCTGAGTTCAGATCTATATGACTATACAAGTAAATGAGTTTGGGTTAGAAACATTATGATGTTTTCATCTTGGGACCCTAGCTTTATGGTTAATCAAATATGTAAAAGATGGCTATTGGAGGGTAGCATTTGATCCTAAGATCTAGGTGCAGTGCTCTCAAATCCAAGGCTCCTCACTGATGAAAGCCACAAGCAGAAACTACTGTATGGAGAGTTAACATATGGTAATGATGCATTATATGTTAGTAAAGAGGTATTAAATTACTTAGAAAAAGTTCAAAGGGAAGTAGGAAGACATGCATTGGATGCAGATGTATGGACAGCAAAAGAGGCAATTCAATGAGAAATGGGATGGTCAAGTTTTCATATGAGAGATGCAAAAAGTAAAATGAAAATGTTTGGCAGATTGCAGTTTATGGATAATAAAAGAATAACTAAATAGTATTTAATTGGGTTATGAGTAAAAGGCAGGTAATAAGATGGGTGAGAAAGGTAATGTGGTATGCAAAAGATTTGGATAAAGAATTTATATCAGTATTGTTGTACAAAAGATGGGATGATTGTGTTAAGAGGATTGTTGAGTGTTGTAGTAGTAAGGAATGGGATAAAAGAATAGATTTATTAATAAAGAATATGGAGTTAGAGAGATGGAGAAATAGTATGGAGAGTAAAAAATAGTTTATATATATATATATATATATATATATATATATATATATATATATATATATATATATATATATATATATATATATATATAGAAATAAACAGAATATTAGGTGTGAGTTAATATACGATAATAGTAAGGAAAGTAGTTTATTATTTAAGGCTCGAATGGGATCTTTAGCTACAAGAGAATATACATGTAAATGGGAAAAAATGGGTGATTTATTTTGTAAATTATGTAAGGAAGGAATAGAAAATATTAGGCATTTGTTAAGTGAATGTAAATGCTTGAAAACAGAAAGGGTACATATAATAAAGTTATGGAAGAATAAATATGAAAAAAGTGATTATACAGAAAGTGAATTATTGGTTTTTATGCTGGGTTTGGGAAAAGATAAAGGGAATTTGGATATAAAAATTCTAGAGTTGACAAAGATTATGTTGTGGAAATGGGATGGAGCAGAATATGGGAAAATTTAGAGTGGGGAATGGAAAATAAAGTGGCTAACAGTTTATCTGGGCATAATTGCTGAGATATTCTTGACTTCGTTTAAGGAGAAGCCACAATACATCATATCACATCACTCTTATTAACAGCCTATGTAAACATATGAAGTGGTAATTATGTTAAACATAATTATTAGTACTTTATTATCATTAGTTTATGTAAACAATAGGAGTAAATCACCCTCCCCCAGGCTATTACTTAAAACACTCTAAATGTTGAACAAAGGAATCAAGAATAGAATGAATCCACCTATTCTTGGTATCTCTGATGTTTATAAGCATACCTCTGGTCAATATTGTTGGTAATTAAGAATGAAATTTAAAGTGCTTTTAACTCAGAGCCTGGGGGAGGGTGATTTATTCCCTTTGTTTACATATATATTGAACTATGTTTAATTTATACCATCATTAGTTTAACAAATTATATAAATAACTTTTTCCAAATACTGTAATTTAATAAAAACCAATTACTTACTAATGGTGGATTCAGAGAACCTTTGATTTGAAGTTGGATTACAGACTGCTGTTCTCCCATCTTGTGAACTTTTATTGTTATAGGAATTTTCAGATTACTGAATGGGTGGATTATATTCTAAAAATGAATAAATAAACATTAAGTTAGTACCATTTTAGTATGCATTCTGGGACTGTTTATAACATATGGTGGAACCACCAATAGGAATATAGAATCAGTTAAAGTTAAAAATGGAGTGGCACTATGGCACCTATTTTGTTTTGTTGTATTTGAGTGAAATGGAGAGAGCAATAGAAAGACTAGGAAGAGGGATAGAGATACTGTTATTAGGTGACAAGAGAATATATACTTTGTCAGATCTTTTTTTGCAGATGATGTCTTTTTGAGTGCAGAAAGAAGAGAAGATGTGGAAGTTATGCTGAGGACATGTGCAAGGTTGGGTAAAAATATGGGGGTTAAATTTAGTGAAGAAAAATCAAATATAATGATGGTTACTACTAGGGAAAGAGAAGATAAAGAATTTTTATTGGGAGATATAAAGTTAAGTGTAGTGAATAGATATAGTTATTTGGGAATTATCTTGAGTAATCAAAATGATTGCTTGGATGAGTGAGAGAAAAATTGATAAATGATGCAAAGAAAAGTAAAGAAATTAACAATGTTCTCATATAATAAATGTGATATAGCTAGAATTGTATGGAAGGGAGTGGCAGTAGCAGGGTTAACATATAGCAATGATGTGTTATGTGTTAGTAAAGGGGCATTAGATTACTTAGTACAAAGGGAAGTAGGAAAACATGCATTAGATGCAGGTAGGTGGACAGCAAAGGAGGCAATTTAAGGAGAAATAGGATTGTCAGGTTTTTATATGAGAGATGCCAAAAGCAAAATGAAAATGTTCAAGTAAATTGCAGTTTATAAATAATAAAATAATAGCCAAAAAGTAATGCAGTATGCAGAAGATTTGGATAAAGAATTTATATCAGTATACTTGTACAAGAGAGGGTATGATTGTGTTAGGAGGAGTTGGAGAGATGGAGAACTAGTATTGAGAGTAAAAACGAGTTTAAATATATATAGAAGTAAATGGAACATTGTGTGTGAGTTAATTTAGGATAATAGCAAGAAAAGTAGTTTACTGTTTAAGGCTCAAACAGGATCTTTAGCAACAAGGGAATATACATGTAAATTGAAAAATATGGGTAATTTACTCTGAAAGTTGTGTAAGGAAGGCATAGAAAATATTAGGCATCTGTTAATTCAATGTAAATGCTTGAAAGCAGAAAGGGTACAACTAATAAAGTTATGGAAGACTAAATATAAACAAAGTTATTATACAGAAAGTGGGTTATTGGTTTTTATGTTAGGTTTGGGAACAGATAAGGGGGGTTTCAGATATAAAGGCCATGAAGTTGAAAAAGATTATGTTGTGGAAATGGGATGGAGCAGATTATGGGGAAACTTAGGGTGGGAAATGGAAAGGAAAGATAAAGTGGCTAACAGATTTCTCTGGGCATAGTTGCTAAGATATTCCTGACTCTGTATAAGAGAAGTCACAGTGCATCACATCACATTACTAAGCAATAAATGTAACATAATAAATATGTGGAATGACATACATGAAAATTTTATATTTAAATACATATAATATTAACTGTGACATCATGCATAACATAAAATATGTGAGTAAAATATGTACATTAAATTAATGTAATCATCAGAAAAACAACTCCAGATCTTTGCAAATAAATATGTGATAATTTTAGATTTTATCTTGCAGTTAATTGAACAATGAAATTAACAATAAATAAATAAATGGGAGATTTATAACCTTATAACCAGTATTTGCTATCACCAATTAACAATAATTAAGTAATTGGGGAGATTTATAACTTTATGACCGATATGCTTTGTAAATATTTGTTCATGCTTTTTTTAATTTCATGCTTTATTTTTTTTACTGGGTTATACACATATATTTTTTCTCATATGAACTTCATATAACCACTTATTTTTATGAGCGGTTTTTAATTTATGAGGCATTCTAGGAAAACTAATTGAACTTGCTATCTAAGATAAAGGGTATATTGACAAAATAAATTAAAAATTGTGCATTTACAAAATAATTAGCAGGTGATTGATAGTGAATAAAAGCTTTACTTATTTGTTGCTAAGAGATGTGATTCAATTTGAAAGCTGATCTGTTATTTTTATATTCAATTGAAAATTTGATGTTGTGGTTGCCTTGGTGATGTTGAATTAACATATTGTTATTAGATATGGATGTGCATATAATATTTAATATATTGATAGTATTTTTCTCCTCTCTTCTTTAGGTGTTACATACTCGTCTGACCAGAGGCAATACTATGGGAATCGAACCTGGACCCTTAGATTTTTTGAATATTGAATTTTAAGGTACCCCTCCAACCAACTTAGCACAATACCTTAAAATTCAATATTCAATAATCTAAGGATCCAGGTTTGATTCCCATGCTAATACTGCACACCTGAAGAAGAGAGGAGAATACCTCTTGAAACACTGTGAATATACTAACCTGGTAGTATTTTTTACTTCATTTAAATACACTATAAAGCACTTACATATAATTACAATGATAAATTAAAACCTGGAATGTTTACTCTCAACATAGCTAAATTTAATAGATATACCAAATCTCAGGTGAACAAAAAATAATATATCAAAATATAAAGTTAATAAAAACAGTAAAAGGAGTAAATATTGTATATGCTACTTAAAAAATTGCATAAGTGATGGAGATACCTGCGATTATGATTTTTAGGAATTTATATATATATATATATATAATCATTTTCAACCATTATTGATATATATATATATATATATATATATATATATATGCAAAACCATAAAACAATACAGTACTAGATTAAATTCAAAATTTTACCAAAATCCTTACACAACCATGGTTTCATCTACTACAAATAGACCTTCTCAAGTGAAAATCAACCTAAAGGAAAACATATATATATACAAACAAACAAACCTTCCCATAATTCATTTCAAACTCCACCTTCCCTTAATATCAAAAGAAGTCTTCATAAGATTGATAGCCTCAGAATCAAGGAGTTTTATCATCAAAGTCTCCTTTATTCTTCTTTTTAACTCATTCTTTTCATAAAAAATAACCGAAGCATTGTCAAACAATATTCTATGACCTGTATTCAATTCATGAATATATAAAGCTGAGTTAAGATACCTATGTTTAACTCTACTTATATGAACCTTAACCCTTTCCTTAAGACTAAATTTACTCTGGCCTACATAAAATTTACCACAACTACATGGAATTTTATAAACAATACCAGGAATAGACCTACTATCAATAGACTGCTTTGAACCATTAAGTAATGAATTCAAATCAGAACCTTTCCTCCATGCAACCTTCTTTCCACCTAACAAATGACTATTCCTATAAACCAAATTATAAATTGATGCTTTAAATGGTAAAGACATATAATCATCATCCTTACCAACAAAATTCTTATCATCCAAATCACGACTATAAACATTATTATTAAATACCACTTTTTTAATAAAATCATGACTATAACCCAATTCTACATATTCAGCAGCAAATTGACTTTTTTGAATATCAGCATCATTATTAAAATTATTAAGCCTTCTATTCCGACAACAAAAATTCAACAAAGACATTTTTTTATGTATAAAAGGCTGATAACTATCAGGCCTAATCATATTTCTCAAATTTTTTAGGTTTTATAAAATGACTACAAAACAAAACATCATTAACCTTCTCAACATTTAAATCTAAAAACTTTAATTTTACAAAATCAAAACCACCCCCTCAATTGTAAACTTAATATTAGAATCAAAACCATTCAATCCACATAAAAACTCTTCTAATTTCTCTTTCTGAATAACAAACAAACAATCATCAACATACCTAACAAATAATTTAATAGAACCTGAAAACATATTAATAATACTACACTCCAAATAATCAATATAGACAGCACACATCAATGGAGAAATGACATAACCAATAACCCAACCTTCTCTAATCTTATAAAACACATCATTAGACATAAAATACATTGAATCCTCTAACAGCAAAAGCAAATCATGAAAAACCTTAATCTTATCTGCAGAAAAACATTCTAATTTTTTTAAAATTGAAAGAAAAACATCAATACTTTTTAATCTATTAACCGATTGGTACATATTTTCAATGTCTAAACTACCAAAAACACAATCATCATCCAAAACAAAACCATTTATTTTCTTAAAAGCTTCAAAGGAAGAAGAAACACAAAATTGACCCAGTTTTATGTAATCCTTAAAATATCTTATAATAAATTTTGATATTTTATCAACAATTCCTCCTGTAAAATCAAAAATACATCTCAAAGGAAAATTATCTTTATGAGACTTCAAATTAAAGAAAACCTTTGGAGCCACAAAATCACTAGGGTAACAATTTAAATAAGTAGCTCTATCAAAAATCTTTTTATTTTCCATAACTTTCATAATCTTAATTAATTTAGATTTTATTTTTTTACCAGGATCAGAATCTAAAATAGCATATTTTCCATTATTTAATTCTAAAGAAACTTTACTTTTAAAATCAATATTATTTAACAATACAAACCGGCCACCTTTATCTTCTTTTAATAATATAACATCATTGGCTTTCAATCTTTTTTTAACAAAACTAATAACCTTAGGGGCAAAAACAAATTTTTCTCTTTTAAGTAATTGACTATTCAAAATAACCTGTAAAGACATTTTATTTTCATCAGAAATATTACTACTACTTTCAATTGCAGAAACAAAATCAAAAATTAAACTTCTATTAGCAAATGGAACAAAGCCAGGACCCTTAGCTAAAATAGCCAAATCAGATGCATTCAAAATATAATTTGACAAATTTAAAACAGATGAAGCATCAGGCCTATTATTATAAGACCCAAATCTAAACTCTTTTCCTTTCACAAAACTTTTATTTTCAGCCTTTCCAATCAACCATTTAAATTTCTTGAAATACTTATTATTATAAGTGATTTCACACTTACTCCTAAACCACTTTTATTTTCTAATTGTGATTTTATTCTAAATTTTAAAAGATTTATTCTTAAACAATTTATTATACAGATTATGAGTAGTTTATCTAATTTAATTGATAGTTATAGAATGTTTAGAAGAAAGTTGGATTTTAGAAGGAATTTTAATTATTCTGTTTTAAATTCTTTTTTAAAGTGGTTTAGGAGTAAGTGTGAAATCACTTATAATAATAAGTATTTCAAGAAATTTAAATGGTTGATTGGAAAGGCTGAAAATAAAAGTTTTGTGAAAGGAAAAGAGTTTAGATTTGGGTCTTATAAAAATAGGCCTGATGCTTCATCTGTTTTAAATTTGTCAAATTATATTTTGAATGCATCTGATTTGGCTATTTTAGCTAAGGGTCCTGGCTTTGTTCCATTTGCTAATAGAAGTTTAATTTTTGATTTTGTTTCTGCAATTGAAAGTAGTAGTAATATTTCTGATGAAAATAAAATGTCTTTACAGGTTATTTTGAATAGTCAATTACTTAAAAGAGAAAAATTTGTTTTTGCCCCTAAGGTTATTAGTTTTGTTAAAAAAAGATTGAAAGCCAATGATGTTATATTATTAAAAGAAGATAAAGGTGGCCGGTTTGTATTGTTAAATAATATTGATTTTAAAAGTAAAGTTTCTTTAGAATTAAATAATGGAAAATATGCTATTTTAGATTCTGATCCTGGTAAAAAAATAAAATCTAAATTAATTAAGATTATGAAAGTTATGGAAAATAAAAAGATTTTTGATAGAGCTACTTATTTAAATTGTTACCCTAGTGATTTTGTGGCTCCAAAGGTTTTCTTTAATTTGAAGTCTCATAAAGATAATTTTCCTTTGAGATGTATTTTTGATTTTACAGGAGGAATTGTTGATAAAATATCAAAATTTATTATAAGATATTTTAAGGATTACATAAAACTGGGTCAATTTTGTGTTTCTTCTTCCTTTGAAGCTTTTAAGAAAATAAATGGTTTTGTTTTGGATGATGATTGTGTTTTTGGTAGTTTAGACATTGAAAATATGTACCAATCGGTTAATAGATTAAAAAGTATTGATGTTTTTCTTTCAATTTTAAAAAAATTAGAATGTTTTTCTGCAGATAAGATTAAGGTTTTTCATGATTTGCTTTTGCTGTTAGAGGATTCAATGTATTTTATGTCTAATGATGTGTTTTATAAGATTAGAGAAGGTTGGGTTATTGGTTATGTCATTTCTCCATTGATGTGTGCTGTCTATATTGATTATTTGGAGTGTAGTATTATTAATATGACGCTCAGGTTCTATTAAATTATTTGTTAGGTATGTTGATGATTGTTTGTTTGTTATTCAGAAAGAGAAATTAGAAGAGTTTTTATGTGGATTGAATGGTTTTGATTCTAATATTAAGTTTACAATTGAGGGGGGTGGTTTTGATTTTGTAAAATTAAAGTTTTTAGATTTAAATGTTGAGAAGGTTAATGATGTTTTGTTTTGTAGTCATTTTATAAAACCTAAAAATTTGAGAAATATGATTAGGCCTGATAGTTATCAGCCTTTTATACATAAAAAAATGTCTTTGTTGAATTTTTGTTGTCGGAATAGAAGGCTTAATAATTTTAATAATGATGCTGATATTCAAAAAAGTCAATTTGCTGCTGAATATGTAGAATTGGGTTATAGTCATGATTTTATTAAAAAAGTGGTATTTAATAATAATGTTTATAGTCGTGATTTGGATGATAAGAATTTTGTTGGTAAGGATGATGATTATATGTCTTTACCATTTAAAGCATCAATTTATAATTTGGTTTATAGGAATAGTCATTTGTTAGGTGGAAAGAAGGTTGCATGGAGGAAAGGTTCTGATTTGAATTCATTACTTAATGGTTCAAAGCAGTCTATTGATAGTAGGTCTATTCCTGGTATTGTTTATAAAATTCCATGTAGTTGTGGTAAATTTTATGTAGGCCAGAGTAAATTTAGTCTTAAGGAAAGGGTTAAGGTTCATATAAGTAGAGTTAAACATAGGTATCTTAACTCAGCTTTATATATTCATGAATTGAATACAGGTCATAGAATATTGTTTGACAATGCTTCGGTTATTTTTTATGAAAAGAATGAGTTAAAAAGAAGAATAAAGGAGACTTTGATGATAAAACTCCTTGATTCTGAGGCTATCAATCTTATGAAGACTTCTTTTGATATTAAGGGAAGGTGGAGTTTGAAATGAATTATGGGAAGGTTTGTTTGTTTGTATATATATATATGTTTTCCTTTAGGTTGATTTTCACTTGAGAAGGTCTATTTGTAGTAGATGAAACCATGGTTGTGTAAGGATTTTGGTAAAATTTTGAATTTAATCTAGTACTGTATTGTTTTATGGTTTTGCATTTTTATTTTTGCTAGTATAGTGTTAGACAGTTTTGTATATATATATATATATATATATATGATTTTTAGGAATTTATATATATATATATATATAATCATTTTCAACCATTATTGATCTACTGCAGGATGAAGGTCCCTCCAAGTTCTTCTTCAGTCTATAGTGTCTCTTCTCCACATCATCTCAGCACATTTTTTTATTTCATTTATCCACCTCACATATGGTCTCTTTCTAGGTCTTTTAAATTTCTTGGAATCCAGTTTAAGATTTTAACTGTCCATCTATTATCATCTCTTCTAGAAATATATCCAGCCCAAGTCCATTTCAATCATTTAATTATTTCAATGATGTCAGTAACACCTGTTTGTTCTCTCACTCGTGTATTTTATTTTGGATCTCTCCTTGTTACTCCTAAGCCCCAGCCAAATTTAGTCCATTATGTTTCCATCTGTGGTAATAATCTAAGTAAGGATTTGTAGTTGTTAACTTCTTCTAACATCATTATCAATATTAATTTTCTTATTTTGAAAAAATCCATTGAACATTAATTTAGTCTTTTTAACATTTCTAATGTGTGTAATGTTATATGAATTTTTTTATTTTATGTGTGTGTGTATATTTTTTAATCCAGTCTTGATTAATTACAGACATTTTGGCTAATAATATTTCATAATTATGTATGTATATACATATTTTTTTGATAAATGTTAACTTTTTTTTCTCATGTGTCAAAGCATCGGCCGGAAAGCAAACCCACGAACTCAGAACAACTGCTTGTAAGGTGGCTGTGCTGACCACTCGACCACTAACGTTCAGATAAAATGTACAACAATTATCAATATATTAGAAAAATTTGTGATTAATAAGAAAAGAAAGTGATTAAAATTCCAATGAAAACAATATAGTTACCATCAGGTAAAAATTTATGAATAACATTATATAAAAAAATTATATGTGTGTGTATTTTGTGCACAGATAATGAAACTGATAACAGTAAATAAAGTAAATAATATTCTACAATTTGATAAGCTGAGTGCTTTCAGGAGGATTCATAGTCCCATACTTATAGCTACTAGAATGTTGAGTATGGGAGTAAGAATCCTTCCGAAAGTGATCATCTTATTACATTGTAGAATATTATTTACTTTATTTACTGTTATCAGCTTCATTATCTGTGCGCAAAGCACATATATATATTATAGATTTTACATGCTAATGAGGTAAATCTTCAACTATTTCAAAAAAATTATATATAAATTTTGGATAATAACATAATCTTAAAACAAAAAATTAAATTAACTGAAAAAAAATGAATTAATAATTAAAAAGTCAAAATTAAATAAAAATAAAACATTTATTTGTCTATGATTTTATCAATAGACAATTATTATTTAGAAACACAAACTCAAAAAAACAATTGCAAACTATGATCACATATAATATATAAAATGTGTTAAAACACACGAACACACAAAATGCTTTCAAAGGCCAAGGTCCTTGGACCTCAAAAGTGCTTAGCCACATACTTGGATACATATATTTAGTTTATATCAATCTACAGTATTAAGATTTCTTTATCTTCAGCTTTGTGTGTTCATGTGTTTTAGTGCATTTTATACATTTATACATCGGAATAATTAGCCACAAAGTCTATATCACATATAATATTTATAGATATTTTATTAACCAAACAAAAAGTAACTGAAGCTTCCAATGGGTTATATATTTTAAATAAACTCTCCAAAAGACAATTGATACCACTTGTCTCTTAGCATTTGTTCTTGCATATGTTTAGTTTATATACATAATTGTAAATGAGGGAGTTGAATAGAATAAATGATAAAAATCACCATTTAAATATTCAGAGAACAAATGGTTGACAGGACATAATTGAAACTTCCAATGAGATTATATAATAATCAAAAAAAAAAGCAAGTCATATATAACGTGACATTACTTTTATAAGCTTGTATTTACAAAAATGTAATACAGAGAGCATATCAATAGCTCAAACAAGCTCTTAATTGATAAGTTCAGTATGAGAAAATATTTAAAATCTCTATCCAGAACCTTCCCATCTCCAGACCAACTGGTTTCGAGCTTATGGCTCACATCAGGATACTAGATCTAAAATATCAACTCAAAACCCAGCACTTATTTCATATGTAATATTTAAGACAGATGATATCACCTGTCTCTTAGCATTTGTTCTTATATATGTTTAGTTTATATACTTAATTGTAAATGAGGGAGTTGAATAGAATAAATGATAAGAATCACCATTTAAATATTCGGAGGACAAATTGTATCATCTGTTTTTGGAGAGTTTATGTACGTTATATTACTCATTGAAAGTTTCAGTTACTTCCTGTTTAGTTACATATATTCTGAGGTATTTATTATTTACACATATTTTATTAAATCACTGAAATTTTAATTATTTGATTGTATTAATACTTATAACACTTAAAATTTTATTGGAAAATAATTTGGAAATATAAATACATAAGTATCTGGGTGATAATTAATACTCTTCAGGATTCATAATTTCAGATCAAATCCTATAATATTTTTATGATTTATCATGGTAGTCGCTAGCCAAATACTTCTGATTTTGATCAAAACTGGCATTTTCATACTCAAACATAACATGACCATCCAAAAATCTGATCATATGACTGATTATTTAAATCAATACTAAAAAGTAAACATTTACTTACACATTTAATAAAACTCATTTTTAAACAAATCAAAAAAGTGTTAATTCTGTTATTTTACAATAAAAATATTTTTTTGCTTTCTCAAAATAAATGTTAAAAAAATAGTTCTTCGACAATTGCCCAAATTGTTTTTTTAATGTAACCAAAACCATCCTGTATCTTTTTTTTGAAAGATTAATATTTCATTCTATATCTTTAATATAAAAAATTTTGTTTTTATTCACATGAATGTACAAAAAGGAAAAAATAAATTTTCTTCAGCTTTCACAAATAAAAGTGGAGCAAAAAACCAGTTAAATAAACTTGTAAATAATCCCACTTTTGCATATCTATGCCAATCTATTCTTCTTTTAACTAATAAATAGACTGGCATTGATATAAAAAAAGTGGATATTATTCGCAAGTTTAATTAAATGATTTTTTGTTCTGTTTTTTTACTTGTGAAAACTGAAAAAAAAAGTATTTTTTATTTTCAGTTTATTTACGAGAATAAAAATGTTTCTTTAAAAAAAAATTTTTATATTTTTTTATTTTTTACATTTTAGTTTTATGTAACACTGAATTATTAAAAACTTTTTTTTTTCAATTAACCACCTGGTTTATTGCAAGAAGTGTCAGTAAGCAGGTAGTTAAAAATGTTACATATCAAATTAAAAAAATTATTTTTTACTAATTTTATGGCTAAAATCGTTTGCAAACTTTAAAAATGTATTTATCATTGGAAATAGATATATTTGCAAATTTTCAACTAGATCAGAAATTGGGGAAGTACGTGAAAATTGAACTACAAAAAATTTTTCAACAACGCTAAAAAAAACAGAATAAGTTAAATAAAAGCATATAAAAATTATTTTTTAAATTAAAATGGATTTTTTATTTTGGTTAAAAAAAATTTCCAAAGATAATTTTATAATTAGCATAATTATTAATAAAAGTTGTTATCAAACTTTGATAAAATGGCCATCTATCATTTCAAACCCAAACGCTTTTGTATGGGCAAATCTTAAGTGTCTGAAAGTGAAAGTGTGAAGATATTAAATAATCCCTTTAAATTACTTTTACATGCTTGAATGAATGACGCTGGTGAAAATTACTAGAATTTACGATACATCATTTTTATTTGAAATTAAATGTATGTAAATAAATCATTTATTTTATATACGTGATGTTTTATAAACTGTAATAGTTAAACAGAATTAAGCTGTTACACATGTGCTTTGCAGATTTTAACTATAAATGACTGAATACTAACACTTCAAACACATGATAAAGTCTTTGGGAAAAGATAGAATGGCGGCCATCTATCATTTCGAACCCAAATGCTTTTGTATGGGCAAATCTTAAGTGTCTGAAAGTGAAAGCATGAAGATATTAAATAATCACTTTAAATTACTTTTACATGCTTGAATGAATGACGCTGGTGAAAATTACTAGAATTTACAATACGTCATTCTTATTTGAAATTAAATGTATGTAAATAAATTAATTATTTTATTCATTCAAGCATGTAAAAGTAATTTAAAGTGATTATTTAATAACTTCACACTTTCACTTTCAGACACTTAAGATTTGCCCATACAAAAGCGTTTGGGTTCGAAATGATAGATGGTCATTCTATCTTTTCCCAAAGACTTTATCATGTGTTTGAAGTGTTAGTATTCAGTCTTTTATAGTTAAAATCTGCAAAGCATATGTGCAACAGCTTACTGCTGTTTAACTATTACAGTTTATAAAACATCGCGCTATATAAAATAATTGATTTATTTACAAACTTTGATAAGAAAAATTGAAAAATAAATTCATTTTACATCTATACTTGTTAGGTCAGATAAAATTTATGATATAATTTAATAAAATTTAATATATATTGATCATTTTGTAAATTAAAAAATAATGTATATAAATTATTTTTTGAAAAAGTCCGTTGTATTTTTGTTTGTAAAATACCGCAGTGAAACCTTTCATAAAAGATTCTCTGCTGATTCAAATGCAAGATTATAAATAGCCAAGAAGTAAATTTTACAAATGATTATAATAAGTAAAAAAACAATCTACCATTATATACAGAAATAGGCATATATTATTAATGCTCTGATAGATAATATAAACATTAACTAATTAAAAATTTCATGTACATGGTGTGTTAAATTCTCTATCTAAGAATCAGTTCAGTAATCAAAAATTATTCTCATTTGTAAACTTGTATTTCTAATAAATAAGTTTAAAATTGTAGGAATATAATTCAGAGTAAAGATTTAATCATTAACCCAACAGTCACTAGAGTGTGTAAAAAAGGTTGTAATGAAAGAGTTAAGAATGGAGCTGCTTTATTTTAAAATGGAATCTTAAACATTAATGTTATTAAAATTTATGATTAAATTTTAAATATAGAGGATTTGAACTCAGATGACAAACAGCATGGGATTTCAGAATTCTATCTTCAGATTTTCAATGGTATAGATGACTGAAGAGTTGGAGGTTGGAGTGAGTTGAAGCCTATCAATTACAGTGTTAGGATTTGCTATCTTAATATAAACTGAGCCCTGATTATATATATATATATATATATATATATATATATATATATATATGGGAGGTGGTAAATCTGGATCAATTGATGAATGCTGGTTTAGCACAAAATACGGATATTTATCTTTTCTGCATATGTGTAGTGATGTGTATCAGTAGTATGAGATGATGTGAAAAGTGAAAGAGCTTGAAAGTCTGAGTTCAAATCCCCTGTATTTACAATTAGGCTCCAGGTATAAGAATGCCTGGTATTTCAAATCTTACAGATTAAATTTTAAGAAAACAAATAAAGATGGTACAATAACTATTAATATGTGATATATAATGGCTTTTTTAGTCAGGGCTAGGAATTTCTGTGCATAGATCATAAGCTGCTAGAGAAATTAAACAACTTATTTCTCTGAAACCATTATAAATCATACTAAACTTTCTATTATTAAAACATTCTTTTCTGCACTGAATCATTTCTTTTTTCTTCTATTTCATGTCAATAAAAACTGTTTTAATAATTCCAATATCCTATCTTCATATTTCACATTCTTGACATAAAGATTTAAATAAAATTAAAAAAATATCTATCTCTTTTTTCCTCTTAATTTTTATATTCCTCTTATTTTTATGCAATTTTCCATGATCTTTTTTACCTTACACTTCACAAATAAATGTTCAATTTCCATTTTTCTTTTCATATGTATGTGGTCATGTGTATCACTTGTATAAGATAGATTGGATAGCTGTGGGGAATTTGAAAGGCGAAATTCAAGTCCCTTATATATATATATAAACTAACTCAAGGAAATATAAAAATTACTAGTAAATATTAATAAAAAAACCACACAATTACTTTCTCTATAAAACTGCTTTAATACTTCAACTTTTCTTTTATTAATATTTATTAGTAATTTTTATATTTCCTTGAGTTATTTCTTATAAAAACCAGTCTGCTCATTGAAGTATTAAAGCAGCTTTCCTGAGAAAGTAATTGTGTGTTTTTTCTTTTATTAATATTTATTAGTAATTTTTATATTTCCTTGAGTTAGTTTATATGTATATATTGTAACGGAATAAGTATATGCCGTTACATTTCTTTCAAATAGAAGTAAAAAAAATAAAATCACCCTCGAGTAGAAATATATGTATAAAAGGGGGGGGGGATTTAATAATTTGATTTGAAGTAATATATATAATGTACAGATGGCAAACTAATTATATAATTTAAAGTTAAAATCTAAAAACAAGATTCTTTTTAATATAAAAGAATTTTTTTAAAAAAATGCTGTTAATTAGTTATTTTAATTCGTAGAATGGAAATGATTTTCTATTTTGAGGTAATTGCAAACAGGCACTTGGGCATATAGTGAGATAAGAGATAAATTTAAAAAATACTACTGATAAGAGTTGACAGAGATAAAAAAAACTTTGAAGGGAGAAGAGATTTTTGGATTGCTTTTGCTGATTGTATATTAAGTATATTGATAAGTGTATTGCGCATCTCCAAAATGTAGGGGTCAGCAATAATTTGTTTCCCATATTCGCATCAGCTGAAGCGATCTCCAGAATAGGACAGTTCCCAGAAAATAGCCAGCAACGGACTTCTCTCTATCTAGAAGAATAGGAAATGGAAAAAACTTTGAATTCTACCATGCATCCAGGATTACAAAGATGGACTTTACCTATAGCATTGGAAAGTATAAACTTTTCTCTTAAATGAATTATGAACACTAATCATATAATGTGAACTTTTTTCAGTATTTTAAGTATCACTTAACTTTTAAAAAAAATCTCTTATCTGACTAAATTTTAAATTATTTATACATTTTCTTTTTTAAAAATATGTTTAATATCATTTCCATACTCATAATTTCTTTTAAATTAATTATTTAAAGTGAGCATAAATGACTGCATAGATTCATAAGATTGTTAGTTTAAAGTGTGTTAATTTTGGTCTAATTGTCTTGTAGTTGGATCGGTGCTAGTTGATTGATGTACATATGTTTTATATCAATGTAACTTGAGTAGGTGCATTGGATACTCATTCCCTTGTATCGCATTAGCACACAGGGCATAATACCCACCTGACCATATGACTCCAAAGAGTAGTCATCACCTTGTCAATGGTCATAGATGTATTTCCTACGCCATTGATTTTCTTGTGCTCTGACTGGGACAGTAAGCTGGCAAAGATCGCTATCACCATTTACAGAGCTTCTCGTATAATTTTCTTCTTGTATCATGGGGAAGATGCTCATTCCTTCTCACCATGATTCATTATTTTTCTAATGATATCATGCTACAGATGTAAAATTCCTGTTAGCATGATTGTGATGTGCTAATAATCTCCTTTTGCATTGGTCACATCAGTATATCAGTAAGCTAGTGTTGGTTTAAATGTGAGATTTTTGGCCTAAGATTAAAAGGGATTGGGTTGGTTATTGCATAATCTATGTAGCATGTCCACACTTAATAAAATATTAAAATTGTATTTAAATATATTAAGCACTTCCATCTGTGCATATAATCCAAACCAAATATATTTAGTTGATTTAATTTTCAGAATCTTTTTAATGCATGTGTGCATTATAATAAAATGTTTTCTTGAATTAATTTTGGCAGTACCTTATTTTATATATTTTATTAATATTTAAAAGTAAGCATTAGAAATTTGAATATACAATGATATTTTAAGCTCAGCTTCTCCCTGAGCTAGCAACTGGTGCTTTCAGTTTGATAAAAGGGTAACCTCTCCTGCGCATATCTGCCTACTCTATAAATTGTCCAGTTTCAAATGGCCTGGTGGCACCCTGGTATGACAAATTAGGTTAGGGAGGTTTGTCAACCATTATAATATATATAAGGAACTTGAATTTAGCCTTTTGTATTCCCCACCGCTATCCAATTCATCTTATACAACTGATACACATGACCACATACATGTGAAAAAGATAAATGTTCTCCTTTACATGATATCTAGATTTCTCTAGTGCATTCATACATTCTTCCATATTTACCTCATTTAATTCTCTAACATAATTGTCTATTTTTTTACAACCCTCATATTTATGAGCTTTTAATATATTCCTACACATGTATTTCATTTTTTACACAAATATATAAATTCTCTATCTATTAATTTTTCATATTAAATGCAACCATCAATAATAAACAAATGTTGTCACTTGTTTAGAATATTTCAGTGCCTCATCAATTTGATTAATCTTCAGGCAAAAAAGTTAACATATAAACAAACAATTGCATATAAGTAGAAAAATATACAAGTTTCAGAATTAAAGTAGATTCACTTGCCTCCATTACTGGGGTAGTATATTCAATAATACTATCATCATATGAAGAGTCATTTGTAAAATAATATCTAGCAAAGGCTTCTGTGTCATTGCGTAAAATAATTTTCTTTTCATAAGGATAATGCAAAAAACAATTTCCAAAATCTAATAATGGTGTCATTACATTAATATGGGGAACAACACAGCTAAAAAAAATTGATAACATTTAAAAGCAATTATTATTACAATGATAATAATCTGCATATAAATGGCAATAATAATAGTAATAATAATTAAAAATTTATTTTTAAAAATAATTAAAATTTCTACACTAATGTATATGATATATATATATATATATCATTAAAAACCGGTCAAAACTTAGACAGTCCCAATATCAATAACAATGAACAATTTCAAGCTGTTGTCAAGACAATCTCCTTTTAACAGTAAAGATGGAACAATGGTAGAATATATATATATAAGAAAATATTCCCATGTATATCACTAGTTGAAAATTAAATAGAAAATATTCAAATAACCCTTCCAAATGTTATGATATCCCAGCAACGCCCTCTGTGAATAAATATCATAACATTTGGGAGAGTTATTTGAATATACATAATTGTGACCCTGTGCTTTTTCACAATGTCCCAGTTACTACTTTTGAATTATGTATTCATGCTATTTTTAAAAAATAAATAAATAAAAGAAGAGTAGATGATTAAATTTATTTTACTAATAAAATGTATAAACTGTTATATAAATTTATCTCCATTGATATAATTTATAGTAGTAAAGTAATTATTAGTACAAAATATAATTTGAGACTACTTAAAAGTTATTAAAATGTATTTTTAATATTTAATATAAGTGTATCTTGAGATAATAATTAATGCTTAAGTATGTTTATTTAATAGTTAGTTAATAGTAGATTGAGTTAGTTATTAAAGCTTTGACTAAAATTAATTTTATGCTTAGAAATATGATACGGTAATATTATGAATTTGTTTCTGTTAAAACATAAATATTAAATTGATTTTAAACTTGTTAATAATTTTGTTGAGTTAGTTTGATTTGTAAAGCTTAATATACTTGAAATGAATTGATTTAGTTTACCAATAATAATGTTTAATTATTTTTTAAAAAATATTAAATTTTAAAATAAGTAATTTCCTGAATGTGAATGTATGGCTGTGTGTGCATGCATCTTAATCCATTAAAAAGTTATTTATTAAGGTAAGCTAATTTTAGTTTATTAGTTTATTTAAATAAATCAATTATTTTACATAGCATGATGTTTTATAAACTGTAATAGTTAAACAGCATTAAGCTGTTGCACATGCGCTTTGCAGATTTTAAATATAAATGACTGAATACTAACACTTCAAACACATGATAAAGAATTTGGGAAAATATAGAATGAAAATTAATAAAGGAGTTTAAATAAACTAATTTTAAGAGCTTATAATTTAAAATAATAAAATATGATTATTATATTTTATTTCTTAATTAATTATACATCTTAATGTTTAAAATAATAAGGTCAACTAAAAGTTATGTAATTACAAGAAGTAGAGCAAAATGATGTAATTTTCTATTAATTAGCTCCTTGTGTTGATAAAAAAAATTTAACACAGATGGCAGATCAATTTTTATAGTTTTGGATTGTTAACTGTCCATCAAAATAATGAGTATAAATAGAAAAAATTTTATCGTGTGTGTGTACTGCTATTAATTTTCCACTGCATGCTTGCCAAGAAGTGTGCTGTTAATTTTTATACTTGCTCTCTTCTTCACCAGTAAAGTAATATTTAATTTCCAATTTTTTATTTCAAGTTTAATTTTTTATAACTTTTATTATTTCTTAAGTAAAAAATATTTATTGTTAAAAAATATAATAGGGTATTACCTTTATGCTAATGCCTAATTTGAATGTTGAAGAGTGAACAACATTTGAAGAAACTTTTTATTTTTCAATTGTTTTATTCAACGTGCTTAGAATGGAAGTTCAGGTGTGAAGAGGTAACATGTTTTGTTTTAATTATCAATGGACTTACAAACATTATACTAAATCATTTCTATTGTCTATGTTTGTTATATTTCATTATTATTAAATCAAAGTGGAAAGTAACTAACTAAAAAAAACTTTTAAAATTTAATTGAAAAAAGTCTGACTTCAAAGTGATGGAAAATTGGCTTATTTTTAATATGCTTATTGATGATAAACTTAAATAAAATGCATTTTGTAAGTATTATCCTAATATAAAATTCCAAATGTTTGCTGATCTAATTAAACAGAAGTGATTTATATGTTCAATTTATTAGAAATATAAAAAAAGTCTTCAGTAAATGCATGAATTTTAATTTTTAATAAGTTTAAAAATACTTGCTTGCTTTGTTTATAGAGAAGATGAACAGCTAAATGGGTCTGCTATATTAATATGTGAAAGAATACATTTCATTAAGGAAAACTAATGACTAATGATAAATTATGTTATATGTTAGAAGAATTATTTTAGACTTATGGAATTTGAAAATAAATAGTATTTTTTCAATTACCATAATGAAATGCAAATAATGTATTGTTAAAAAGAATATCAAAATGCAAGAACTGCTCATATTCATTTTAACGCATTATTGCAGACCAAAATTAATAAAAAATATTATCATAATAATCTTTTTTGCTGCTAAAAACAAATATATTAGATAAGCTAAAGCTCAGTTCATATAATAAAAAAAAATGAATGGCTCCAAAATTCTGCAGAAAATGTTTATTGTGTTATTGTTTATATTATCTATTTCCTATAAAGTCATAATTGCTATTATATTATTTATCATGTAGAAATATGATAAGTACAGATGTGCCGCCTTCAAAAATTATCTGCCAGACAATCCCATGTTAAACAGTTTCCATGGAGTGAATGTAAAATATAAACTATATATATCATCATCATTATCATCAACCATTATCAATCCACTGCAGGATGGTCTCTCCAAGTTCAATCCATCTTTTCTGATCATTAGCTTCTCTTCTCCACATCACCCCTGCACACTTTCTTATTTCATCCATCCATCTCACATGTGGTCTCTTTCTGGGTCTTTTACAATATATATATATATTAATAACAATTGATTGCTATTATTTTGGTTATTATTATGACGTCTTAGTTTTTAATATTCTATTAAGATTTTTTTTTATAATTTATGCTATAAATATGTAAGTACCCTGATAACAGAGAATGGTACAACTATATACTTTATTTTCTTGTCCAGGTAGAGAGACATGTCTCTTATATTTATAAAAAGTTTTTGGTAATATTTGACCTATGGGTAAACAGCCATTATAATTTATCAGAAGCTCATAGTAATATTTTACCTATGATAATATAATTAGTTTATTGTGGAGTTTTACATTTAACCATATATTTATTAGTCTTATATTTTTAATATTTGCCTAAACTTAGTATGTCCACTTTAGTTGTCCATTTTAGTTTATGTAGAATTTATGCTTATCAATTGAATGTGTGTATTTTTTATTATTGCAAATTTTATTATGCTATTATAAAATATTTTATAGTCATTTGACTAATTATATTTTGTTGGTTTTATACAGTATTTAATGTATGCATTTGTTTTAAGGTTAATTTTAATGTGATAATTATTTATCTTGCCATTGTTTTGTTGAGAATTTGTGCTTGTTTACATTTGATCAGTGTGGGAAGTCTATAGCTTTAGCAGATATTGTCTTGTTGATATTATGCTTTGGAGGATGTAGAGTATTATCCTCATTTCTTATTCCACAAGAGGATTGTATTTTAATACTTCTGGTTATTTATGCTTAGCTAGGGTAGCTTTAATCCCTAGAGAGGATTGTTCACATGGTGTGCATTCCATTTCCCTGTGTTGGGGCCTTGTCCACACATTTATATACCTAGGCCAAAGGAGTAGGAATCTGCCATATTTTCCAGTTATATAATGTGACTCTGAGGAGTCTTTTTTATCCCTCATGCTGATGTGGTTATTTTTCCACCATGTAAGGTGATATATTAGTGCTTTAAAAATTGTATGCAATGATAGGGTAGATTTGGAATACTTAGTTGCTTCAGGCACACTGACTATCTAGTGTTTAGCTAGTTGATAGTAGTGTATATTTTGTGCTGTTATGCCTTGCCAGCGGTTCAAAAGTAAAACCAACAAATCTCAGTATTTTTTTAATGCTTATTTTGGTACATAGCATAATGAGATACAGTACCATTCTATGTGCAATATCATTTTCACCAGCTGGAGATTACTCGCTGATGGATCAGTAAGATATTTTAAAACTTAAATAACGTTTATGTGGACATAGGCAAAAATATGGTATGTTGTGTGTAGGGCTTCTGATGTGTTTTCTCCATATTTCTTTAATAAGAACCTAATCCTAGATAATAATTGTCTTGTTTTATGCTTTTATGATAGTTGTTGTTGTTGTTGTTGTTATTATTATTATTATTATTATTATTATTATTATTATTATTATTATTATTATTATTATTATTATTATTATTATTATTATTATTATTATATCAGATTATTGGTGAAATTTAACCATTTATTAATTCAGATTAAAGTATAAAAATCTGTAAGGTATCTTAAATACTGTCCATAGTATTATAGAAGTTAATCTTATAAATAATAATTGCTTACTAGTAATGGCATTGTATTTAGATGCAGTTTTACTTTATTATAGTTTTAAGTTTTATGAAAGGATTATTTAATAAAACAACAACTTAAATATGCTTAAAATGGAAATTGTTTAAATAGTGTAATAGCTGTATTTTTTAAAAAAAGTGTTAAGTCACCCATATGTTTACATTCGAAATGAAGATGGTTCGTGTGCAGACAATTATTTAGTCATTTTATTTTGTTGCATCCTATATAAAAGAAACAGCGCTTGTATTTAGCTTATAACTGTTACTTTATTTTTTTGTTCTTTCTTCTGGAAAGACAATGTGTAAGCAATTGTTTTTGTAACCTTTAAAATTTCTGTGAAAATTAATAAATATATCCATTGTTATTAGAGTTTAGCTTTTATTTTTCTATATATGATTTCTCATGTCCTGAATTCTTTATTATATGACAGAAATCTTGGTAAATTAGATAACCAATTTTTATACAGATTCCAACATATAAACTTAATCATGCAAAGATTTTATCAGTGATGCATATTCCAAAGATTGGAATTTATTGAAAGAATTAAATGTTGTTTAATTTTGAACTTATTATTCATTCAGATTGCATATTATTCATTTATTTCAAACAAAGAACACATTAAATAGTCAAAATAAGAGTCATAGATCACATGACTCAATTCTCTTAAGCTTGTAAGATATAATCAATGAGGAATTGGCAATCCTCATTGATTAAAGAACACATGACTTTAAACTTGATTATTTTTATTGATTGTGTTGTTGATGAATAGTTGAAAGATATAAAAAGGCATCCTTTCTTTCTAATTATTCAAGTGTCATTCTGGGTAAAAGACTTTATTTTTCCAAATTTGTATTTCTTTTATATAATTAATTGTTATTATTGTTATGATATATTAGGATACATTAGCTTATAAGAAAAGTGTGTGTCTTCTTTAATGCCATTCATGTATTCAACAACATACGATGATGATTAGAATTCCAATTATTAAAAGAACTGGAGATTATTCATTATTATTATTATTTTCATTAGTTATTCTAATTAATTTTATTAATTCAAAAGTTGGTGATGTGGCATAAGAAACCTGTATAGTTTATTGTACTATTAGAAAAGTACATTACATTTCACTCTAAAAGAGTATAGTAGAATAGAATAGAGTAGAGTGGAGTGGAGTGGAGTGGAGTGGAATGGAGTGGAGTGGAGTGGAGTGGAGTGGAGTGGAGTAAAGTAGAGTAGAGTAGAGTAGAGTGGAGTGGAGTGGAATGGAGTGGAGTGGAGTGGAGTGGAGTGGAGTAAAGTAGAGTAGAGTAGAGTAGAGTAGAGTAGAGTAGAGTAGAGTAGAGTAGAGTAGAGTAGAGTAGAGTAGAGTGGAGTGGAGTAAAGTAGAGTAGAGTAGAGTAGAGTAGAGTAGAGTAGAGTAGAGTAGAGTAGAGTAGAGTAGAGTAGAGTAGAGTAGAGTAGAGTAGAGTAGAGTAGAGTAGAGTTGATCAGATTGTGGCAATAAAAATTAATAATGATAAATATTTGCTACATAAGATATTGAAGAAAATACAGAAAGCGTCTATTAGAAGATGTTATACATTAAGTGTAAAATATTTATTGCTCAGAGAATGCATTTTGATAGAGAGAAATATGTGTTTTTTAAAAGTGTTACATAGAAATGAGTAAAGTTTTTCCTCTTTCTAGTTTATTCATTTACATTATAGTAATATATTTTATTATTGTTTTGAAATTTTCTTTTGTTTTAATTCATGTCTGTGTAGCTAACTGCCCACTGAGCTTAGCTATAGTATTAATATTTAGTCTCTCTCTCCCTCCCTCCCTCCCTCCCTCCCCCTCCCCGCCCCCTTCCCCTCCCCTCCCTCTCTCCCTCTCCCTCTCCCTCTCTCTCTCTCTCTCTCTCTTAGAATTAGCTATGTTTTAGACATGCAATTTAGCATTCTTCCAATTCATACTTCTATACTATTTCTTTTGGTTAGAATTGGCCACCCAAGTTCAGGCCCTTCCTATTCTTATTTTGGTTAGAATATATTAGAGAAGAATGATGCGAAATGTATTGATGGCTTATCTAAAAAAATCATTAGTTTATAAATGTCAAATATTAATAAATTCAAGACTTATTGCTTTATAAATTCATTCCCAAATGATTCCAACTTCATGAAATATCATTTTATTGGAAATACAAGTCCTAATATAAAGGTCTATTGAGAAAGAATCTCAGTATTTTAAGGGTGGTCTTTTCAAATTTAAAAATATACATTTTACATCAAATAATAGATAAAACAATTTGCTTATTACTCATTTGAAATATTGTTTTCTATTTTATCGGACAAAAAGTGCAACTATTGCAAATGGTGGTGCTAGAACAACGGAGATCAATATGGATACTGCAGTTTGCTAAACTGCAGTCAACAATCACAATGCAACTCAAAGTTAGATAAACGTTTAATAATAATTCAGTCCTATAATATTTTTCCAATGATATCAAGACCTCCCAAATTGTTCTACTACGATAAATGGCTGACAACAAAAATCAGAAGAAATAGATAGCCTTTTTAATGAACTGAGAAAAGTAAACTATTTGAGCAAGTTGTGAATTACAGCCAGAATATCAGTTAGATATGCTTCATGGAAAGAAGCAGAATTTTTGATGTTCTTCGGTTTACAAATATTATAAGTCTACATATAATCCCAGAAAAGTTTCCAAAGATGTCAAGCATTGGTGGCCTAGTGGTTAACATAGGTGCCTTCCAAGCAGCTGGCCCGGGTTTGCTTCCTGGTCAATACTTTGACATATGAAAAAAAAAAAAATTCCCAAAGATTGTGAATATTAAATTTATGTTAAATAAAATTATTTCTGCTTTCTAGTAATGTACACAGACTTTTGAAGCAAAAAATAAAGTTTATTCTAGTGAAAAAAGTAATTATTAAGGTCTTATTATATAGAAGTTAGTGAGCAAACTCGCTATGACTATAATTTGAATTCCAATATGACTGAAGTTTAATTTTTTGTTTTCAGATAGTTGAAAATTTCTTAAACAAATTCAGAATTATTTCAGTTAGATAGTCCAGTAATTATTACCAATAAATAGATGTATTAAAAAATAACTAATGTTGGTAGATAAATACTAACACATGCCATAAAAAAATCATTACTGTATTATGATACAACTTGACAATGGGTGGAAATGATGTCATATACAACAGGTGCTAATCTATCCTTAGATTATAATTACAATAAAGTTAGAATAGTTAAAAGTAATATCTGAACAAAATAATGCAGGGCTTATCTAAAGTAGACAAAATATTATTCTGAAAAAAGGAAATATAAGCTTTGCTATCAATAATCAATCTTTGAATTTCAGATAGAATGATGATATTCCCAAACAAAAGTGATAATAAATTTATGTGGATGGAATTTTTTTTTTCATTAGTTGTTGTATAAAATCAATAGGAAATTTTTCTAGAAATAGCCTGATCAATAAGGGGAAATGCATATAAATGGAGAGAAATAAACTAGAAGTCAGTGCATGAAATCCTGGTAGTTATTATTCTAATGATAAATTGAAATTTGAGTTTTATTTTTATATAATTTTCATCAAATCAAAGATCTTAAATGTTAAAATTTGTTATTTAATATGCTAATAAAATATCTTATATATAAAATTCCTAAATGTTTGTCCGTAATGCTGTCATGTGAAATTCAAATTAAACAATTCTTTGTTAGAGGGTGTATTTTTCTAAGAAAAAATAATTATTTGTTCTGCCATTAATAAACCGTAACTTTTTTATGAAGCATTTTAAGCAATAGAAGTAATTTCTTCATTATACTTAAAAGGTTGTTTAATTTGATTATAAGTATTTTATTCAAAGCAAATAATTCTGCAAAGCAAAAAAAAATGTTAAAGCAACCAATTAAAAACAACTACTACAAAAACAACAGCTTTCCATAGGCTGGATACATTTGCCAATAAGTAATTCTGCAAAGCAAAAAAAATCTTTTGTTTAATTTACATTAAATATTTAATACCAATAAGCCAATAAGCTAATGCACAAGCACTTTGTAGATGTCACTATATAAATGAATACTCCCACTTTTTCAAACACAAGATAAAGTCTTTGGGAAAAGATAGAATGAATCAATTTATCTTTTCGACCCAAATGTATATGTAAGGGCAAATCTTAAGTGTTTGAAAATGAGAGCGTGAAGTTATTAATTGATCACTTTAAATTACTTTTTTACTATGTGAATGAATGACGCTTGTGAAATTTCTAGAATTTACAATACGTTATTTTTATTAAATTAAACATATTTAAACAAGACATTTATTTTATATAGCACGATGTTTTTATAAACTGTAATACCAATAAACCAATAAGCTAATGCACATGCGCTTTGTAGATGTCACTATATAAACACAAGTTAAAGTCTTTGGGAAAAGATAGAATGAATCCATCTATCTTTTTGACCCAAAGTATATGTATGGGAAAATCTTAAGTGTTTGAAAATGATAGCGTGAAGTTGTTAATTGATCACTTTAAATTACTTTTTTACTACGTAAATGAATGACGCTTGTGAAATTTCTAGAATTTACGATACATCATTCTTATTAAATTAAACATATGTACAAACATTTATTTTATATAGCGTAATGTTTTTATAAACTGTAATACCAATAAGCCAATAAATTAATGCACATGTGCTTTGTAGATGTCACTATATAAATGAAAAAATTTGTTAAAACAATCTACTAAAAAATGATGGTCTTTTCATAGGTCAAGTACATTTCTGGCAAAAATATAAGATAAAATATGCTGGGACTATTTTTTTATATAATAATTTAATAGTTTATGAAGCATTATAATTAGATGACAAAATTTTACTTAGTATGTTTTAATTTTACATATATTAAATTTAAAATAAAAATGGTTTGAAAAATAAAAAGTCACTTATTTAAAGGCACAGCATTAAAAAAATAATGAGGAAAACCAACTCAATAATCACATGACTTAATTAGCTTGTACTTACAAATGTAATATATTGAGCATGCTAATAGCTCTAAACAAGCTTTTTCGATAAATGCCACAAGAGAAGACATTTAAAATCTCTATCTAGAATTATTCCTATTCCCAAACTGGTTTCAAGCTAATAGCTCTCATCAGTGAAACACTAGGATATTTAGACATTAGATCTAAAATACAAACTCAAGCCCAGCATTTATCGAATACTTAACTATTAAATAGAAAATCTGAAATTTCCAGACATCTATATGTCTTCAAATCCAGCTATCTAACTTAAATAGCCATATGGAACTGAACTAAGTTCAGATACACCATATATTAATAGCCTTAGCAATATAACATCACCAAAGCCAAACTATAATAGTAAGGAAAACTTATACATCACATGACTTAATTACCTTGTATTTATAAATGTAATATAACGAGCATGCTAATAGCTCTAAACAAGCTCTTTCAATAAATGCTAGGCTTGAGTTTGTATTTTAGATCTAGTATCTAAATGTCCTTGCACCTCACTGACAAAAGCCATTAGCTCAAAACTAGTTTGGGTATAGGGATAATTCTAGATATACATGTTGCTCATCATATTACATTTGTAAATACAAGCTAATTAAATCACATGATGTATAGCTTGGTTTTTCTTACCATTATAATTTGGCTTTTAAGGCCTTGGTGATGTTATATTGCTAAAGCTATTAATATATGGTGTATCTGAATTTAGTTTAATCCCATATGCCTATTTAAGTCAGATAGTTGGATTTGAAGACAAAAAGATGTTTGAAATTTTTGGATTTTCTATTTTATAGTTGTATATTCAATAAATGCTGGACTTGAGTTTGTATTTTAGATCTAGTGTCTAAATGTCCCAGCATTTCACTGATGAGAGCCATTAGCTTGAAACTGGTTTGGGGATAGGAACAATTCTAGATAGAGATTTAATGCTTTACTTGTGGTATTTATCGAAAGAGCTTGTTTGGAGCTATTAGCACACTTATGATACTATATAATGAAACAGTAAGGTCTGCTTTGCAGATCTTCGTTTCACCTTTTCTCACCTACTTCCTACCCTCATACCTTAGTTTGAACCCCAATCTATCGTAGTGTGTCTGCAATACACTTATATACCAAAAATCCCGCCTAATTTTAAACCACGAGCACAATGCTTGTATTATATATATAACTTATTCCCAAATAAAATAAAATATTATGAATTATGTATTTGTTAACATAATTTACATTTATTAAAAAGTAAGTTATATAAGTCGTAATTGCGCACACACTATGATATCCATTTTAAAACATATCAAAATTATAAATTGTTAGTTATTTTGTTTGGATCTATTTACAAATATATTACCGTCATAATATATTTTGATTTAAAATAAAATTCATTTAGTAAATATTAGTTTAGTAGATAGATTCAAATATTACAATTTAAAATAAAATAATTTTAGTTTTATTTAATAAAAATCATCCCAAATATTTCTGTTAAAATAAATGAGGGACAATAGTTTAATTATATAAGTTTATCTAAAAACAGCAGCTGTCCACTTAAGTTTTCTTTAATTAGTAGCAGTAATTTTAATTAAATCTAGTTTGTAATTCGAATGTCGACGGGGAAGTTAACAAAAGAAATTAATTAATGTTGAATTCCTTTAGACATTCGGATAGATTTAATTACAGCAGATAAGTCCAATAATTTTGTACGCTCCAGGACAAATCTATTGTTAAATTTTACTATAAAAGGGATGTTTTTCTTTTGTTCTCCATTCTAAGCTTTTAACAAATTCTAAGCTTTTAACGAATTCTAAGCTTTTAAAGAATTCTGAGTTGTCTAAAGGTTTCTGAGTTGTTCTAAAATTCTAATAATTTGCTAACCTTGACATGTCTGAGTAGAGGCGTTTAAGATGGCTAGGTCCCCTCGGAATAGCCAGCTTCTGCTCCATACCATCAGAAATTATCACAAGGATCCCAGAACTGCTGCTGCCGCTACCAAAATATGAACATTCCAGATTTTGCTGCTGAATTATAAAACCTGCGGAACATCTACCTGCAAATGCGTTTCCAGAGGTAACCCAAATTAACCCAAGAGCTCTTATGATCACTAACTAACATGCTATAGCTATTTAACATTGTTTTCTTATATTTCACAACTTCATTGTGTATTTATTTTGTGTGTTTAAATATGCTCAACATTTTGCTCTCTATCCTTGGGTTAATATTTTCTATTTATAAAGCTTTCTTTTATTTTATTATGATAATGTGTCAGAATCGTCTTTGACCGAGTGAACTATTCCCTCTATTGAAAATAAGACGCCGCTATTAAGGCATATTTTAAATTTATAATTTTCCAGTTTTATTGTCTTGCAAATCACTCGTTCGAGGGCGATTCTTTTCTTTAATGTAACATAATCACATAGTTTAAAATCTACATGTTATTGATTTTAGTCTAATATAAGAGTATGTGCGAAGTCAATGATTAAATGTGTCCCCAAATGCATGATTGCGTATATAAATCTATACTTACTTTTCAAAACCGCAAGCATGCATTTTCCTATTTTAATTACCGTGTTCCACTTTCATTATAAAGTTCATCATTGACGTCGAGAATGTGCGGACCCTCTTAAATGAATTTCGGGGAATTTGATTGGGCATTTCTCTTAATCCAAGTAAAACCCATTTAGTATGTTTTTATATACACTTGTCTCGTATTGCTGGTACATGAATTGGTTGTTGAGACCGCTTTGTTGTATTTTTCCAAGGATTCTTTACATGGCAAAGTCCGTTCTTTTCGCTTATTGCAAGTTTCCAGGCAGAGGGTGTTCACCAATGACACCCCTGGGAATTAAACACAATCATCACACAGTCGCTAAGTTTCGGCTGTTTGTCAAAATACTTTCCTATGGGTTAGCGGCGAGATGCCCTCCGTACTTATTCCAGATCTTCAATATTGTTTCATTTTATATTTATTTTACAAAGCATCCGTGACTTAAACGAGTCACACCCTCCAACTTTATAAATTCACTATCAGCAATACTGACCTCCCAATACAAATCTATTATTTTTCTCAAATAAATGCTTTGATCCCATTCCCACGTTTGCTTAGTAAGCGTTAGTCCATTACTATTCTCGAAATCAATAAATATTTTAGAACATTTAATTTCAAATATTGTCTTAAACTTGTCTATTTACTCAAAGCACCTCGCACATGTTCCTATCTTGTCAAGCACATTATCGTAACGCTATTAGCCCGAGGAATAGAATATATCACTCTGTTTTAAAACCTTTTGTCATTACTGAAATATAAATGCCAACAATTTTTTAATATGCGTCCCTGTCTCATATAAGCAGACAGTGGCGTTATATATATATT
Source organism: Epiperipatus broadwayi (assembly GCA_028023455.1). Classification (NCBI taxonomy): domain Eukaryota; kingdom Metazoa; phylum Onychophora; class Udeonychophora; order Euonychophora; family Peripatidae; genus Epiperipatus; species Epiperipatus broadwayi. The sequence continues at coordinate 1,242,388 of JAQFVV010000043.1, forward strand.
TATATAAATAAATTGTGTGAAATTATTTAAAACTAAATGTGATCTCTTATTTTATTTGATTCCTATCACTGTCTCGGTCTATATATTGAAACAGGAATGCTGTTCCTCATATAAATATTCATAAGATCCCCCCCCCCCATTCAATAATGTCTAGCGTGATTCAGTCTAATTAAAAATGCAATAAAGTTGTGATTCGTTAAAAATGAAAAATAAAATCATATTTTTAATTTTTAGTATTGATGGATTTAAATAAAATGTTACATCGTCTTATTTTATTTTTTCTTTATCTGTCTCAATAAAAAAAAAAAGGAAATTAATTATCCAATCATTAAAAAGAAAGAAAAAAGATATTTGAGTTAAACTGAGGCAGTATTCAAATTAGACACGTCGTTGAAGAAAAAAGAACTTTTTTTTTCTCTATCGTCTTACACAGAGGGCTTTAACAAAATGTGAAAATAAAAAAAAAAGTTTTACTAGAGAAATTATAATGAAACTGGAATAAATTAGAAGCTCCACTCTCTCCACACTATGCCATGATTTCCATCGATGAAATAACCCACCTTCTTTTGAATAAAATGGATTGTAAAACTGGAAGGTAATTTTTATAAAATACTAAAACATAATTATCATACATCAATTCATAGATCACATGACCCTATCTCTTAAGCTTGTAAGTTATATACAGTGAGGATTGCCAATTCCTCTACAAGCTTTATGATAAATACTTAGCCAGAGCCAGCACTTAAAATATCTCTGTCAGGAACCCCTCCCCAAACCCCTGACCATGGTTTCGTGCTTTGGCACTCCTCAGAGAGGTGTCAGGGTAGGTTCAGACACTAGATCTAAAAATACCAACCCAAAGCTAAGCACTTAGCTAAAAGTTATCTATTGAGTGGAAAATCTGAAATTTTCAGACATGTACATGTCTTCAAACCCAGCTATCCAACTCAAATAGCTATATGGGGCTGATAGATCTTCAGCCATGCCATATAGTAGTAGTCATAGCAATATAAAATTGCATAAGACTTTTTGGCAGAGACTATAAATAGTCAAAATAAAAGTCATAGATCAATTCATAGATCACATGACCCTATCTCTTAAGCTTGTAAGTTATATACAGTGAGGATTCCCAATTCCTCTACAAGCTTTATGATAAATGCTTAGCCAGAGCCAGCACTTAAAATATCTCTGTCAGGAACCCCTCCCCAAACCCCTGACCATGGTTTCGTGCTTTGGCACTCCTCAGAGAGGTGTCAGGGTAGGTTCAGACACTAGATCTAAAAATACCAACCCAAAGCTAAGCACTTAGCTAAAAGTTATCTATTGAGTGGAAAATCTGAAATTTTCAGACATGTACATGTCTTCAAACCCAGCTATCCAACTCAAATAGCTATATGGGGCTGATAGATCTTCAGCCATGCCATATAGTAGTAGTCATAGCAATATAAAATTGCATAAGACTTTTTGGCAGAGACTATAAATAGTCAAAATAAAAGTCATAGATCAATTCATAGATCACATGACCCTATCTCTTAAGCTTGTAAGTTATATACAGTGAGAATTGCCAATTCCTCTACAAGCTTTATGATAAATGCTTAGCCAGAGCCAGCACTTAAAATATCTCTGTCAGAAACCCCTCTCCAAACCCCTGACCATGGTTTCGTGCTTTGGCACTCCTCAGAAAGGTGTCAGGGTAGGTTCAGACACTAGATCTAAAAATACCAACCCAAAGCTAAGCACTTAGCTAAAAGTTATCTATTGAGTGGAAAATCTGAAATTTTCAGACATGTACATGTCTTCAAACCCAGCTATCCAATTCAAATAGCTATATGGGGCTGATAGATCTTCAGCCATGCCATATAGTAGTAGTCATAGCAGTATAAAATTGCATAAGACTTTTTGGCAGAGACTATAAATAGTCAAAATAAAAGTCATAGATCAATTCATAGATCACATGACCCTATCTCTTAAGCTTGTAAGTTATATACAGTGAGGATTGCCAATTCCTCTACAAGCTTTATGATAAATGCTTAGCCAGAGCCAGCACTTAAAATATCTCTGTCAGGAACCCCTCCCCAAACCCCTGACCATGATTTCGTGCTTTGGCACTCCTCAGAGAGGTGTCAGGGTACGTTCAGACACTAGATCTAAAAATACCAACCCAAAGCTAAGCACTTCGCTAAAAGTTATCTATTGAGTGGAAAATCTGAAATTTTCAGACATGTACATGTCTTCAAACCCAGCTATCCAACTCAAATAGCTATATGGGGCTGATAGATCTTCAGCCATGCCATATAGTAGTAGTCATAGCAATATAAAATTGCATAAGACTTTTTGGCAGACTATAAATAGTCAAAATAAAAGTCATAGATCAATTCATACATCACATGACCCTATCTCTTAAGCTTGTAAGTTATAAACAGTGAGGATTGCCAATTCCTCTACAAGCTTTATGATAAATGCTTAGCCAGAGCCAGCACTTAAAATATCTCTGTCAGGAACCCCTCCCCAAACCCCTGACCATGGTTTCGTGCTTTGGCACTCCTCAGAGAGGTGTCAGGGTAGGTTCAGACACTAGATCTAAAAATACCAACCCAAAGCTAAGCACTTAGCTAAAAGTTATCTATTGAGTGGAAAATCTGAAATTTTCAGACATGTACATGTCTTCAAACCCAGCTATCCAACTCAAATAGCTATATGGGGCTGATAGATCTTCAGCCATGCCATATAGTAGTAGTCATAGCAATATAAAATTGGCAATCCTCACTGTATATAACTTACAAGCTTAAGAGATAGGGTCATGTGATCTATGAATTGATCTATGACTTTTATTTTGACTATTTATAGTCTCTGCCAAAAAGTCTTATGCAATTTTATATTGCTATGACTACTACTATATGGCATGGCTGAAGATCTATCAGCCCCATATAGCTATTTGAGTTGGATAGCTGGGTTTGAAGACATGTACATGTCTGAAAATTTCAGATTTTCCACTCAATAGATAACTTTTAGCTAAGTGCTTAGCTTTGGGTTGCTATTTTTAGATCTAGTGTCTGAACCTACCCTGACACCTCTCTGAGGAGTGCCAAAGCACGAAACCATGGTCAGGGGTTTGGGGAGGGGTTCCTGACAGAGATATTTAAGTGCTGGCTCTGGCTAAGCATTTATCATAAAAGCTTGTAGAGGAATTGGCAATCCTCACTGTATATAACCACAAGCTTAAGAGATAGGGTCATGTGATCTATGAATTGATCTATGACTTTTATTTTGACTATTTATAGTCTCTGCCAAAAAGTCTTATGCAATTTTATATTTATGACTACTACTATATGGCATGGCTGAAGATCTATCAGCCCCATATAGCTATTTGAGTTGGTTAGCTGGGTTTGAAGACATGTCATGTCTGAAAATTTCAGATTTTCCACTCAATAGATAACTTTAGCTAAGTGCTTAGCTTGGGTTGGTATTTTTAGATCTAGTGTCTGAACCTACCCTGACATCTCTCTGAGGAGTGCCAAAGTACGAAACCATGGTCAGGGGTTTGGGGAGGGGTTCCTGACAGAGATATTTTAAGTGCTGGCTCTGGCTAAGCATTTATCATAAAGCTTGTAGAGGAATTGGCAATCCTCACTGTATATAATTATCATACGTTGCAAAGTGAAGTTTTGAAATAATTATATAGAATTTGTTTAATAAATATTAATACACCTTTATTATAGCTTTATGTTTGATTACATTATAAATGCTCCACAAGCCAAATAGAATTTATGTATATGAATATAGTTTTATGTTTGACCAAATTATAAATGCTTCACAGGCCAAACAGAATTTATGTAGATGAACATACCTTTATATTTGACAAAATTATAAATGCTTTAATTACCAAATGATGAATGCTCCACAAACCAAAAATTGTTGAGTTCGAATGTCTACCAATTGGTAATAATTCATAAAATGATGAAATACTGTATAAATCACAAATATTTGAATACTTCTAAGCTTCTTATAATGTAACAGAGTTTATGTGTAAGAATATACTTCTACATTTGGCTAAATTATAAATGCCTCAATTATCAAATGATAAATGCTCTATAAACCAAAATTTGTTGAGTTCAAATGTCTACCAATCGGTAATAATTCATAAAATGATGAAATACTGTATAAATCACAAATATTTGAATACTTCTAAGCTTCTTATAATGTAACAGAGTTTATGTGTAAGAATATACTTCTACATTTGGCTAAATTATAAATGCCTCAATTATCAAATGATAAATACTCTATAAACCAAGAATTGTTGAGTTCAAATATTTACCAATCAATAATGACTCATAAAATAATGAAATGTTATATAAATCATAAATGCTACCAAGCTCCTTCTCACAAAGGAATACAAAAATAAATTATTATTGAATTGGAATACTTCTAAGCTTCTACACATAAATGAATTCAAAATGAATTATTGGATAAACCATAAATGCTAGACTGCTTCTAAGGTTCTTCTCTTAAGTGAATTCAAAATGAACTATTAAATGAATTTGGAATGAATTATTGTTGAATCAGAATAATCCCAAGCTTCTTCTCATAAAAGAATTAATGAACTATCGTTGAATTAGAATATTCACAAGCTTATTTTCATAAATGAATTCAAAATGAACTATTATTGGATTAGAATGTTTACAAGCTTATTCTCATAGAGGAATTAATGAATTACTGTTGAAATTGCAAATTAATTGTTATCTAATAATTTTTTTTTTGTTACTAAAAATTAAATTGGTTGTCCAGTTATCCAATTCTGTTTTGTTTTAATGCATCACTCATCAGTTATAACACTGGTTCATGAGAATCTCATGTTCTCTGAGCTATGTCTGACATAACTTGACCTAGGCCAGTCAGGTTGTAGTGAGATGGAACTCTAATGGTGCTTTTTTGGGAAACCAAACATAGAAATATTTAGATGTTTCCAGTCTCTATAAAACTACATCCTCTGATGGGCAGGAAATATTGTTGTAGGTGCCATTAACATTTGCATTAGGAATGTCAATTGATAGTTCCTTCCTACAGCATGCTCATCAGAAAATTGTTACAACTGAGGTAATAAAAGGGTTGTATGGCTGTCCGGTTACATTTGGCGCCTAACGTGGGGCTTTATCTGGCTAGCATACTCATAGGCCGGTTACATTTGTCGTCCAACTGTGAGGCTTTATCCAGCTAGCTTAACCATAGGCACCTATTACATTGTCATCTTACTGTGAGGCCTTATCTGGCTAGCATACTCATAGACCGGTTAATTTGCCACCTTACTGTGAAGCCTTATCTAGCTAGCCTACTCATGGGCATAAGCAGATCACGATTCTGTGATATGAACAGTGCATATGATGTAGTGATGTAATTTGTTCAGGAAGGATAAAAAAATAAAAGTTTAAAAGAAAAACAACACAGGAATGAATGGCATAAAGAATGAAACAGGCATTTCAAAGAAGATGGAGTAAAGTCATGGTGTGGATGGAGAGAGAAGCTTATTAAAGTTGAAATTAAAAAATACCACTAAACTAGAATAAAATATTGATGAAAACCAGATCAAAATCAAAAAAGATGATGAATACAGAAAGCATAGAGGATCCCCCTGAGAAAGAAGATAAACAAGAAGCTAAAGCAGATGAGGAATCAGAGAAAAGAGGGGAGACATCTACATTAGCCCAGTTATTGGAAATTATGAAAGCAGACCATAAGCAGCTATTCGATATGATCAAAGAACAAAGAGAAGAAGATAACCAAAAATGGGATAAACAAAGAGAAGAAGATAACCAAAAATGGGATAAACAAAGAGAAGAAGATATCAAACAGAGAGAAGAAGATAACCAGAAAAGAGACAAACAAAGAGAAGAAGATATCAAACAGAGAGAAGAAGATAACCAGAAAAGAGACAAACAAAGAGAAGAAGATATCAAACAAAGAGATAAACAAAGAGAAGAAGATATCAAACAGAGAGAAGAAGATAAAAAGAAAAGAGACAAACAAAGAGAAGAAGATATCAAACAGAGAGAAGAAGATAAAAAACGAATTAAAGAAGCAGTGGAAAAACAGAATGAAAAGTTAAACCAGTGGATAAAGGAATTAACTCAGCCTAAAAAATTGGATGAGGAAGAAACTTTGGAATTTCCAACCCAAGATATTTTAAAGGAATCACAAATTGAATATCCTATTACTGATGAAGCAAAATTTGAGATTGTTAAAAAAGAAGAAATTGAAATTACAAAGAGTGATCTTGAAATTGTCAGTCTGACTTCAGGAAAACTTCTGATTTTGGAATATACCTCTAAAATTGAAAATAAAGAAACAGTATATACAGAAGCTGAGAATGAAATCGTATCAAATACAGTAAAAGAGTTTCAAATGGATGAAAATGAATCTAATAAAGCAAAATTAAAATCTTCTGATCTTCAAGAAGATGAAAAACGTGAAAATGAACATAATCAAAATATAACAAAGGGACTGTCCAATATAGAAGAAAATGTTTCAGAAAAATTGTCTGATATATGCTATGAAATAGTAAAGGAGATACAGAAAGAAACCATAAAGTGGAAAGAAAAGTGTGTTAGTCCTCAGCCATATGTAAAAATTATAAACAAAAGCTTAATAAACTCAAATCAAAAATTGAGTACAGAAAAAAAATATATAAAGACAGTTATTAAAAATATAGTTGCTTACGCAGGAAAAGACACCAAAAGGGAATCTGACAACTCAGGATTTATAAATGTGAAAGAAATTAAGCAACAAGAAACTTTTATAAATACTAAAAAAATAATTATTATGGCAGAAGAACCACTTAAAAAGGAACTTTTATGTAAAAATGAAATACCACCATGGAAGAGGAACAGGAGAAAATTCACAGATGATGTTCATGGTCCATATCGGATGCGTATAATTAGAAGATCAAACAGTAATAAGGATCTCCAAAGAAAATATAGAAATGAAGAAGCAAAACACCACAGTAATGTTAAACATGATAAATTTTCAACAAAGAGACGATCCAGAAGTATGTCACCTCATAATATAAAAGAGGACTATAGGAGAACTGATCATGATCCTCAGTCTCTCCAAACTAGGTTGCAGTTATAATTCAGAATAAAATAGAGATAGCTGATGGGAAAAGTTTGTGAGTGTGATGTAGTGATGCATGAACTTGTGTTTTTCATGTTGAGATGGTGGATGATTGAGCAGAGCTGCTTGGATGCATTGTGTTATGATGCTCTGAAGTATATGCTCGGCACTATCCCGACCTGGATGTTGTGCTCCAAGAGTAGTCCAGCAGTGCGTATATATAGGTCTCATGGATAGGCCTTGGTCTCATGGATAGGCCAAATGATAGCCCCTAAGACTCACTGGAGCTGAGCAGGGTTGGCTGAGTGCCAAATTGATTTTTTTCTTTGGCTCCTACTCTTGATTGGATGATGCTTCTAGGTACAAGAGAGGTAGTGCTTAAAAATGAGATATTTTCTCGTGACATCATGAGGCGGTGTGTACTGATAGTTTGTGCTTGGCCATCTATTTGTCCCAGCATTGGAGGCTATAGTTCATGTATTCACTTTTCCAGCTCATCTTACCCATTCATCAGCATATCTAAAACCAGGCAGTACTGAGAAATAATGTGTATAGTATATGGAATGAAATCGTACTTCCAGGCGATTTCATCCCAAAAATTGGTGAGGGGTAATGAAACAGGAATGCTGTTCCTCATATAAATATTCATAAGATCCCCCCCCCATTCAATAATGTCTAGCATGATTCAGTCTAATTGGAAATGCAATAAAGTTGTGATTCGTTAAAAATGAAAAATAAAATCATATTTTTAATTTTTAGTATTGATGGATTTAAATAAAATGTTACATCGTCTTATTTTATTTTTTCTTTATCTGTCTCAATAAAAAAAAAAGGAAATTAATTATCCAATCATTAAAAAGAAAGAAAAAAGATATTTGAGTTAAACTGAGGCAGTATTCAAATTAGACACGTCGTTGAAGAAAAAAGAACTTTTTTTTTCTCTATCGTCTTACACAGAGGGCTTTAACAAAACGTGAAAATAAAAAAAAAAGTTTTACTAGAGAAATTATAATGAAACTGGAATAAATTAGAAGCTCCACTCTCTCCACACTATGCCATGATTTCCATCGATGAAATAACCCACCTTCTTTTGAATAAAATGGATTGTAAAACTGGAAGGTAATTTTTATAAAATACTAAAACATAATTATCATACATTGCAAAGTGAAGGTTTGAAATAATTATATAGAATTTGTTTAATAAATATTAATACACCTTTATTATAGCTTTATGTTTGATTAAATTATAAATGCTCCACAAGCCAAATAGAATTTATGTATATGAATATAGTTTTATGTTTGACCAAATTATAAATGCTTCACAGGCCAAACAGAATTTATGTAGATGAACATACCTTTATATTTGACAAAATTATAAATGCTTTAATTACCAAATGATGAATGCTCCACAAACCAAAAATTGTTGAGTTCGAATGTCTACCAATCGGTAATAATTCATAAAATGATGAAATACTGTATAAATCACAAATATTTGAATACTTCTAAGCTTCTTATAATGTAACAGAGTTTATGTGTAAGAATATACTTCTACATTTGGCTAAATTATAAATGCCTCAATTATCAAATGATAAATGCTCTATAAACCAAAATTTGTTGAGTTCAAATGTCTACCAATCGGTAATAATTCATAAAATGATGAAATACTGTATAAATCACAAATATTTGAATACTTCTAAGCTTCTTATAATGTAACAGAGTTTATGTGTAAGAATATACTTCTATATTTGGCTAAATTATAAATGCCTCAATTATCAAATGATAAATACTCTATAAACCAAGAATTGTTGAGTTCAAATATTTACCAATCAATAATGACTCATAAAATAATGAAATGTTATATAAATCATAAATGCTACCAAGCTCCTTCTCACAAAGGAATACAAAAATAAATTATTATTGAATTGGAATACTTCTAAGCTTCTACACATAAATGAATTCAAAATGAATTATTGGATAAACCATAAATGCTAGACTGCTTCTAAGGTTCTTCTCTTAAGTGAATTCAAAATGAACTATTAAATGAATTCGGAATGAATTATTGTTGAATCAGAATAATCCCAAGCTTCTTCTCATAAAAGAATTAATGAACTATCGTTGAATTAGAATATTCACAAGCTTATTTTCATAAATGAATTCAAAATGAACTATTATTGAATTAGAATGTTTACAAGCTTATTCTCATAGAGGAATTAATGAATTATTGTTGAAATTGCAAATTAATTGTTATCTAATAAATTTTTTTTTTGTTACTAAAAATTAAATTGGTTGTCCAGTTATCCAATTCTGTTTTGTTTTAATGCATCACTCATCAGTTATAACACTGGTTCATGAGAATCTCATGTTCTCTGAGCTATGTCTGACATAACTTGACCTAGGCCAGTCAGGTTGTAGTGAGATGGAACTCTAATGGCGCTTTTTTGGGAAACCAAACATAGAAATATTTAGATGTTTCCAGTCTCTATAAAACTACATCCTCTGATTGGCAGGAAATATTGTTGTAGATGCCATTAACATCTGCATTAGGAATGTCAATTGATAATTCCTTCCTACAGCATGCTCATCAGAAAATTGTTACAACTGAGGTAATAAAAGGGTTGTATGGCGGTCCGGTTACAATATATATATATATTTTCTGCATTTCTTTTGTAAATCCATAGACGTTAATTAGCCACCCAAACTTATCTTGGTATAGAGTCTTTTGTTTTTCCCTGACCACCAGGCACCGGTAAAAGGTTATACTAGTTGTAGCATCAGATGCGTTATCACGCAGGTGGCGCTGTGAAATTTGGACTTTAGATTCGAACTTAGTATATCTAGAAGGCACCCCCTCCTAGAATGTTCAGTTTAGTGTCTGGGGTTTGAATTATGCAGTGTGTTAGCGAGATAGACGATTCTGACCGTTACATAGTAAATTTTTTTTTCCGGGTCCATGGCTTGCCCAAATGTGGAGCCTCGAATATTTAAACACCCACATCCCTGTAGATCTTAATTATTTAAACACCCACATCCCTGTAGCTTAATTTTAGCATTTTGTTTTCGCATTTAATCACTCAAATCCTTTATATTTTGATATATAATATTTTTCAAACTCTATATTATCTATTTGCATGTATATTTCATATATTTTGTTTGACTCGGGCATTCAATTACTTATCCTATATAATCAGAACTTGTCCAAACATGCTATAGTGCGATACGAGCCATCTGTATTATCTGTATTTATTGTTTCATTTAAATCACGCTATGTACGCATAGTGTAAGTTACTTAAATATTGTCCCAAGTGAATATTGTGACAATTATAAATATTTCAAATATTGTATGTTCTATCAAAATAAAGTTTTATCGGCTCAACGCGCAATATAGCATAATGATAATTTTGTATGGTAATGACCTAGATATAATAGGCTATCGTATGGAATTCAGAAATAATTATAAATCAAATGTTGTAATCAAAAAAAAAAAAAATGCGAATGTTTTAACGAGTGCCCGTAGTTAAATGGAATAGTTATTAAAATTAATTTTGGGAAGCTAACAGTCTATGGATATTTTTAACTGGTGACATGGCGCCCAAGGGTAATTTCACTAAACGGAGTTACTTCTAAAATAAATTTTGTCACCAGGCTCAATTCTTTTGTATGAAATTTGTTTTTTTTAACGTGTGTAAATTTTTCTTAGACCAAATAATGAGACGTGAATCGGATCAATAATTATGTAAATAAATATATATGTTTGCAAATCTTAAATAAGAGGGAACGAAATAGTTATACCCGGATCTAGCGAATGTTAATATATATAAATAAAATTTGCTTGAGTTTAAAAATATATATGTTAGCGAAATATTTTTGACAGGTAGAATTTAATAGATTTATATATATACAGGCAGTTAAAAATATATATGTTGGCGGCAGATTTAAGCGAGAAATTTTAGCAGTAGTAAGAGGGCAGTAGTTGGGGTTTTAAGTGATAAATATAAAAGCAGCAATTAGGCCAACAGAACCGAGAGGGAGATAGCCTATTAGCCATTAATAAAATTGTAATTAAACATAATAATCGCAGAGAATTAAACAAGGAAAAATAATAAGAATATTTTTTTTACCGTATTAGTTTTAATAAGCTCCACGTAAAACAGTTTAAACATTTTCTTTATCAGTGCTATACATTGTGTTTAAGAGTTTTAGGATATAGTAATAGTTAGCAATAAAATAAAAGGAAAAAAAAATCATCATCGATCACGGTAACATCCAAGGCCATGGAAAATACGGATACCAATGAGATCCAATTCCGGAATCTTATAGAGATGTGGGAGCAAAGTGAAGAAAGAGCGAGACGATGGGAAGAAGAGCAAATTTGCAGGAGAGCTGAGGAATGTAAAGAGTTGGCCAAACTCATCCACGAATTGGCACAAGTGAGAGAGGGACAGGAAGCCCTCCAACTTGCATTTGAAAAATGCTGCATGAAGAACGATAAAAGGGTCATTGAACCAAGAAAAGATGAAACAGACCTGAACTCGGTAGAGTCATTAACAGATGAATCCCTGAACCAGAAATTAGAGTCCAATGATTCGGCGAATAAAAAAAATGATGTCCAGGACACCAGACCTCAAACCCAGCTAACCAAGCTTGTCAACATTAAAATATTCCATGAAGTAAAAAAATGTCCTAAACTTTATTTGGAAAGAGTACTTCCAGAAAATGATCCACCAGACATAGGACATCCAACCCAGCTAACCAAACTTATCTTAGTATAGAGTCTTTTGTTTCTCCCTGACCACCAGGCACCGGTAAAAGGTTATGCTAGTGTAGCATCAGATGCGTTATCACGTAGGTGGCACTGTGAAATTTGGACTTTAGATTCGAACTTAGTATATCTAGAAGGCAACCCCTCCTGGAATGTTCAGTTTCGTGTCTGGGGTTTGAATTATGCAGTGTGTTAGCGAGATAGACGATTCTGACCGTTACAATAATAAAAAAATTGATATGTTGATTTAAACGATTAAAGGAAAGGAGGGCTTTTTAAAACACCAATTTGACTGGTGTTCCTGCTATTTTGTGTAAATGTTGAATATTCAAAAAATAAAATAAAATTCAAAGAGAGAAAAACGCTATATTCTTATTTAAGAACTTCACAATTTTTTGATAGGGAACAAATAACCATAAATAATTTTTAAATATGCAAACATGGAAATTCATGTGAATTCCTAATAAGTTGTATATATGTACAGATATATACATTTGTCATTTGAAATATCATGCTCATAATAAGCTCAACTCCTGATTTAATCTTGGTTAATAAGAATTGGTTTATATAAGAATAGACTCTAAGCATAAGGGATTCATTTAATGTTTTTAAAATACTTATTGATGGGTGAGCAAACATAAATTTGATCTACTAGTGTATGCGTAAAGAGTAATTTCCTTCCACAAGTTTACATATGTATACATAAATCACTAAATAATTTATTACAGATAGATACATTGTATATAAAATATATTGATAATTAAAAACTTACTTAGCAGAAATTGGCAACATCAGAGCATCTTGGCCAATATTAGCAATATCAACTACTAAAAATGTCTCATAGTGCATTACTTTCTGAGGTTTAAAGTCAATCTTAAAATATATATAAATATAATATTGGTTATATAGACAAATATATCAAATCTCGCACAAATATATGGAAACATACATACATTTTCATGCATACAAGTATATAGTAATGGATTTTAAGTATGTGAATAAAGCTGCCTATATTTACTTCTCAGTGATGAAGCATGACTTTTTTAGGAATGGAAGCACACTTCTTTTTTTTATAATGTTTTTTATTTCACTTGGCACAACAATTTATAGATAATAGTGCCTAATATATATATATATATAAGTAGGTAGGTAGGTAGGTAGATAGATAGGTAGGTAGGTAGGTAGATAGGCAGGTGGGTAGGTAGGTAGGTAGGTGGGTAGATGGGTGGGTGGGTGGTTGGTTGGGTAGGTGGGTAGATGGGTGGGTGGGTGGCTGGTTGGGTAGGTGGGTAGGCAGGCAGGTAGGTAGGTAGGTAGGTAGGTAGGTAGGTAGGTAGGTAGGTCAGTCAGTTGGTAGGCAGGTAGGTGGGTAGATGGTAGGTGTGGGTAGGTAGGTGGGTAGATAGTACGTAGGTGGGTGGGTAGGTAGGTAGGTAGGTAGGTTGGTCGATCAGTAGATAGGTAGGTAGATAGATAGATAGATAGATAGGAAGATAAGATAGATATTATACACATCTAGAAAAATCTGGAACTCTCATCTGTAAATCAGAGAATATATTATCAATATATTTTTATCTTCCAAATCCTTTTAACATTCTTAAACATTTTAACTGTAAATTAGATTTTAGCATTGTTTGAACTTCTTATAATCAACAATAATGCATCAGTCAAGTTCATTCTTTGTGTATATAAAAACAATTCAATTGTTGGTAAAAAAAAAAAATGAAAGTGAATTTTTTAAATTGAAATTTAATTAAAGCTTTTAAAAGTTTTAGTGAATTTTTCTATAGAAGCATTCATTCCATTCAATACATGGATGCTTCATCCCTGTTACTTATAAAGATCACACATAGGTGCATTAAATGTGTAACAGAATGCAGAATGTGAAAGTTGGGCAATTACGATCTCATATGAGCACTCAATCATGTTTATTATTATAACAAAACAAAATGCCATTTCACATTGCATTTCCAAAACTAAATTTAAAAATTCATAGCAAATGACAATAGATATGTGTATGCATTGTTATAGAGTAAAAACAAAATATTTCAACTACACACATAACTTTAGAGAGATGTGATGCAATATGAAGCACTGTGACCTCCTTATTTGGAGTCAGTAATCTTTCAGCCACTCAGCCACTTTACCTTCACTTTCCATTCCCCAATCCTGTTTTTCCATATTCTTCTCTATCCTGCTCCATCCCATTTCCACAACATAATCATTGTCAACTCCATGGCCTTTATATCTAAATCTCCTGTATCTTTTCCCAAACCCAGCATAAAACCAAGAACCCACTTTCTATATATCACTTTGTTTATATTTATTCTCCCACAACTTCATTATTTATTCCCCTTCAACTTTCAGTCATTTACATTCAATTAACAAATGCCTAATATTTTCTATGCCTTCCTTACACAAGTTGCATACTAAATCACTCACATTTTTCCATTTATTATTTTTCCATTTATGTGTATATTCCCTTATTGCTAAAGATTCTGTTCAAGCCGTAAACAGTAAACTACCTTCCTTGCTATTATCGTAAATCAATTTGCACCCAATATTCTGTTTGCTTCTACATATATTTAAACTCTTTTTATTCTCCATATTAGTTCTCCAACTCCCTATTCTCTATTAATGCTTTTATTTTTCTATCCCATTCCTTCTCACTGCAACATTCACCAATTCTCTTAACACAATCATCCTATCTTGGGTATAGGTATACTGACATAAATCCTTTATCCAAATATTTTGCATACCATGCTACCTTTCTCACCTATCTTGTTGCCTGCCTTTCTACTGAACATTTTCATTTTGCTTTTTGCATCCCTCATATAAAAACTTGACTATCCCATTTCTCCTTGAATTGCCTTTTTTGTCATCCACACATCTGCATCTAATACATGTCTTCCTACTTCTCTTTGTATTTTTTCTAAGTAATCTAACACTCCTTTGAATGCATTGTTACCATATGATAACCCTGCTACTGCCACTCCCTTTCATACAATTCTAGCTACATCATACTTATTATATGAAAGCACTGTTAATTTATTTATCAGTCCTTTTCTTTTCTTTGCTTCATTTATCAATTTTTTTCTCCCACTCATACAAGCAATTTCTCTGATTGTTTAAGATGATTCCTAAATAGGTATATCTATTCACCACACTTAACTTTATATCCCCCAATAAAAATTATTTGTCTTCTCTTTCCCCAGTATTAAACATCATTACTTTTTATTTTTCTTCACTAAATTTAATCCCCATCTCTTTACCCAACCTTGCACATGTCCTCAGCATAGTTTCCATATCTTCCCTTCTGTCTGTGTACAAGAAGACACCATCTGCAAATAAAAGACCCGATAACATCTGTACTCCCTTGCCACCTATTAATGGTATCTCTATCCCTCTTCCTAATCTTTCTATTGCTCTGGTTGGTGACTTTATGCCTCTTAAAAATAATGACCATAACTTAGGTTTGTTTGCTATGATTAAAAATATACATGCATATATAAAAAGATCATTCACACACACACTTATCCTGCCTTCAAGAAAAATCACTTGATGTTTCAATTAAAAATGATCAGGAAACTTAGAAGAAAGACCATAATGTTTCTAGATCTTAAATTCAGAAGCCAAAATTCAGTAAAACTATCATGCTGGGTATTGGTAAGCAGTCCATCCATGTTCGTTTACCATATAAATAAACCCATAATAATAACAGCTGCAATGACAAGAATATAAGCAATAAATATTAGTAATTTCTTCTGTTCAAAACTAACACATGATTTAACCCAAAAACTATTTTATATATATACACATATATGTGCCCTTGTGTATAAACAGACTCCATTAAATTAGTAATACTATTATTAAATAAAATATAAAAACAAATTAATATATAATTTAATATTTATTTTGTTAGGAAACAAAGACCTCCTTAATGGATGTCTTTTACCTAAGAATTACATTGTGGAGATGCTTTGAAGGCTTAGTGGGATTTTTTACAAAAAAAAAAAAAAAACAATTATTAATAATGGCTGGTAATTATTACAATATATTGTTTTATAATAAATTTTGTATAGATTAATTTTAAATAGGTACAAAAGCTTTTATTTTAAAATTAACATACCAAAATTTACAATTTATGAATCAATTTTAAACTATTTTTTTAAAATTTTTTATTATAATAGTTTTTTATATTTCTTTAACTTCATTGTTTTTTTAAATATATTAGAACTGTTATATAATTTATTATGTATTATGAAAGTCTAATGAAAATTATAACTTCAACAAAAATATAAAAAAGTAAATATGGCAGCATTAAAATATATATTATAACGTTATCTTTCTTATTGCTTGGCCAAATCCATATAATATTAATATCATCTATATTCTTTATTACTTTTTACAATGCTTTTTTACAATCCACTATTGACAGTTTCAATTGCCTCAGCAATCTTCTTCAGAACTTCTACTTAAGATTTGGAAATATAAGTAGAAGTTCTGAAGAAGATTGCTGGAGCAATCGAAACTGTCAATAGTGGATTGTAAAAAAAGCATTGTAAAAAGTAATAAAGAATATAGGTGATATTAATATTATATTAAGATATATACTGTTATTCCTGAATCAATAACACTATATGACTAATATTTATACATAGTTCATGGAGATGTTACTACCATTTAAAGTTCATGTAATTTTAAATGACAGGGGAAGATTTGAACCCAGACTTTTAAGCTTTCTTAAGTCAACCACTCCATCTTATACAACCAATACACATGACCACATAGATATGAAAAAATAATCTCCAATATATATATATATATATATATATATCATGCTGAATTTATCACTCATCAGTTGGTCCAGATCATTATCTCCCACACACATATATAATCAGTGCTCAGTTTATATTAAGATGGCAGATCTTCAGACTTTAGTGGACAGACTTCCATTCTTTCCACTCTCCAATTTTTTAGCCATCCATATCATTAAAAATCTGGTGGTGGATGGCTGAAGAGTTGGAGAATGGAGAGGATTGAAACCTGTCCATTAAAATTTGAAGATTTGCTATCTTAACATAAAATGAACACTTTATATTGTAACCATATATTTTAGTATGAAATATAATAATTGATGTAACTGGTATAAAAATTTCTCTGTCTTCTTTTGGTGATTTGATTGGCTTGATTTGCACTTTGAACAGATTACTCTCTTACATTCAAAATAATTTATTAGAGAGAATGGGTAATATTTTGCCTTACTTGTTGTCTATATTATTTTAATAAATTTAAATTGCTTCTTTCCATATACTAATTCATATCAAAATGTTTAACTTTTTAAAAATTTTGACAACACATTAAATTTGGTAAAATATTATTAAAAATAATAATAATTTTTATTTGTTTAAAATGGTCTTAAAAATTATTTCCATTGAAAAAAAAACCATTTGTTCAACTAAATTTAATTATTAAAAATAAATACAGTAATTACGTATGCGTTTCAATGTAAAAAAGAAAAGAGCGCGAATTTAAAAAAAGATCGTCCGATAGTGTTGCTTTTGGAGGGAGAAAGAAAAGAAAATGGTAAAAGGCAAATGGTGTAAATATGATAAGCTTATTTTAAAATAGTTAACAAGTAAACGGATTACCACAAAGTTTTCTATAAATGTAAAAATAACATAGTGGTATTTAATAATAAGATGAATTGCTAAATTTAAAAGTCTGTTCAAGTCGGCTGGCCAGGTGGATCAAATCGCTAATAATAATTTTCCAATATTACATTTGAAATATGTCGGAGCTTTCCAGTTTAAAAGCAGAATTAATTGCAAGATTTTGGTATGTTTTAAAATATTTATTATTCTACAATTTGGAAAAATTAAATAAGTATTTTAATTACAGAAGTTTTATAAATATGAAAATTTGCTTTTTAAAAAAGAAGAAGTTTAAATTAAAGTAAAATGTTAAAGTTATTAACATAGTTTAATATTTCCGTTTATAATTTTAATAAAAAATATAGTATTGATTGATATTTAACTTTGCAATGCCAGTAATATATTTGCTAGTTCATTTGTTTACCATTTGGATAATAAAAACAGTCTTCAAATAATTAATCAAAGCTATTTTCTAATTTTATCGTCAGTTTGGAATGATTAAATTAACTGCTATAATTAGTATTCCTAGATTTAAGCGTGGATAAATAAATATTAGCATGGATGTGATAAACTTGGAACAGTTTTAATAGAGAAATGTAGAAATTAATAACTTATGAAAAAAACATTTTCATTTAAACTCTGCGTGTCATGTTTTGGAATTGTTTCATGTTTATGGAGCCACGTAAAATCGTTAATCTAATAGTGCTTATAATAACTAATACAAATGGATAAAATTACATGTATGGAATTCAACTATAATTGTAGCTATTACTTCGTATATTTATTGTTCGACACATCGTACATGGATTTCACGGATCATATTTGTAGTTATAAAATGCTATACAATTTAATTTGTGATACACACACATGCTACAATTCATGTATTGAACTATAAAATGCTATACATTTAATTTATATCACACACACACCTGTTAGATTTTATGTATTTGATGAATAATGCATTACTTTAATTTTATCGTTATATGAACTTGCATGTGAAGTTCATAAGTTATATTTTATTAAGTTTAAATTAATAGGGGTTGAATAAAATACTTATTCAAGAGAATAGCGCTTGCGAAAAAGCTTGAAAAGTAGTAAATGAATTTATGAGATGTATCAATTTTTCATGAGGTATTTTGTGAGTCTCCAGATTTCTATTCCTATACTAATATTACTTATATTATATTACATATGTTTTATTTTAAGCAAGATAAGTTAGTACATTAGTTGTCCTGATTAGTGTAACATTTTATTATGCAAGAACCCACAATTGCTAAAATGTCAGTGTTTTCTGAATGGTCAGAATAACTGAGGAGGATGATTTTGCACTTTAATGTGAAGTAAATAGTAATGTTGTTTTATAATGTTAAAAGGCATTAATCTGTGCCGGTGGTTAATCTGCAGATTACTTAATTGCCATTTTTTTGTATTTTACACTCATTCCTGTGCTGGTGGTTAATCTGCGGAATTGTGTAATTATACTTATTACTTTATGATGGTGTATAAATCCACAAAGCGTTTAGTGTTATTTAATTCCTATGTGTAGATGAATGCATCCACAGGAATATGGTTTTACTTCATAGATATAAGTTGGGCAAAGTATTTTAGTTATTCTGCTAAATCATCTTCTTCCATTTGTAAGTATAATTTATAAGTTAGATCATTAAATTGTAGCAGGACATTCTATTCAAGTTACCTCATAATAATTAACTGTTGGTTGATTATTATTTACCTGAATGTAAGTTTAAATTTTCACTTTATTTAATGATTGCATTATAGCTAAATCCTACAGATATAATATTATTTATTATATTATTATAAGTTTACGGTATAGATTTATTGAATCTGGAAATGACATTAGATGTTTCATGAGTTGATGTTGAATTTAGTATAATTTCCTCAATACATTCATTATATCAAATTGAAATATAAGGTATGATTAGGTTTTTAAAAACCGTACCTATGATATGTTATTGAAGAAAGTCGATGGAATTATAATTTATTTATTTTATTTGTTTATTTATGTCTTTAATTATAACATTAGAATTAATTACTTATTATTCATAAATTTGTAAATAAACGTTGATTTATAATTAAACTTACTGTGCCGTTGCTATTTGTCATTCGTAAAATCAGAAATCATAAACCTTGGATAGAGCATACATTGAAGTACATACTATCGTCAACATGTATCTACGAGTTTAGTGATATTTTGAGAAAACATTTGGATGCTTTTCGTCTTTGGTAGTTTATGATGTGTAAGGTACAATAAAATCCCATTTACCTTTTCCATCATTTTAGCTTTGCGTAGTTGATTCTAGTATACAATATAAATTGATTATTAAACCTGTAAACAGATTTACCAGATAATGACATGATTTAATATATTTACTTAACGTTTTTAAATTGTCATTTGTCAGTATAATAAGAGTCTCAGTGGTATAGTAAACTATAAAAAAGGAACCCAAGTATTTATGTTTATTTATTGCAAAGCTTTACCTGGACTAGCATTTGTATTAAAAATCATATAGATGGTTTAAAATTTCATAATCTTATGTAGTTCCACAAATTATGCCATCTTGTACATGGTCGGCCATCGGGTCTCATACAATGAAAATCGCAAATTAAGGTTTGAAAGATAATAACATTACATACTTATAATTTGTTTAATGTATTTTATCATACTACTATGATAGGTCTTCGCGGTACACCCTGGCTGCGATCAAATTAAATCATAAAAAGTTTATGTTATATCATTAGTTTGGTCTGTGGTAAGTTGCTCCAGATGTTGGTTGTGGTCTTTGGTGCATAATATAGATGGCATGATATGTTTTTGGTTACAGCTCTTAATAGCTGACAATGTGTAGTGGGAATTGATCGGTGATCGAGGTTACAATTCTTAGCGCACTTATGTTTTGGTGATATTATGTAGTTGGGACAACAATCGAACGGTTACAATACATATGTGCAGGAGATGATGATCTGGGCCAATTAATGAGTGCTAATTCAACATGAAATATATATACTGGAGATCATTTATCTTTTTTTCATGCATGTGATCATGTGTATTGGTTATATAAGATGGAGTAGATGACTGAAGGAAGCTAGAAAGTTTGGATTCAAATCCCCCCTAATTACATCTAACTTAAGTATATATGCTATACTTGTATTACATATTATAAAGAATTTGTAATTAATGATGTAATAAGCACAGCACTGCTGAAGAAATAGTGTTCACTGTGTGAATTATTCAAACTATAATTTTTTATTATGGCTTTATTTTTCTGTAATTAACTGATTACAGACAGTACATTGTCACACATATATACACTGTTAGAAATTTTACAGTGAAAAATATTACATAAACATATTTAGTGCATGCTGTATCTAATTAATATGGAATCCATTTTTTTCACATACCAATTAGATATTACTATAGCAAGACTATATTACTTAGGAGATGAATTCATTCCAAATATATATATATCAAAGGCAAAGGTTATCTCTGTTTACAAGGATAAAAATTCCTTTTTTTTTTATTAGAATAACAAACCATGTAAAATATTTTATTCAATATATACAATTCTCTGAAGAAGTTAAATATATTATTTGTAGAATGTCAAGAGATACTACTCTTTCACATTCTCACACATATATAAAATAACTTTCTGGGTTTAAATCCATTTTACATATGGATTTGAAGTAAAAGAAGATTTTTTACTTCAACAATAAACCCCAACAAGAGATATTATAGGTAATGGTAAAAACTTATTTAACCTTAAAAAGATTGTCATTTAATAGTAATTAATAATTTGTTGGCAACATCAAAGAAAAGATTATTTCTGTTGACATGGATAAAATCTTCTTATTTCTGTTCTTTACTAGAATAACAATCTATAGAAAATATTTAATTCTATATATATATATATTCATTCTTATGTTTATAAATCAAATACATATAATAAAGTATAAGCTGCCTCATAATCAAACAAAATATAATATATTACTTACTTTAAGTTTGATGCTGCTCTGTGGGCTAACCTTTGCTGAAGATGGTGTAATAATAAATTCATTAGTCTCTCTCACAGAAATGGCTGTACTTATATATTTCAAAACCCTCAGCTTAAAATCAATTGATATGTAGGAAGTATTGAAAAATTCAATAGTTTTACTGTATGTAAAATCTATATATTTAAAATATATATTGTTAATTAATAATTTACAATAATTATTTCATATAACTATATTAGTGTACATCTGAAAGTTTATGATGATGGTATTTTACTTTTAATTATTTGATGGATTATTTTCTAGGGTCAATTATTAAATGTCCAAAATAATTCTATCTCCATTTAAATTTTTCAACACATTCAAGTGTTAGTAATAGTGTTATTATTCTCATCTCTGGCCAATGACAATACTAACATAAAAATCAAATTGGTCAGAGCATTACCTTAAATTCAGTATTCATGAATCTAAAAATCCCAACTTTAATTCCTATGCTAGTACCATTGCTGGTCAGGCTGGAAATATCTGAAGAAGAAAGGAGAATAATACTAAATTGTCCATTCACTTTACTACTGCTTTATTTACCATCCTTTATTACAGTTTACAGTTTCGATTGCCCCAGCAATCTTCTTCAGAACTTTATATCTCCTAGATAAATTAGATCGGTATCATCGGGATTGTTGCTTATAAGTTGGTAGATCTGGAAAATAGGCAAATAGGGCAGAGTTCATGAGTGTTCCTGACTTATGTATCTTGCACATGATTGGACTCGAGGTACTTTTGCCTAGATGTTAGATCTTGTTATGTGAACAGACAAAACTGACTGGTACAGGTTCTTTGCTGGCTAGGAGATATAAAGTTCTGAAGAAGGTTGCTGGGGCAATTGAAACTGTAAACTGTAAAAAAGGGTGGTAAATAAAGCATTCTGAAATAGTAGTAAAGTGAATGGACAATTTAGTGTTATGTGATATACATTTGGCAATGCAATAAGAAAAAGAATAATACTATTGGAAACATTGTGTTAAATACGAATTTTCATATTACTACTAATAGTTGAATACTGTATATTTGAAATGTTTAAATAAAATACTAATAGTTGTATATTGTATATTTGAAATGTTTAAATAAAATTTGAAATTTTCCAAAAATCATTTAATAATTAATTCTAGATAATGGACATAATACAACATATAATTACAAATAACTATATCTAGTAAAAAGTATGTTAAAATAATATACATAAACAACAACTTAATTGTTGTATTTTTATATTGGACTATTTCCATCATCTAATATGTGTGTTGAATGTCTTTAGAAAAGTTAAATTTTTGTTAAATATTCCAAATGCATTCGCCTGTTATTAATATCACAGCAAACAGGTTAGTATATGCACAATGTTTTGAGAGGTATTTTTCTCCCCTCTTCTTCAGGTGTTGCTGACCTGACCAGTTATAGTACTAGCATGGGATTCTAACCTGGGTCCTTAGATCCCATGCTAGTACTGTCACTGGTCAGACCAGCAAGACCTGAAGAAGAGGGGAGAAAATACCTCTCGAAACATTGTGCATATACTAACCTGTTTGCTGTGATATTACTAACAGTTGAATGCATTTGGAATATTTAAATAAAATCAAACTTTTCTAAAGACATTCAACACACATATTAGATGATGGAAATAGTCCAATATAAAAATACAGCTAGAACACCATCATCACAACCCTTCAGGGAAACAACAACTTGTGTTTTAAATTAACTTTTAAGAAAAAATTAACAGCTAAAAATATTTGTTGCTCCTATATAAAAAAAACTAATAAGTTGATTATAATGTTATCTATTATTAATAATCAATACTTTATGTTTTCTTTACACTTTTAGTGATATTACAAAAATGAATTAGGATTGAATTCAATAAATTTATTTAAACTTAAATTGATTTTCATTTCTTAAAAAAATAAATTGCGGATATGATTTACAATGCAAGTTAAAAATCTTTTTAAATAGCATCTTGTAATCCTGAAAGCATTTTAATTTTCTTTTTTAAATTTCCAATTCTATGACTATCTGAAAAAATAAAAAATAATAAAAATAATTAGACTTGTATAAAAAAAAAAAATTGAAGGACTCAGGAGGATTTGAACCAACCCTCAAGTATAAATATATCAAATTTCTACTATATGTTGCCTTTGACAGAATAGCTCAGTTGGTAGAGCGTTTGCCTTAAATTCAATATACAAGAATCTAAAGGTGCGAGTTCAACTTCTAAGCGAATATTGTCACTGTGCATATAGGCCGGCAACACCTGAAGAAGAGTGGAGAATAATACTACTCGAAACGTTGTGTAATTACTAACCTGTATTGTCTATTTGTGTGTTATTACTAACAAGTTGTTTGTATTTGAAAAGTTTAAATAAAGTTTAAAATTTTCTATACATTCAATATTCACTCATAAATGATGGAAATAGTCCAACATATTACATCTTATAATATACCATCATTACAAACCTTCAGACAAATACTAAATATGACTATCTGAGATTCATTATTTATATCTATAAGCTTAACTGACATCTGTCTATTCTTGTTTGCTTAAAATGCACTTATTTTTATAATCTATGACAGATTCATTGTCAATTTTATGTTTTACACCTATATGTTAAAATAACATAAATGGTTATTGGTTCTTTGTTCAAGATGTCTGTAGCGCCATCTTTTAATCAATGCATGCATTAAATATAATTAACTATTCATCGAAAACACAAAATTGAGCATAAACAACTACAAAATCACAACATTGTTTAAATACTGGGCTCTAGAACCCAAATACCTGGACTTTGTAATAAAGATAAACCTGGATGTCATGCCAACATTATGGTTCCTTAACATCAAATTGAAAATCAGCAAAGTCGACTCTATATGTCCCAACTGTCAAAGGAAGGATAAAACATAGTCTCATATCATTAATACATGTAATGGTCTGGGGAGAATAAGAACCATTATCTACCAGAATATAAAATTAGATTACTACCTGATTACATCACTCCAAGGCATAAAAAAGACAATTCCCATTAATAAGACTCAATATTCCTCATTTATTCAATTTGGTATGTGATGTGCAAGAAAATGTATACACAGCCCCACCCAGATGAAGACCTCTGCTTTATACAATCATTACAAAAAATCAAAAAAAGAGACAAACTATTATCATTAATATTCATTTATGATGAGACCTGGAAACTATACCATATCCCTGAGAACTATGCAACACAAGGACTATCTCAACAAACTTTACACTCCAAAATATAGACTAAAACCAGTTTCATTAAGATATTCAATTGTAATACATAGTTATCAAATTAATGTAAAGAAATGTAACCTTATTTAGCCTTAAATAGTTATTTTAAAATAATTAACTATTCATCACAAACATTTTAAGATGCTTGTATATCTGAATTACAAATTGACATGAAGTGTGACAATATATTTTCTACCATCATAGATGTTTTCACTGCTCTCCCTGTTATTAGAAAATCTTGCACATCATTTAAAAGCATTCATGCTGCTTCACTTCCATATACAATGTGAATCATTTCAAATGTTTCAGTAGCATGTTTATCCAATTAACAATTAAATCTTTATTACAGGTAACTAAAATATGTTGCTATAAAACATGTGCATTGATTCAAATATGAGACTGCAGGTAATTTGAAGACTGTCTTCACTGGAATATATTATATAAAAATATTTTTTTCTTTACTCCTAAGCTTATTAAATATATTTCAAACATTAATTTTCACCAAATTTATTATTCTCAAAAATATATTTTATACCAATGTTTGGCTATATGTTATGTATTAATCTTGATGACGAATTATAATTGGAAACAAAAAATAAAACTGAGAAAATAAGAAAAATATTCTTTTTATACAAATTCATTTCAGAACACCATATTTATATAACTGAAATCTAGTAAAAAAAAATTGTTGCAGATGCTGATAATTTTTATAAACTGTTTTAGTTCCTTTTTTTTCCAAAAATTAATTTTATAATTAGTTAACAGAATTCTCCTTTTTTTCTTGTATTTTATATACAGCATTATTATATTAGACCATAGATAAAGATGGTATCACCATTATTGTTAAAGGAGGCTGTCTTAACTACAATTTGAGGGTTGATCGTTATCATCTACACATTTAGCATAAACTTTTGTTATCTTAGTAGCTAGCTCCAGTAATTAACAGAATTTGGTATGAGTGAATTCCATATAATTTTCTTTGGAATTATAAATAGACAAAACTCTCCATACAGTATCACCACTCAGTGCAAGCCAGAGTAATCAATTGATGCCAGAAGGCTTGTGCATAAAATCCCGATCTAGTTCCTACTCATCCAATATCCCCCGGCTAATTTCTGGCTTGTGGCCTTCATCGGTGATGAGTCTTGGATCAGAGAGCACTGCGCTTACATCTTAGGATATAATGCAACCCTTCCAGCAGCCACCTTTCATCTCTACTTAACTACAAAACTGAGTCTTAAATCGAAAACACAATAATATTTTCAATCCAAGCTCATAGGCTTATATAGTCCTATAGGTCTAAACTCAGTTCAGTACCCATACATTTTGGTGTCTTTGGTTCTTTAATAAGCATAGCCACCACTATCCTATTAGGCAGGGTTGGTTTTAAGCCAGTAAACATCACAAGATCACCATTTCTTATGCTTGCTTATAACTGTTATTAAAATAGGCAAAACTCTCTGTACAGTATTGCCACTCAGTGCAAGCCAGAGTAGTCAATGGATTCCAGAAGGCTTGTGCATAAAATCCCCATCTATTGCCTACTCATCCAATATCCCCAGACTAATTACTGCCTTGTGGCCTTCTCAGTGAGGAGCCTTGGATCTGAGAACACTGCATCTAGATCTTAGGATTGAATGCCACCCTCCAGCAGCCACCTTTCATTTCTACTTAACTACAAAACTAAGAGTCTTAAATCGAAAACACAATATTTTCAATCCAAGCTCAGTGCTCTCAGATCCAAGGCTCCTCAATGATGAAGGCCACAAGCCAGAAACTAGTCTGGAGATATTGGATGAGTAGGCATTAGATGGGAATTTTATGCACAAGCCTTCTGGCTACCATTGATTACTCTGACTGGCACTGAGTGGCACTACTGTATGGAGAGTTTTGCCTGTTTTAATAACAGTTAAGTGCAAGCATGAGAAGTGGTGATCATGTGATGTTTATTGGCTTAATAATGATTTTGTAATATTATGAATCAACTTGAAAATCCACACATTTTATTAACATTACATATGATTATTTTCACAAATTCTGAGTTATGCTGATCATTTTAATCATCTCAGCATTTAATTACCATGTTTTTATGTGCACATAGTTAGTATGATTCTTTTTCCTTTTCCATTAATTTATAATTATCTGTCAAATGTGAGATAAGTTGATTATACACTCTGATGTTGCCTATTATTTTCCATTAATATTTAGCTTTTTTATTCCATTTCTGTGGCTTTTTTTATTTCATTTATGTTATTTTATAAATTAGAACCCATTTAGACTTAAGATAGAAATTGATATTTATACTATTCACAAAATCTCTTCCATGATATTTTTAGAGATTTCATTAACATTTAGAATATTTTATCTTACTGCACAGTAGAAATTATTTATATATTAGAATAAGATGTTCATTGATTCAATTAATGCCCTTGTTTACAAATATTCTTCATGTCAGAGATTAACATTACAATCCAGATATATGAATAGTTGTGGGTTCAAAACCACAAGAAACATTAAAACAATAGTAAAAAATTTAAATTTTGTTTAATTTAAATGCTATCCAATAACTGAATTAGATCTTAAATAGGTAAAACTCTCCATACAGTAGTGCCACCCTGTGCCAACCAGAGTATCAGAAGAGATAGTGATCCTGTGATGAATTAGATCTTAATGTATTCTTCATTTACAAATGGTAGTGAATGAAAATCACACTGTAGTACCATTGTCAGTTTTCTCACGGATTTAGGAATATGTTTAAGAGACATTAGAAATGGAATGAGTAATCATAAATCTCTTTAGATAGTTTTTTTTTTGATTGGATAAAGTTTTTAACCGCAGTGATGCGACATTTTCTAGAAGTTGTTTCTGTGAAATGGAAACTCAAAGTCATTGATTTTAAAACTTAAACAATATTTACATATCCACCTAAAGCAAAAAAGGACAAACGCTCTTATTTTCTTATGTCATTAATCTCAAATGTTTTTTGGCAAAATTTAACTGAAAATGTTTTATAATAATTAAAATACTTCATATAGTCAAGAGTTGGTGGTTGAGTGATCAGCACAGCTGCCTTACAAGCAGTTGTCCCTGATTAGCGGGTTCACTTCCCGGCCGATGCTATGACACATGAAAAAAATACTTTATATTGTAAAAAGAACATCTGAAGCATGTAAAAATAGGTTTATTAGTACTACCTTCAAAGCTTACACATATTATTAAAGTTCCAGATACTTAAACGTAAGTGTGATGAAAAGTATCCATAAATGCATTTAACATTATGGCTCATGAAATGAAGGTCCAAAACTTATACATCATCTTCAATATTGTTTTCATTATAATATTTAATACATTTGAATCTTTCATATACAAAGGAAAAAAATGTTCTTCTATTATGAGAAACATTCTTAATAACAGTATATAATATTTTATAAGTTTGGGAGAATCAAAGAATTAGACGTTTTCACATGTTCTTTTTAGAGCAAAATAATGTGATTAATAATCCTATACTAAAATATATAAAGATGATTAATAATCCTATATATAAATATAAGAATTGCTTTAAAGATAGCACGCCACAACACTAATAGTTGTAGCTTAGTTGTAATATAGGGGATTTAAACCCAGACTTTCAATCTCCCTTTAGCTATCCACTTTATCCTATGCAACTGATACACATGACCATACACAGATGAAAAGGATAAATGATCCCCAAATATACATATTTCATGCTGAACCACCACTCATCAGTTGGTCCAGATCATCATCTTCCACACATATATATAATCAGTTTTCAGCTTATATTAAGATAGTAAATCCTTAAACTTTAATGAACAAGCTTCAATCTACTCCAACTTCCTCTTCAGCCATCCATAGCATTGAAAATCTGATGATAGAATGCCCAAATCCGTTGCTAATGCTAACATTATCATCATGTCCATGTGGACTAAGTCAATCTGACTCCATAGGACCTTATCCATTTAAATACTTGTATTTAAACATTACAAATTCAGCCTCTATTCTGCCTATTGCACTTCTGTGTATTTAAATGGACAAGTTCCTTTACATGAGGGCTTAGAGTGAGACTTAAAGTCAACATGGACATGACAATAATATTGTCATCAACAAGGAATTTGAACATTCCATCATCAGATTTTCAATGGTATGGATGGCTGAAGTGTTCAAAGGTGGAGTAGATTGAAGTCTGTCCATTAAAGTTTGAAGATTTGCTATCTTAGTATAAGCTAGCCACTGGTTATATATGTGTGCGGGAGATTATCAGGACTATCTGATGAGTGCTTGTTTAGCATGAAATACATATATTGTATCATTTATCTTTTTTACATGTGAGTGGTCATGTGTATCCGTTATATAGGATAGAGTGGATAGCTCAAGGGAGCTTGAATCTCTGTGTTTAAATCCCCCATATTAAATATAAAAGAAGTAAGGCATTGATATCTTCTGGTACATCATAATGTTTATTAAAATAATAGATTTAGAAAAATCAGAAGACAACAACAATAGTCATTTCCTAATGATAATTTGTCACCATTAAGATCAGAGAAACAATGAGTTGTGATAATTTAGGCAGTTATGTTTTCATTATTTGTGTTTAAGAATATGCATCTACTGTTTTCCAAAGAAAGCACGATTGCATCCAAGATAATTATATGATCCTATGCTTTGAATTAATGAAAATTGCAAAGATATCTAGCGATAAAATAAAGCCCTGAGGAAATATAATCATATATTAAAAAGCAGTTTGGTTTACATTATGAAGTTTTAAAATGGATGTCACTATCAGAATTCTAAATGATAACAGTTCATGTTGAGATTACTAGAAATAAGATGACCTACCAGATTATGTTGTAAAGTAGGATAAGTATTTTTTCATCATGAAATATGAAGATGGGAGTGTTTTAAATCAACTTTATTCTTATATAAAAAGGATTTCACTAAACATTTAATATTTAAAAGTATTTTAGATATTTCATATTTCTCTTTCTTCAAAAAGAATTATGTATGCCAAGAAATATAGTAAGTAAACATCAATCTAATATTAGCATTATATATCATTATCTTAAATGGTTATAAATAAATCAATTATTTTATATAGCGCGAAGTTTTATAAACTGTAATAGCTAAACAGCAATAAACTGTTGCACATGCGCTTTGCAGATTTTAACTATAAATGACTGAATACAAACACTTCAAACACATCATAAAGTCTTTGGGAAAAGATAGAATGACCTGTAATAAAGCTTTGAAGGAGGCAATTAGAAAATTGACAGTGTATCATGTGAATAGTATATTAATATACGTTTAAGAAAATATTTAAAAAGTGTAAAGACAATCAGCGATTTAAAATCCATTGTTATAAATATGTGTGTAATCCATATTTAGTATTTATTATTATATGAAACTTTTCTTACCACAACTAACCATTCCAAATTTGATCCTGTCAACATCAAAGTTATATGTTGGAGCAGTAACACTTCCTCTAAAATATAATAAATATTTAAACATACATTTGTATATACACAAATTCTATATATACATACTTAAATAATACGCGTAATAATGCTCAAGGCTAAATAAGTTTGTAAGTAATTAAAATCCGGAGAACAAAAAAAAACAGATAATATCAATAACAATCACCAATTTTAAACTGTTGTCATGGCAATATCCTTTTAACAATAAAGATGGAATCCCACCTTTATTAATGGACCAATATATTTATATAGACACTAAAGATTGCAAGTTTAAAATTGTTGATTGTTATTGGGATTGTCGAAGTGCTAACGGGTTTTAATGTTATATATATATATTTAAATAAATATCCAAAATATCAAATCACCACACATCGATAAGAAATTCAGCACCACCATCTGTGAAATATATTTAGTCTGTTGTTTTTTTTTTCATATGTCATAGCATCGGCCGGGAGGCAAACCCGCAACAACCGTTTGCAACCAACTGCTTTTACTTGCAAGGCGGCTGCGCTGACCTCTCGGCTAACAACGCTTGACTAGAGTCTGTATTTAAAATAGCAAGCCCAAAAAGGTACCTCTTTAAAACGGTACACTATTAGATATTAAATATTAAGATACAAATCAATTAAAACGAAGAGTGTCAAATTCAAATAAGCAACATATTTGTTCAGTAGCAATTTAACATTATTGCATATTTGAATTTCATGCTCTTTGTTTGAATTAGCTCGTGTTTCAATATTTAAGATCAAATAGCATATAGTTTCAAAGAGATACCTTTTTGGGCTGGCTATTTTGAAATACAAACTATATTTATTTCACAGAAGGTGCTGTTGAATTTCTTAATGATGGGTGGTGATTTGATGTATATATAATATTTAAATACATGTATATTGTCTATATTAAACTTAATGTAATATATAAGGGACTTGAAGTCAGATTTACAGGCTCCCCACAGCTATTGAATTCATCCTACACAACTGATACACATAACCACATAATATGAAAAAGATAAATGATCTTCAATATACATATTTCATGCTGAAATAGCACTCATCAGTTGGTCCAGATGACCATCTCCCACATATATATACAATCATATATATACTTGAAATTTTTAATAATATAGCTGAAGAGTTGGAGAGTAAAGAAGAATGAAGTTTGTCCATTAAAGTTTGAAGATTTTCTATTTTAATATAAACTGAGCACTGATTGTATATAGGTGTGAGAGATAGTGATCTGAACCAACTGATGATTGCTGGTTCAGCATAAAATACCTTTATTGGAGATCATTTATTTTTTTTCACATGTATGTGGTCATGTGTATCAATTATATAAGATGGATTGGATAGCAAGTTCCTTATAATTACATTAAGTTTAGTATAAACAATTTTAAATATTACATATTCATACTGTATTCTGCCCATCCCTCTTCTGTGTATTCAAATGGACATATTAAAGTCCTATGTGTGGAGTCAGATTGACTTAAGAGCAACATGGATATAACAATAATATGGGCACCATCGAGGGCTTTGAACATTTCATCCTTGGATTTTCAATGATATGGATGGCTGAAAAGTTGGAGAGTGAAGAAGATTGATGCCTATCTATTAAAGTTTGAAGATTTTCTATCTTAATATAAAGTGAGTAGTGATTGTATATATGTGTGAGAAATGGTGATGTGGACCAACTGATGAGTTCGGGTTCAGCATAAAATATGTATTGGAAATCATTTATTTTTTTCACATGAATGTGATCATGTGTATCAATTATAAAAGATGGATTGGATAGCTGTGGACGTTGAAAGTCTGAAGTCAAGTTCCTCATAATTACATTAAGTTTAGTACAGACAATATTCATGTATTTAAATATTACATATTCATCCTGTATTCTTCCCATTCCTCTTCTGTGTATTTAAGTGGACATATTAAGGTCCTATATGTTCAGATTGGCTTAAGATCAAAATGGATATGACAATAATACTGACACCATCAAGGGCTTTGACATTTCATCCTCAGATTTTCAATGATATGGATGACTGAAGAATTGGAGAGTGAAGAAGATTGATGCCTATCTATTAAAGTTTGAAGATTTGTTATCTTAATATAAACTGAGCAATGATTGTATATATATGTTGGAGATGATGATCCGGGCCAACTGATGAGTGCTAGTTCAGCATGAAATATGTATATTGGAGATCATTTATCTTTTTTACATGTATGTGATCATATCATTTATATGATGGATTGGATAGCTGTGGGAATTTGAAAGTCTGAGTTCAAATCCCTTATAATTACTAGTGTGATAGTTAAATTTAAATTAAGAAATGATAATCTTAAACCTAATTTATTTTCTTAAGTGTGAATCATGGGAGTATCACTAATATTTTAGGGAAGTAGTGTGTAGTGATATTTCTATGCCATTGAGGATATACTTTTTGGTGTACTTTTAATGTTTTAAAAAAGGAGGATATCTTACTGAATAATTTAAAGAATATGTCTCATGATCTGTAATAATAAAGTATTAAACAATTTATATTCTTTACGTAGTAAGAAGGCTGAGATAGAATTAGTAATTAGTAGTTAAGTAGGGTACAATATATATAAGAGTTATGCAAAATAAGAAAATTCTTGTGTTCTATCTTTGTTAATATAAAATATTAATACCATTTCAATCAATAATTATTTTTATTCTAATTGCGATAGAATTATATAACATTTAAACAGTATCCAATAAAATGAGAGACATCTAAATGTGTTAATCTCCCATTCATTCTTTGAGAATAGTTCATAGATTAATATTAAGTAACTTGTAATGTAAGCTTCATGTTTTTCTAACCAATAATTGAAAATGTGAGCTATATGAATCAAAGCATTATCATTTTGGAAAATAAGTCTTATCTGAAAACAAAAATAGCATAGGATTTAAATAATCTGAACCTAAATGAATTCAAAAGATCAATGGTTAATTAGATCAAAAAATGACCATAATATAATTTCCTAATTCACACAGTTTGAAAAAAACAGTCACTATGGTTGGTATGTTTTGGAAATATAAGGTGCTCTAGTTATTAAATATAAAAGATAATTTACTCACATGCTTTTTCTCATAACATGATAGGCTTTACATCCATACCAGAAGTCAGTAGTAATGTTATGACAATTTACCCGTAAATGTTCTGATAATAAAGATTAAAACCAATTGTTTTGATAGCAGTGGAATGTTCCGATACTGTAATTTAATGTTGTTTTTATTCAGTCTTACTCAATGTCTATTTAACCTTCTCAATAAAAATTAATTATAACAAGTTCAATTTAGTACATTCATTCATCGTTCTTAAAAAAGATGTTTGGATATTGTGTTCCAGATAATTGGCCCTAACAATTCAAACTCAGATTTGGCATTTCTTTTGATGGTTTTATAAAATGGATATTAGCTTCCTGATAAATATTTTTATCATTATCTGAAAGTTTTATTTGTAAAAGATAATTATTTTAATGATACACATTTCTAGTTGTATATAATCGAAGTTACCATTAGATCCCAAGCCTTCCTATAGATAAATAAAATTAAACCACTAAACATCACATGATCACCAATTCTTTATACTTACACAAGCTGTTTACACAGCGGCTAAACTCTCCATACAATAATGCCACTCAGTGCAAGCCAGAATAATCAATGGATGCAAGAAGGTTTGTGCATAAAATCCCCATTTAGTGCCTACTCATCCAATATCCCCAGACTAGTTTCTGGCTTGTGGCCTTCGTCAGTGAGGAGTGTTGTTAATGCTCCTCACTGACGAAGGCCACAAGCCAGAAACTAGTCTGGGGATATTGGATGAGTAGGCACTAAATGGAGATTTTATGCCCAAGCCTTCTGGCGTCCATTGATTACTCTGGTTTGCACTGAGTGGGACTACTGTATGGAGAGTTTAGCCTTTGTGGAAATAAAATGTATGGGTAATAATGAAGATTTATATAATACACATGTTTGAGATGGACATATATCAAATAGTTTCATTTCTCAGAAGTTCATAAACATTCAAGTACTAGAAATACCAGAACTGAAATCAAGCTGAAGTCTTTAAACTCAAAAAATCTGCCACTCTACGACTAGTAGAAATAAGTTAGTATCAAAATTAAATAAGTTTATGTGTTTGAAAAGGTTTTTTAATATATGTGTTTTACCAATTTTTACTTATGGATGTAAAACTTGGACACTTAAAAGAAAGTCAATTCAGAAACTTCAGATTATTCAACAAAGTGTACAGAAAATAAATAGGTATTAATGAAAGAATGAAAGAACTGAAATGAGTTTTAATGGACGTATTTCTAGAAGAAATGGTAATAGATTGGCAATTAAAGTATTAAATTAAATCAAAAGCTATATGTGAGATGGATAGATGAAATAAAGAAGTTTGCTAGTATAATGTGGAGAGAGAAACTAGGAACTAGAAAAAGTGGGTTGCATTTGGAAAGATCATCATTCTGCAGTGAATCATTAATGTTTAGAAATGATGATATGTGTATAGAATCCAATTTAATTTTTAAATTATAGATATTTAGCCATCAACAAAAAAAATAATGAAAAAATAGAATAATACAGATATAAAAAAAGATAGTAAAGGTAATAGATCTAAAGATAAAAAAAGGGAGTATTATTACACAATTGAGAATGGATTTATAATGTTAGTCATACAAATGGCATCATAAAATTTATGAATTTAATTATTTAATACTTTTTTAACTATTGGATAAGCGAAAAGGTGAATAATGGATTTATGGATGTGGAATACGATAATTAACAAAATAAATATTTCTGTTATTTTGTCTAATTTTTTTATTATATACACATGTCTATTTTTAATATTGTGCGAATACAGTAGTCTCTACAATCAGTTAAAAATCCTGATAACTAGCTTTCATTATCTAATTTAAATTAATGTTGGCATTTACAATTTTAACATCAAGGAGTTACATGTAAACATAACTGAAATTCAAATAATTTTAATAATAGCATAAATAAATTGAAGTTTGCGAAATATATAAACGCCGATAATATATACCTATTCACAAAACAACTAAGTCTGAAATTATTATTATGATAATTTACAAACCAAATAATCTGATTTATAAATTATCATAGTAATTACATAGGATTTAGTTGTTCTCTGAATAGATTTATAAACACATTAAAGAAATTTAAAAAAAAAAAAAACAAATATTGTTTAATGAGCATGTTAATAGCTCTAACAAGCTTTATCGATAAATTTTATTTCTATTATAGTTTTGCTTTTAAATCTTAAGAGATGTTATATTGCTAAAGATATTAATATATGGTGTAACTGAAAATTATTCAGGTCCATATAGCTATTTAAGTTAGATAGCTGGATTTGAAGACATATAGATGACTGAACATTTCAGATTTTCTATTTAATAGTTAATGATTAGATAAGAGCTTGCTTTGAGATGGTATTTTGAATCTAGTGTCTGGAATATCCTACACCCTCACTGAAGATAGTCAATAGTTTGAAACTGGTTTGGGGTGGGGGTGTTTCTAGATAGAGATTTTTAAATGCTTTCTCTTATGCCATTTATAAATAAAGCTTATTAGAACTATTAGCATGCTCATTATTTTAGCTTATAATTACAAGCTTATAGAGTTAAGTCATGTGATGTATGACTTGATTTTATTTTTTTATTTTTAATCAGTTCTTTTACTTAGCAAACTGCTTTTCTTTCCAATTTCTTTATAAAAATATAAATAAATGCACATGATTTTTCTTAATGTTTACTTTATTGATGAAACAACTATTTAAAAAGTTTGTAAAGCTGAATTGTTATTTTAAATTACTATTCACATTTTGTATGGTCAAGCATTATTTCACTGTATCATTCACAACTCTCAAATTAGATGCCCAATTCCCATTTACTTTATTTTATTTTTTTAATTACAAATCTTTTCTTTTCTACTTTTTTAACATTATATAATTCTTAATTCACTTTTATAACTTTCATTCTTCTTTTCCATATTAGTTAGCTCTAAAATCTTTTCCATGTACTTTTTTTTATAACAATTACACAGTCTAACATTCATCCAATCAACAGCTGCAATTTTTATTGGCCAATACTAGAATTGCAGTAAAATCTATGAATTATATAAAAATATATCCGAGATTTAATATTATCATGGAAATAAATTTATATTTTTTTATTTATACTATTTACAAGTAGTTTTAATTTAAACTGGTTGAATTGTTTTTACTAGAATGTATCAATCTCTTTTTGGTTCCTCTATAACGTGCACAAAAAACGACTTTGTTAATAAATATTTGTAGTTACTATCTTAGTTTTATTTTTCAGAGTACTGATTGGATGAGAAAGTAATATGTCAGAATAAAAAATTTAGGATCAACTTACTGATTGTTTATATTATAAGAGTAATTCGTTAAATACTTCATCTATTTTCACATATTTAGAAATGTTTTTATTATTTAATTTGTAAGTGCTCATAAAAAACATGTATAAAGAATAACCTTCTTCAGTTACAAACTTTTCTAGTCTTTGATGGATACATGTTAGACCTGTTGCCCATGTTTGTGACAGCAAAATGCGGTACCTTTCTCCAGTGGAGGGGGGGTGTTTGTGATGATAGAGGTATTAAAAAGTCACAACTATGACATTCCAGCATCACAACACCCTCCCCCTCACTGGAGAAAAGTACAGCATTCTGCCATTATGAACACATACAGCAGGTCTAATATGTAAGTACCCTTTAAAGATGTACTGAGATTTAAGTTTTTAAAAACATGTACCATAAACGACTAAGTTATTATTACCTTCTAATTTATAAAAATCAATATTATGTTAATAATATTAAAAAATTAAATGTTTTTTTTAATATTTAAAATAATAAAACATCTTACCGGAATCTCAGTTTATTTTTCTTTGGTGAATTAATAACTTCAAAATAAAATTCTTCATAAAAATTCCCATGTGAAGAAGAACAGAATGTAACATTGATGGACTGATATTCAGCAGGTTGTAGAAGACCAGATGGAGGAGTAAATGTAAAATCAGCACCGAACCCTGATTCATTAGGAATATAGTTGAAAATGGCTTCAATTTCACTTTTATTAGTAACAACAAGCTGGAAGATAAATAAAAGTGAAATAAATTTTATAATAGTTACTTAGATATAATATATCTAAATTAAAGCTTAATGAATAAAATTTTAAAAATAATTAAAATACTACTTTTTAAAAAATGCCTATCAGACTTAATACTAATTGTTTAGCAGCAATGAATAATATTTGTATACAAATTTTTAATATATCCTTGCCAACATTTTAGCACTCGATTTTTGACTAGCAATGAATTACAATTTGAATAAATATCGAAATATTTTCTATTTAACTGCAGTGGTAGAGTGTCAAACTATGAAATATAAGGTCCACCAAACATCACATGATCGCCATTCCTTAAGCTTACACAAACTGCTTTCACAGAGGCAAAACTCTTCACACAGTAGCACCACCCAGTGCAAGCCAAAGTAATCGATGGATGCAGGAAGGTTTGTGCATAAAATCCCTATCTAGTGCCTACTCATCTAATATTCCCAGACTAGTAAGCTATGACTTTCATCATTGAGGAGCCTTGTATCTGAGAGCACTGCATCTATAACTTAGGATCTAATCCAACCCTCCTGCAGCCCACATTTTACTTTTTTAGCTAACTATAAAGCTTTGAGTCCAAAATAAAAACAATAATGTTTTCAATCATTAGCTTGTATAGTTGTATAGATCTGAACTCAGTTCAGCATCCATACTTTATGGTGTCTTTGGTTCTTTAATAACCACAGTGACCATAATCCTATTGGTCAGGACTGGTAGTAAATCATCAAACATCATATGATTGCCATTCTTTACGCTTATACAAGCCATTTTCACTACAAAACTCTCCATACAGTAGCACCACTCAGTGCAAGCCAGAGTAATCAATGAATGCCAGAATAAGTAGGCACTAGATAGGGATTTTATGCACAAACCTTCCTGCATCCATTGATTACTCTCACTGACTTCCACTGAGTGGCGCTACTGTATGGAGAGTTTTGCCTCTATAAAATATAAGGTCATTGGATTGATTCCAGTTCTGGCACTTCTACTCATCAAACTTCTTATAAATTACTGAGCAATAGGTCATGTGACAACATACTTTTCAGTGATAAAAGCCACTAATAAGATGTATGATTAACAACCTGTTAGAAGATTAATGTATGTTGCCATATGTATATATGTGAAGAGCTTAATGATATAGTGAGATTATAATTGTACTTAAGATTTTCTACCAGATAGTCAATCCTAGATAATCTAAGCAGCCATTTATTGGTCAGTAAAAAGGTATCAAATTATTCATAGCTAAGTGCTAAATCAATGATGAAAAGCTATTGATAATTGGAAAGTCTAATTTTTCTACAAAATGTTATTGGAGTTTTTGTTTTATACTAAATTATTTAAAGGGTGAACTATCTATCTAACAACTGAGAAGTCTGCCTCAGCAATAAAACTATTAAACATCATATGACCACCACTTCTTATGCTTGTGTATAACTGTTAAAACAGGCAAAACTCACTATACGTATTGCCACTCTAGCTTGCTGTGTGTGGCAATACGTATAGTGAGTTTTGCCTGCAATAAAACTATTGGTAGTAAGTTTTTAAATTTAAGTTTGACTAGCGATTTAATTGTGAAATGGTGTACTTGGTTTTATTATAATGACTATAATGAGATATTATTTTATATAGCGCTATATTTTTTATGTAATAGTGATATTAGCGATTAGGCCAATGCACATGCGCTTTAAAGATAAATTATAAATGAATACTCGCGATTTTTCTAGACACAAAATATAGTATTTTAGAAAGAATGAAATGAATCCACCCATTCTTTCAGCCCAGATGTTTATGTATGGACAAATCTTAAGCGTGTGGAAATGAGAGCGTATTTAAATACTAACATCATTAGGCTTTTTTTAAAAAAATAATCAGGTATAAAGTAAATTAGAATTTATTTGCGATGTTCTTGAAAAATAATATGAAATGAAAATATACATTTGTATCACTTTTTTATTTAAGCGATGCGATGCACTGTGACTTCTTCTTATACAGAGTCAGGAATCTCTCAGCCACTATGCTCAGAGAAATCTGTTGTCCACTTTACTTTCAATTTCCTGCCCTAAGTGTTTCCCATATTCTTCTCTATCCTGCTCAATCCCATTTCCACAACATAATATTTGTCAATTCCCTGATCTTTATATCTAAATCCCCCTTATCTTTTCCCAAATCCAACATAAAACCATGAACCCATTTTTTGTACAATCACTGTGTTTATATTTGTTGCCCCACATCTTCATTATTTTTACCCTTTCTGCTTGTAAGCATTTTACATTCAATGAACAGATGCTTAATATTTTCCATGCCTTCCTCACATAACTTGTAGACTAAATCACCCACATTTCTCCATTTATTTGTATATTCCCTTGTTAAAACAGGCAAAACTCACTATACTTATTGCCATTCACTGCATAAGAATGGTGATCATGTGATATTCCTTGTTGCTAACGATCTTTTTTTGAGTTAAACAGTAAACTATTTTTCTTGCTATTATTGTAAATTAACTCACACCCAATGGCAAAACTCTTTTTGGTCTCCATACTATTTCTCCATCTCTCCAACTCCCTATTTTTATTAATACAACTATTCTTCTATCTCATTCTTTGCCACTATAATATTCAACAATTCTCCTAATACAATCATCCCATCTTTTGTACAAGTATACTGTCATAAAGTCTTCATCCAAATCTTCTGCATAACATAATATCTTTCTCACCTGTCTTGTTGCCTATCTTTTATACATAACTCAATCAAATATTATTTTGATTATTCTCTTACTATCCATAAATTGTGATCTGCCGAACAATTTCATTTTGCTTTTTTGCATCTAATATAAAAACATGACCATTCCATTTCTCCTTGAACTTCCTCCTTTGCCAACTAATGCATATCTTCCCTTCTCTAACTACTTTTTCCAAGTAATCTATCCCCCTTTACTAACATATGATGTATCATTACTAATAAGTTAACCCTGCTACTGCCACTCTCTTCCATACAAATCTAGATACATCATATTTATTATATGAAAACATTAATTTCTTTCAGTCTCTTTTCTTTGCTTCATTTATCAATTTTTTCTCCCATTCATTCAAGTAATTTCTCTCATTATTCAAGATGATACCCAAATAGTTATATCTACTCACCACATTTAGCTTTATATTCCCCAATAAAAATTCTTTCTCTTTTCTTTTCCTGGCATTTATCATCATTACTTCTGATTTTTCATATAAATTTAATCCCCATCTCTTTACCCACCCTTTTTCACACCTTCAGCATAACTTTCATATCTTCCCTACTTTCTGTGCACAAGAAAATATCAATAAATAAAAGACCTGATACTAGATACACTCCCTTGCCATCTATTAATGGTATTTATATCCCTCTTCCTAATATTTGTACTGCTCTCTCTCCATTTCCCTCAAATATAGCAAAAACAAAACAAGTGACATAAGATATCCTTGCCTTAGTCCCATCCCACTTTTAACTCTAACTTATCTATATTTCCTAACTGATATGTAATTATTTTCATGCAATCTCTTAATAAGATCCACTAAAGCTCCTTTCATTTTCAAATTTACTAAACTTACCTATAATCTATTTCTATTTATTCTATCATATGCTATGCTTTCTCTATATCTATAAAGATCATATATAATTGTCTACATGTTCCTATTCATATCTATAAGTTGTGTAATTATAAATAAACTATCTCCTATATGCCTATCCAATCTAAAACCTCCTTGCATTTTTCCCATTATATTATTTTCTTTCATCAATTTTGCCACCCTCCCAGCCACCATATTTGCAAGAACTTTATATAACATGGACATTACCAGTATCGGTCTACAATTGTTTAACTTTCTATGGATCTTACTCTTTCCTTTAAAAAATATCCTTTTTCTTATATAATTCCATCTATCTGGAAATTCTTCCTTCTGTGCCATGTAAATAATAATAAATAATAAAAATCAGTTATGACACCTATATAAATAGATATATATTAATAATAATTACACATATAAAAAAATTTTTGGCAGATGGTTTTACACCCTCAAAAGTCAATTCATCTATTTTAATGTTAACCAACTATTGAAAATAACACCATCTAATGTAAAAAAAAAAAAAAAAAACACCATCTAATGTTCTATAATGAAAATAAATTAATCTTCATGTAGAAATCCAAGATAAGTTCAAAGAATTGACTATATAACACTACAATATATAGACTAAATAATACATACATCCAACAACTTTATATATATTATCTTATATAATTTTCCATTCATTTTTATTAATACAATTATTTTAGTCATGACTTATTGTAAAGTTTTATATATTTGTCTTTTTAGATCTTTTAATGTAATTTAAAGGTTTAATCCTTTTGTAACATCTATTTTCTGTCCATATGTTAAATAATAAATATATAAAG
Organism: Epiperipatus broadwayi; assembly: GCA_028023455.1. Taxonomy (NCBI): domain Eukaryota; kingdom Metazoa; phylum Onychophora; class Udeonychophora; order Euonychophora; family Peripatidae; genus Epiperipatus; species Epiperipatus broadwayi. The sequence goes on from JAQFVV010000043.1 coordinate 1,284,293, forward strand.
CAGATTTATCATCTCAACTATTAATTGCATTGTTATGGTTTTTTGATCGTTATCCCTAACTATTTCCTTGTATGACCATAATAAATCATATTACATTAGTCACAATTTTATTCTAAATTCCTTTTGGTAGTTGTGGAAATAGTGTACTTCCACCACTAGTGCCACATAGTGGGCTAGAATCTTGGTAGTTGCTGGTAGCAGATGATGTAAGCTAAATGGGCTTACGCATGGCAACCAGCACCACCAAGTGGGAAGCTTTGGTGCCAGCTAGCTGGTGGAATGTTTCTGTGCTTATGCATGGTAAACAATGTCACCTAGTGGCTGGAACAAGCACTGCTGCTTTTGCCCCCTACTGTGGATACTTCTGTGTGTCTATGCAGAAACAGTGCCTCTAGCAGTGGGAGTACACTATTTCCACAACTACCTTCCTTTTTTGTATCATATTATCTCTTAATTTATAATTACCCATTAATTTATTCAGATTTTCATTATTCGACTATCCAATATTTATGTTTATCAATATAACCTTTGTTTTTTTTACGAATGTATTATAAATTTTGGGATAATATGACAGTTTGACTCATTTCTTATTTAAACTATTGTTACTATTATCATTATAATCATTTTTTCCTAGAAATGTTATAATTTAGTATAGATTTCTTAGAATTTAAAAGTATATTTTAATAGTTTTAGGGTTATATCCATAGTCTTTATATAATTTAATAAATTGATTCTCTTGTAAATCAGCTACAGCCTGTTCATTAAAGTATGAAGATTGGCTATCTTAATATAAAGCTGAGCACTGATTGTATATATGTGTGGAGATAGTAATCTGGACTAACTGGTGATTGCTGGGTTAGCATGAAATACGGATATTGGTGATTATTTATCTTTTCAACATGTGTATGATCAGGTGGGTCAGCAATATGAGATGGTATGGAGAGCTGAGGGTCATGTGAAAGTCTGAGTTCGAATCCCTTATATATTACATTATATATGTGCAGGGGTATGTAAGCCTTACAGTGTATTAATCTACATTTTAGCTGAATTATATGATTTTCTATGTTATTTATAATTACTAGTATAACAGTAGGCAATATTTAATTAATTATATATATTTTATATATAATCATTAAAAATCAGTCAACACTTAGACAATCTCAATATCAATAACAATCAATAATTTCCAAACTATTGTCAAGAGAATCTCCTTTCTAATAATACAAATAAAATGTCCGTTAATTAAAAATATTGTAATAACAATTATATATATATAGATTGATTTCTTCAATACTAAATACTTGAACAGTCGTTTTATTCATATAATTGGTGCAAGAAATATTAGGAAACAAATGATGATAAATTTAACTTTAAAAAATAGATTTTTCTTTCATATGTCATAGCATCGGCCGGGACGCGAACCCACACACGTCTGCAACCAACTACTTGCTTGGAAGCCGAGTGCGATGACCTCTCGGCTAACAACGCTTGACAAAAATAGATTTTTGTTCTTTTAATAGTTATAATTTGTTAATAAGAAAAATTAAAGATGATGGTATGTGATGCGATGTAAGTCAGCTTCTGCTTAGATGAAGTTAAAAGTTTTTGTGCAATGGTCATAAATCCGGAGATCCTGTGATAAGTCTAACCATGTCCGGGCAATTACTAACAGGTGGTAAGTCAGATTTCTTATAGTTTTATTGGTTAAGCTTTTTTTAAAAAAAAAACTGCTTTTTAAGGAAACTTTTCATTTTATAAATATGAAATTACCCATTTGATTAGTAATAATGATAGTATTCTAAACATGAAAGCTATATTAGTTAATAATAAATGAAAGTGTTATTAATTTTAATAAACATATTGATGTTGCATAATCTTTTAAAGCTAAATAGTACCAGTAATTAATAGAAAGATGGGGTATTAATTTGTTCTATGGAATAATAAATTTGCAGATATATTCATAAAGTCAAAACGTAAAATTTGACTAATTTAAATCAATTACAATTAAATAATTAATACTTTTATCAATTATGTTTGTAACTATAATTAATAATACATTTAGAAAGTTAGAAATGGTTTTAATCAAAAGTATGTATTTGCGACGTCTAACTAATCTAACATGGCACTTATCAAAAATACAAATCACCATTAAACAGTTAATATTCAGATAATTTAATGAATGATGATTAATAGCGACTCTTTCTTATTGCATTGCCAAATGTATACCATATAATACTAAATTTTCCCTGCACTTTACTACTGTTAGACAATGCTTTATTTACCACCCTTTTTTACAGTTTACAGTTTCGATTGCCCCAGCAATCTTCTTCAGAGCTTTATATCTCCTAGCCTCAACTGCATAACAATAGTGAAATGCATAGACATTTTAATATTATATGGTATGATTAATGGCATTTTAACTATTTACATATATACAATTATTTTACATAATAAGACCCAAAGGCATACATAAATAATAATGTAGATCAATACGACCTGTAAGAATCCTAGCTGACTGGTCCCACATTCGGAGGCCAACTCTCCACACTTGAAGTTACTGTGCCATGGGAGACAATCTGCTCCAATACATGTACAATACAGGTGAAGCTCCAAAAATCAAGGGTAGTCTTGTTGATCCAAATTGTAATGATGTATTCATTGTTTCAATCCCTGAAGTTGATTGGCTCATACTCCCATCTATCCACTCAGGTGATTCTTCATTTCAATGCTCCATACAAGAATTTATATCATTATCCATGACTCTAATTAATGAGTTATTTCAGTTTATCTTATGAACATTTGAAATACCAGGCACTCTTATATCTGGAGCCTAATTGTAAATATAGGGGATTTACTTCAAGCCCCTTCACTATCCACACTATTTCATACTACTGATACACATGACCACACACATACAGAAAAGATAAATAATCACTAATATATGTATTTCGTGTTAAACCAGCACTCATCGATTGGTCCAGATTACCATCTCCCATACATATATATAATCAGTGCTCAATTTATATTAAGATAGTAAATCCTTACACTTTAATGGACAGGTTTCAACATACTCCAACCTCCAACTCTTCAGCCATCCATACCACATCCATATCTTATGATGGAAATCTCAACACAAACTCCTTTAATTGTTTTATTCTAATCTCATTAATTAGACTAGTATTAATTTTTAGAAAATAATCATTTTCTAATCTTAAGATTTACATATCTTTTACTTACTATTTTAAAAGAATTAGTCTTTTAAAATTCTTTAATTTATTAAACTTATTACTTTTTCTCTCTTCTAAGTTTATAGCCATATATGTACGTGCATTTAAACATACACATACATATCAGTATTATACGTGATGATTATAGATCTTTTATCAAAATTTTAAAATTATGAATAGGTGTAAAGTTTGTTTAGTATTTGAATTAAAAATATGGCATAAATAGAAAGAGATTTAAAAATTATAAAAACATGTAAAAAGTTCACAGCTGAAATGAAATATGAAAATTCTAAAGGATGTAATCTTAAAGCTGTTAAATTCTGTTTCATTTTATGTTCCATTCTTATCAGTGGTTTTTGTTTGTTTGCGATAATAAATATTAGTTTAACAAGTATAACATTAAAAGCTTATTCAAACGTTTGAAGAAAATTGGAAAATATTAGTTAACAAGATTAGGAATACAGATTTACTGAATACATTAAGAGAAAAATATATTAAAGAAATCTAGATGTGAAAAGATAATTGGATTAGACATATCCTTAGACATAGGTTAGGTTGAGGAGAAAAGCAGTCTTAGAATCTTAAAAATAAGGTTAAGAAATATATAGTATATCCCAGTGAAAAAAATGATTTTCTCTCTTTATACAAGATCTGCAGTGCTATTTCCGAATCAAAGCATCTGTTACATCATAACATGTCTTAATTATTCACCACAAAATATCACATGATCATCATTCTTTATGCTTACACAAGCTGTTAACACAAAGGCAAAAACATCCAAACAGCAGTACCACTTCTTCTTGCATCCATTGATTACTCTGTCTTGCACTTACTGCAAAACACCAATGCATTAGAATATCTAGTATTATGAGCTGCAACAATGAAATGTGTCTATGTCTTTTATATCTTCATTGGTTATCTCCAAATAACTTGAAAACATTCTTTTGACTCAAAGTGTCAATGCGATACACAATTTGAATTCTTTCCTACAGAGCATGTTCCATGACTGCTTAAGTTATGAAACACACTGTCATACTTCATATCATAACTTATAATATAGTCATGTTGGCATCTTAAAATGTATGTGGTGAATAGTTACACTACATCATTATGTAATACATGCAATAATTCAGAGATGGCACTGTACACAGTCTAGAGAAAAAATCAGTCACCAGTTGCCTCATACCAGTGACCAATATTGATGATTTACATAATTAAAAGATATTAAACAGAAATTTTAATTGATACATGTTTTTACCTCATAGTGGTGAATTGAGCCAACAAAAACCTTTCCCATGTCTAAATATTCAAAGGAAAACTGAATTGCTGGACCTAAACCTTCTCCATTTAGTCTAAGTGGTAAACGAGATTCTCTTCCAGTTATATCACAAAATGCAATGGAATTGTAAATGACTGCTTCTTTTGGGTGGAATATTATTGTCACTTCAGTGGTACTATTTGGCCACACATCTCCTTCCTTAAAATAACAAAAGGCAAAGTTTAAAAATTACTTTGTAATAATAATTATAATAAAAAAAATTTAAAATAAATGCTTTAAATAAGAGTAACGCCTTCACTATTTCTTTGTGGTTGATGAAAAAACCTTTGCCTTGTACTTTATTTAAAGACTGGTTTGCAATCAACATAACTCGATCTTTTTTTATTTGTTAGTCTTCATAAAAAGTGTAACTATTGAGCAATGTCATTAACTTTTATGACTAGCAATAGAGCTACAAATATAGATTTTTGAAGACATTCTTTAAATCATCTTTCAATAATTTGAAATTGTAGCTATAACATAATGCTACAGTTTAATTTCAATGTACGAATGTGCATTATCAGCCATCTGAAAGACCCTGGACATGAATCAATTGAACATTGTAATAAAGTGAAGTAAAGGTCACCCAATGTTCACTTACCAAAGGCTCAATTTGGAAATTTTCACTGTTGAAAGCTAAATTTTCTTCTTTGATGTTCTGAAATATAATTCATTTAGTTTAACAACAACAACAATAGCAACAATAATAGTAATAATAGCCTTAAATGTAATAATAAGACACTAATAATTGAGATATAATTTTGGCTGTAATATCTCCTACTAAAAACATACACACAATCGTGAGAATTGAAATAATACATAACATCTTAACCTTACACTTAACAATAATTAAAGCCATAATGACTCTGTTTCAGTTTACACTAAAAGAAATATCATATCCTAATTATACCCCTTTATTCTGTTTTTACCTTTTTCTAAAACTGATTCCATTTTATTTGTTTTCCTTTTTTAGGTTATCCATATTCAATAGTACTACTTGCTGTGTCTTAATTAACAACAACCAAATATAATCAGCAAATAGAAAGAAGAGGAGAAGAGAAAAAGAAGTGAAAAAAATAATAAAAGAAAAAGGAAGAAAAGACGGAATAAAAAGAAGTGGAAGGGGAAAAGAAGTAGAAAGACAAAGAAAGAAAAAGAATAGCAGGAACAAGAAGAATAAGAGGAAGAAGGAGACGAGAAAGAAGAAGAGGAAGACAAAGCAGTATAGAGAAGAAAAGGCAATAATAACATTAGTAATAGTTTTAACAGTAGTAGTAGTTCAATTTATAGATATATTAAACAACCTCCATACTTCCCCATTCTTTTTAAATTCATATAAATAAAGATACAATAAAGGACAAATGACCCCCAAGATGTATTTCATGCTGAACCAACACTCATCAGTTGGCCCAGGTCACCACAGTAATAATACTTCAACAGCAAAGAAAAACAAAGAAATATGTTAGCTTTTATATCTATATACATATTTAAATAATAATATATTTATTAATGAAACTATTTAAATATTAACGGAATATACCAATATCATTAAAATATTTATTAATTAGAGAAGATATTAATTAGTATTAAAGTTTATCGGCTTAACGCTTTCGAGGATCCATGCCTCATATTCATAGCCTTCATAAAATGTATAATAAAATATGCAAATACAAATATTCAAATAAGCTAGTATTACGTAGCCCATTTCTTCGAGATCTCGAAGCAAGTATCCTTTCTATTAATGGCATGGATGTTTCCATTGATGTAAAATGCCTCCTTTATTTTTCTTTTGTGATCATTTGATTCTGAGCACAATATTATGGGATTGGCGGGTGTGAAGTTGTGTCCGGATTGTTTAGCATGCTCCAAGACTACAGAGGACGTGTTGCTGTTTTTCTGAGCTCTGTTAAATGTGTAACTATGTTGACCCAGTCTAGTATTGATTGTTGCTTTCGTTTCACCATAATATATAGCATGGCATCCAGCCTGAGGGCAGGCAATAGAGTACACCACGTGTGGGGTGAACGATCGATCAATGTGGTCTTTAGAGTTGTTAAGCAATCTATTAGAATTAGGTGGAGTTCTAACTGCTATGTTAAATTTATCGTTTAATGCTTTCATTAGTTTGTTAGATATTTTAGGAATGTAGGGGATTGTTATTCTAGGTAGATTGGTGCGAGGTACATTATTGTTTATTGTATTAAATTTTATGATTTTATTTTTAATAGCTTTGAATTTGAACCCTGCTGCTAATAGATCTTTAATATAGTTGTTTATGTTTTCTTTCCTGTCTGCTTCATATTTACATAAATAAAAGTTTCTAAACAAAAATGCATTAAGGCCAGCAAATTTATGCGATGCAGGTGAGTTAGAGTTAGGGTGGATACAGCTGCGAATTTCAAATGGTTTAACAATCATTTTGTAATCTATTAAGTGGCGATTTCTCGATAAGGAGAGGTCGAGATATTTAAGTTCTTTATTATTTTCATATGTGATGGTGAATGAAAGTTTGGTTAAGTTCACACCCGCCAATCCCATAATATTGTGCTCAGAATCAAATGATCACAAAAGAAAAATAAAGGAGGCATTTTACATCAATGGAAACATCCATGCCATTAATAGAAAGGATACTTGCTTCGAGATCTCGAAGAAATGGGCTACGTAATACTAGCTTATTTGAATATTTGTATTTGCATATTTTATTATACATTTTATGACGGCGATAAATATGAGGCATGGATCCTCGAAAACGTTAAGCCGATAAACTTTAATACTAATTAATATCTTCTCTAATTAACAATTATATATTTTACATATAGTGAGAAGTAAAGCTATATTTAAAATATTTATTATAAAAATTTAATCATCTATGGCAGGGGTCATCAAATTCTTTAATGTGAAGCGCCATTTTGTTTAAATCTCCCTCCCTTCACTTGGTAAAGTGCCGCAAAAAAAAAGATACACCAGTCTCAAGGAAAGAGGTAAAAATTATGAATTTCTGAATGCCTGTGGATATATTTGAACAATTATTTTAATAATCGAACATAACAGAATCTGTATACATCCTAACGAAAATAAATACTTCCTTAAAAATAAATAAATAAAAACAAAAAAATATTTTGACAGTTTGATTTATTCACAAATGTCTAATATTTAAATATTCATCATGTACAATAATTACTAGTCTACAATAAGACTAAACTTATCTAGTATATATTGTAATTTACAATAAGACTAAATTCAGGAAACAATGTTGTAAAGTGCATTTTTCCTCTCTTAAAGTCATCAAAATATTTATTTACAAATTACAAGAGGAAATAAAAAAATATGGTTATGTTTATTATGGTAAAAAGAGTCGAGAGATTGGAATCAAAGAGTTATATTTGGCTTGTGAGTCGTAGTTTGCCGACTCTATATAATACTATAGTCACAACGTTTCATATTTATATTTATCAATGTGATTTTTTTTTTAAATTATATAAATTTGAGATATTTGTACTAGTATCTTTAAAATGCAATTATGTAAAAAGATTTTTCCATGTCAATTTAATAAAAAAGTTACATATTCCAAATAATACCAAATTCATCATTTCTTTTATTTTGCTGAAATATCTTATATAAATACAATTTATTCACTGCTTTGAACACTTTTTAGCAAAAAGTTTTTATTGACCTATATTCGTGCACAATCTTATGTTTTGACTACAGCAGTCATCTTCAGTAAAAGTGTCCCTGAAGAAGATTCGCATGACAGTCGAAACATAAGATTGTGCATAAATATAGATCAATAAAAAGTTTTTGTTAAAAAGTGTTCAAAGTAGTGGATAAATTGTATTTATATCCCAAATACCTTAGATAAAATAAATTTATCTGTATTCCATATTCCATCATCAGATTTTCAATTGGATGAAGGTTGCAGAATTGGAGGGTGTAGTAGATTGGAGCCTGTCCATTAAAGTATGAAGATTGTCTATCTTAATATATATTTGAACACTTATAGTATATATGTGTGGGAGATGATAATCTGGACCAACTGATGATTGCTGGTTTAGCATGAAATACGTATATTGGTGATTATTTATCTTTTCAGCATATATGGGCTTGAGTGTATCAGTGTTATTAGATAGAGTGGAGAGTGATGGGTCATCTGAAAGTCTGTGCTCATATACCCTATATATTAAACTATATTTCATTACTTATAATACAAGAGTCTTAAACAAATAAATCTTCATTATAATGAATTTCGCTAGTTCTGGCATCTTAAATCGAGAGCTAGACTAAGTTTTTCAGGACATAAGAAATTACTGATAAGCTAAAATTAATAACTGAGATGAAACTATAAGTTTATTATTACTAAGCTTCTATTTTATGGACTAGCGCTTTCGGAGCCCTTACAGCTCCATAATCATAGTCCTTTTTACAGGCTGTTGACTCCATGCAAATGCATGCAAATTACAACAGCCACCTTTTTGAGACCGCGAAGCACGTGTCTTTTCTGTTGATTGACATGGCATCACTGGTGATGTAACATGTCTCTTTGATCTTCCTCTTGACATCATTCCTCTCTGTGCATACGATGTCAGCTTTAGATGGCTCAAATCTATGGCTTTGCTCCTGCTGATGATCAGCAAATACTGAGCTGCCCTCTCCTTTAGTTGTAGCTTTTGTATATATATATTTATGCTGAGCCAGTCTATTGCTCACTGTGGCCCGAGTTTCCCCATAATATACCGAATCACATCCTGTCTGCGGGCACACAATTTTATAAACGACATGGGGGGTTTCTTCTATATTTCTTTTGTCTTTGGTATTGTTGATGAGCCTATTTGTGTTTGGAGGGTTTCTGAATCCGAGTTTGAATTCCTTCTGTAATATTTTATTAAAATTTTTAGAATTTAAATAAAATAAATCACAGTAATAATCGTAATTTATTCATAAAAGTATTTTATATGTGATTCACTAAAACAAAAGCATCTTAAAACTGCTAGTATCTAAAAAATTATATGCATAGTTGATGAAGTCACTCATAGTCTCTTTTCATTGGTCTAGAAAGGATTATAAACAAATAATTTATAGTTTTCTAAAGACTTGATGAAGGGCAAATATGAATGTATAAATAAAAAATATACAAGATAAAAATTAAATAATCCAATGTTTTCGAAAGTCGGAAATGAATGTGGCATTTAAAATATATTGTGTAAATCCATTAAATAATTTAATTAAAATTAAAATTAATCGAAAAACAAATAATTAAAGGTAATTATATGAATTAATTAAAGAAAAACAAACAATAATTAATGATAATAAAAGAAAAATAAAACAAAAAGCATTTGTGGACAACTAAAAACAAGATTAAAAACAAGAAATAAAAATAAGCGGAGATTTATCAGAAGAACTGCCATTTGAACAAAGGTTATATGAAGAAAGAAGAGGAGAAAGGGAAGATGTCTGTGGAAAGTCAAAGTGAAACACGTGTTCAGTTTAATAAAAATGTTTTTATACTGAAAATGACTCCCAAACATAGCATAGAGTTAACTATAATTACATGACTGTATATTTTTGTGTATAATAACTGTTTATTTATTATTAAAATACTGTTACTCACTACAATTATATATATAATAATTAAATACATGTATAGTATTTATATTTAAAGCTAGATGTAATTAGAAGGGATTTGAAGTCAGATTTTCAATCTCCCTTTACACATCCACTCCATTTTATACAACCGATACACATGTCCACATACATGCAAAAAACATAAGTGATAATTTATGTTTTCACATGTATGTGATCATGTGTATTGGTTATATTAGCTGAAGTGGAGCTTGAAAGTCTGGGTTCAAACCCCTCATATTTTTTACATGTATGTGATCATGTGTATTGGTTATTTAAGATGGAGTGGAGCTTGAAAGTCTGGGTTCAAATCCCCTCATATTTTTTACATAATATGTGATCATGTGTATTGGTTATATAAGATGGAGTGGAGCTTGAAAGTCTGGGTTCAAATCCTCTCATATTTTTTACATGTATGTGATCATGTGTATTGGTTATATAAGATGCAGTGGATGACTAAAGGGAGCTTGAAAATCTGGGTTCAATCTCCTTCTAATTATATATATATATATATATATATATATATATATATATATATAATCTTCCGATCTATATAACACAGAGAGCGTACCAATAGCTCAAACAAGCTCTTAATTGATAAATGTGGTATGAGAAAATATTTAAAATCTCTTTCCAGAACCTTCACATCTCCAGACCAAGTGGTTTCGAGCTTATGGCGCACATCAGTGGAGAGCTAGAATGTTCGGACACTAGATCTAAAATATCAACTCAAAACCCAGCACTTATTTTATATGTAATATTTAAGTAGAAACTCTGACATTTTCAGACATGAAAATGTCTTTAAATTCAGCTATCTAATTTAAATAAATATATGGGACTGAACTAAATCCAGATCTACCATATTTGAATACCCTCAGCATAGCCAAAGCCTTAAAGATAAAAGTATAATAATCAAAAAAGCAAGTCATATATAATGTGACATTACTTTTATAAGCTTGTATATACAAAAATGTAATACAGAGAGCATACCAATAGCTCAAACAAGCTCTTAATTGATAAGTGTGGTAAGAGAAAATATTTAAAATCTCTATCCAGAACCTTCCCATCTCCAGACCAACTGATTTCAAGCATATGGCTATTTAAGTTAGATAGCTGGATTTAAGACATTTTCATGTCCGAAAATTTCAGAGTTTCTACTTAAATATTATGTATGAAATAAGTGATGGGTTTTGAGTTGATATTTTAGATCTAGCGTCCAAACATTCTAGCTCTCCACTGATGTGAGCCATAAGCTCGAAACCAGTTGGTCTAGAGATGGGAAGGTTCTGGAAAGAGATTTTAAATATTTTCTCATACTGCACTTCAAGAGCTTCTTTGAGCTATTAGTATGCTCTCTGTATTACATTTTTGTAAATACAAGCTTATAAAAGTAATGTCATGTTATGTATGACTTGCTTTTTTGATTTATACATATATACAAAATGTCAATATGTTGTCCACATTGCAAAAAAAAAAAAACTCTTTAAAAGGCAGAACAAGAGTTTTTAATTACAGAACATATCCATCATTATTCTTAGTAGAAAAATTTAGAGACTTTATGTAATCAATGAACATGCAAAAATGTCAGAATAATGGTATTAGGAATATGATAAATGCTATTTTTTGACATTTTTTGTTTCACTGACAATCAACGAAGACTCTCTGGAATTTCTGCTACAATGACCACAAAAATAGCAATCATTGTACAATCTTTAGTTGGGCTACTAAAGTTCTTTGCATGTTTCTTTCCACTTTGTAACAAATCTTCTAACAAGAACCACACACAACATTTCTCATGACTTTATTAAAATCAGGTATAATTTTATAGGCTTCTTCTCTTTTTTGTCTGTACAGTTATTATTTTTGGTTATAATGTTGATATAACCATAGCCCTAAAAATGCAAAACGTATATTAATTCAATAAAATAATTAAATGATTAAATACATAGGGGTTGGGTGATGTTTGAATGACAGGTTGAACTTTCATTCAGAAAGTTTTAGTCTCAAGGCACTACTACTGTGAAATCTA